>OX439483.1:392098783-392469267 GCA_949320155.1 Melangyna quadrimaculata
CATGTTTTCTCTTTTTTCGATCAAACGTTTTGCCTGTTTGATTGATTGGTCCATCAAATGATTTGATAAGTCTGTAACAGTTGAATTGTCGTTCCAACTGTTCCTGAAAGAAAAGTAGAAAGGGGTCATCTCTCATACACTTTCAAGAAAAGAATAGATTCTAAAAATAATATAAATAATTATAAAGCTTACCGGTTTTCTCATAAATTGCTCGTATATTTTTCACTTGCCACGTCTGTTGTTTATTTTTTACAATTCAACTCGATGACTTTTTGACTACTTCGGTAACTCATAATGAGGACATGTCGATTCTCTTTTGGAAGTTGAAGCGACGATTTGGGATGTTGATACATTGTTGGAATCATTTGGTACAACATCGACTTCCGGTTCATCATTATGACTTCAGGATTTTGAGACTTAAAATCATCAATTTGGGAACATGTTTCCCTCCTCCAAAAACTGTACATTATCATAATTTTCCTCATTATCACTAACAGCATGGTTTTTCGGAGGTAAAATTATAATGATTGTTTGAACTGCAGCATCCAATTTCAAAAATGTTAACTCGTCTTCATTAGAACTCGGATTCTCGGATTCATCAATAACTCTTCGAGCTCTCTAGCAGATAAAAACTTTCTGCGATACATAGGTAATTTTTTAAACACTTATTTAACGCATAAATACTGCGGATTCGTTAAATTGATTAATATGTTTAATTTACTCGAAGACTTCTTTTTCAGTTGCTTACCACCAAGTAACATGACAGCTGATACTGACAGAACGTTTTGGCAGAACTAGATGTGTATGCGGAACTGGTACGTACTTCACGCCAATAGTTCAGGGATGTAAGTGAGGAGAAACTTACAAAAAAAAATAAATGTTTGTAATCTTCGTATTGCAGCTTATAATGTGGAGAGGTCTATATAATAAATTAGTTTTCCCAGCGTTTATTAATTAATGCAAGGATTCAAAGCTGTTTTGGGCTCTCACTAAAAAGCTAATGGTAACAAAAATTCAAGCACGATTCTCTACCAAATGTAGAAATCCTAAAAGAACATTTTAGTAAAATTTTGAGTTCATCGATGGAGGAGCACTGTCGTTTTAAATACAATTTAATTTTTTTATTTATTTATTTTAATATAATATTCAATAATACACAATTTGGAGACTTCACCACACCAAATCCCGTAGACATTTTTAAATATAACTTACCTGGATTTAAGAAAATGTTAGCAGAAGCTTTAAATACTATATTTAATTTCGGTATTCCTCCTGATCACTTTTAAGAAGCCCTCATCTGGCCTATATTGAAAAAGGGAGATCCAACCGATCCCAAAAACTACCGAGGAATATCACTTACACACTTCAGTTGAGTAAGTGATCTCAACTAGAGAAGATCGAACCATGAATGTGAAAACCATGCTGGCGCATGCAACTAAGGACTAGGCCTACCAGGCAATGCTGCAGACTCGAACAACAGCTGCAGAGAGAGTAGCCCGGGAGCTCTACGGGCTGAAACAAAAAGAGGAACGCCGACTTCTCAGGAGGAAAAAGAGAGAGCACGAGAAGCGGGTGGTCGAGCCGATTGAGAGTTGTAGCGGCAGGAGAGATGTTCGCCATTTGCCGATACTGTTTACTGAAAAACGATTCGGTTGCAACTGAATACTGAAAGTGCGCGAGCATGCCCATACACATCGCACCGATGGAGACACCGACACCAAAAATCAAAAATCACCGTGTCTGACACCAAAAATCGGTGCGTGCACCAGCCCACAGACGGGACACATTTCCTTGCACCAAAACCGATGCAGACACAAGTATAATGTCTGTGGGCCCTATTATGTAAGAGGCTCGCCAACTGGGTAGAAACCAACCAAATTCTCAGTGATTACCAAGCAGGATTTCGCAGGGGTATATATAGTAGACAACATTTTCGTCTTAAGTGGTATGGCAAGAATGAAGCTAAGCAACAATAAAAAACTGTATGCAATTTTCGTGGACTTTAAGGCTGCCTTTGACACAATTGACAGATATGTGTTATTTTTCAAGTTATACAATTTAGGAGTGTCAAGTAAATTTGTTAATGCCTTTAGTTTTAGAGAAACTTTTAAGCTAATAAGGCAAGAACAGCTACTTTTGCAAATTGGACAAAAATATTTTGTTATAAGAACATTGCCTTGAGTTCAAAGTACTTGGTTTTCAACGCAACTGCACAATCCATTTTGTTTTATGGAGCTCAAGTTTGAGAAAGCTAGCAGCGGACTGTGTAATCACTTTTAATGAAATTGGAATGAATAATTGGGAACTGAAGAAATACAGTTAACTGATGAGAACGAATGGTATGCTTTCAAAGAAAGAGCGATAGCATCTACAGAAAGAATATTTTACTCAAAGTTGAAATACAGTTTAAATGAACGGAATAACTTTGCATCAAATTTCTCATTGGAAGCCATCAGAACAATTTTTAATATAAGGGGAGTGATTTTGAGTCTAAATTTCATACCTCACCGAATTGATTTGGTAGTTGTTTGCAGTCTTTGCAACTTAAATAAAAAGGAAGATGTTGGATACATTCTGGGTGAATGTCCAATTTAAAAGGAAATAGGAAGAGCAGTTTTTGGAAAACATATTCTACAAGAAAATGAAATATTTCGACTTCTCAACGGTGAAAATTGGATGCAGCTTGTGAAGTACTGTGAGAAGACGATCTCATACCGAACGAAAATTTTAAGTGAAAGCTTCTAAAATTTTGTTTTAACTAAACTAAAAGTCATAATTTATTAGTCAATTTAAGAGTTACGCACATTCGTTTTAGCTAAACTAAAAGTCATTCCAAAACAACATGTCTTATAAATTAAAAACTTAATGTTTTCTTAATTGAAACTTTAAACAATTTTTTGATATTTAACGAAAGTCCTTTGAATTATTTATATATTTTTAGAAAAGCCAACGATTTAAATTTATATAAAATTTGAATATAAATTAAAGAAAATTTAAAAACCATTCAGGCAAACGACATAAATGTCCTTAAATATTCATTATGGTGAAAATTGTAAAAAGAAAATGTATACAACTTTATATCTAATGAATAAAATCTTATCTAATCTAATCTTAACCGCACAACCCACAGCCTATACTTACTATTAGCGATCTCTTTTTCCCAATAGTAAAGTAGGTACAGTTGTCTTATAGAGACCTTTTAAATGACCTATTTCCTATACGCAAAATGCACTGCCTAATTATTTCTAAGAATAAAGTCAAGTGTATAGTAAAAAGTTTTTCCAATATAGCGCTCTTGAATGTTTTTTTTTTTTTTTTACTTAGAACTAAAGTATGCATGCTTTTGTTGGACAGGACACAGAATACAATCAAAAATTATGACTATTTTTAAAAAAATGTTTGTATTATAAACATAAACACAATATTCCGAGAAAAAACCGTTCAATCTGATTTAAAAACGCAGCGAACGCAAAAATTGTTTTTAGGTTCAAATGCTACTGCTTTAGGCGAGCGTTGCGAATACACAACGTAATGCTTTCATCTAACCTGAACCTGAAAAGCAGGCAACTCATATAAATTATGTCAGCATTATTTAAGAATATAATTTAAACCTGTATTTACCTGTGGTTGACATTATTTTGAAAAATTATGATTTTGTGACGATATTTTTCAAAAGTTAAAAATTCCTACCTCAAAATTTACAAAAACGGATATTTTGAAAGTGCTAAAAAACACGAACACATAATCCAAAAACAGATCGATTTCATTATTAAACTATATCTCGAAATCAATTTTTAGTTTATTTTAATTTATAATCAGTTAGGTTCCAGAAGTCTTCAAATATGACGTTGCGAAAACGAAAATGGGTTAACGAGACAATATTTTTTTAACGATGAAGCAGAAACGATACCATGGTTACCTCGTTTTATAATAATTCAGACAGCAGTAGCTTATTTTCACATCAATACTACTTTCCATGCGAAGTACCAGCTTTTAATGCTTTCATTTTGAGTGTGCAACATTTCGCAAGGACCAAATAATCGGAATTATTACTTCCCGCGCATGCGCCTGAGAGGATGATTAAAATTATGTTTGCATAACTACCTCTTCACAGGTCTTATAGAAACAAATTAGGCTGACATCACTTCGCTGAGTCAAATTCATCGAAATAAATGCTTCTCTCGTATGCGTCTGACAGAGTTCACACAATTATTATGCTTGTGTCGGGCTTGTGTTTACAGGTTTATAGAACCATCAAATTTAATTCTGAGGGAATCATTTATATTAGTGAGATTCAGGGTATTATTTTTTTTATAGAAATTAAAAAAAAAAACACAAACAACGAAAATGAAGAAAGTTTATCTTGTTAAATCATTTCTAATAAAAAATGATTAGATAATTTGTATTTGTAGTGCAATTCTGGATATAAATACATAATTATAGTTCCATGTAAAAAAATAAATATATTTTTTTTGATTTTTTATCAAGTGAATTTAAATTGTTTTCTTTTACTATATTTATCTCAATGCAGAAAATAAATATTTGTTCCAATTTTGTTTTGCAAAATATAAAAGCTTTAATATTGGACCATAACTACTCAATGGGTGATATGCATAAAACGGCATTAATAACTAGAAGAAAAAGTTTAAAGTAAATACTTTTATTTCTAGTAAAAGGTTGAATTTACAGTATTTACTTCCATTCGTATGCATAAACAGTTCAGTATATACTGAACTCATCCAAGTAATTACTAGAATTCATCCGAAATTGATAGTAACTACTTGTTTATCATTATCATTTTTCATCTCAAAGAAATGAATGATTTGGTAGTTTAACATCATGATCATATTGTAATTTAGGGTTTCTTTAATTCTTGTTGAGTTAATTGAGCAGAAATTGTGATTAATGCAGGTTTTGCAAATACCCAAATGCACCTAACTTTTGTGCGTATTTTAAAGATACAAAGTGTACTTATGAATAAGTAACAACAATCTTCAGCTCAAAAATATAAATCAGAATCTATGAAAATATTGATTGCCGAATATAAACTTTAAAATGGCGGTGAACTTACCGAATGGAGGAAGAGGCTTAACAATTTCAAGACTGATGTAAAAAAGAAGACGGGCCTTTAAAAACTGGTGAAATCGAAGGTTATATTTAAAGAAATTTTAGGTGCTAATCGTGTGTTGACAATCATTATATCTATTAGAAATTTTATATAAGGCACCAAAAGGGTTCCTAGGAACTTACTCAACCTTTTAAGTTTTAAACCTGTAATATTCACCTAACTAATCTACGGTTTCCTTTTAAAAATGATGTAATTGTTTAGAATTAGATCCGGAATCCGATCTTCAATCTTAATATAAATAAATACTTAATTGTCAGCGTATACTGACTTTTTATGCATACCAAAAATAGTTTATACTTAAATTTTCTCCAGTAAAAGCATTTACTCTGTTGAATGAATCGGTTTTATTTAAATTTTCAAAATGATACAATTTTTCCTGTTTTTATTTTCATAACTAATTTGACCTGTGATAACCCTCTCTCGGCAGTAGAAACGAACATGGGCTTTTATGCGCAGGGGACTTACACAAACAAAATAAATTGACATAATTCCACTGACAATTATGCTTCCATCAGACTTTCGTACACATTACAGCTTGTTTCAGGCGTGTACGCGTACGGTTGCGTGCACGGACACGTTTGCGTGCACGGACACGTTTGCGTGCACGGACACGTTGGCGTGCACGCATACGTTGGCGTGTTCCATGTTCCATGTTGCATGTTGCATGCAGCATGTTGCATGTTCATCTTGCATGATGCATGTTGCATGTTGAATGTGCAAGTCCATGTCTATGTATATCCATGACAAGCCGACCCGTGCTCGCGTTGTTTCGCAAAAAAATTAAAGGAGATTGTTGACATTTGTATACCTTCCCACCTATGTATTTTTGTTTTATTTTAAAGCTTCCAGATACACAAGGTTTTGACAGTTAAGCCATTTTGTAATATGTGAACCGGCTTTAAGAGTGAATTCATATGAATTTATTCATAACATTTTCCTTTTTGTACCTCTTTCTTTTAATTTACATGACTGATGTAACCTGTTTTTCCCGTCAATGTCTTCAATCTTTAAGATCCGACCATTAGAAGTCAAGTTTTGCGCTTTTTCCTCGAAGCATATATTTTTTTTTCACCCGGGAAACACCGTCTTTTTTATATAAAAGCGATGCAAAACAATTATTAAATTCCACCTAGTACCTATAAGACGGAAATTCATGTCGATTGAAAAGAAAATTTGGATGAGTGATGAGGATGAGGTCGACGACAGCTGGGGCTGCGCTGGCTGTTGCCGATGAGGAGATAAGTTCCAAACCCTACTCGCCACCAGCAATTAGTGTAGATTCTCTGGCAGAATATTTTAAACAGCTCCTTAGGCTACACATTAATTTACAAACTCTCGACGCTATGCTTATCATTTCGTAGTTTCTAGGGATGTATAAGCAGCTTGTTACTTAAACTTGTTCTTCTGTGTGGAACGGTACTAAAATTACCAAAACTTTCAACACAGAAACGGAAACTGGTGTTCCCCAAGGTTGTGCGCTGAGCCCGATTTTGTTTGTCATCTTTATTGACGACGTCTATGGGGTTTAGCCTGGTGGTGCTAAGATCGGGTGATTAGACTATTAGCGCCTTACTGTATGCCGATGATCCTGTTTTGCTTGCAGATAACCCCTTAAAGATTATTGCAACAGATGGGATCTACAAATCAACGTCTCTAAGTCAAAAATAATGATTTTTTGAATTCAATAATAAAAGAAAAAGGTTGCTCTCGAAAAATTGGATTTTAGGCTAGTATCCCATTCAAATTGAAAAAGAATATAAATATCTTGGTTTTTTAATATCAAACAATTTGGAATTACTTCGTCACATAAGAGAAAAATGCTCAGTCGCATAAACAGCTATTAATTTCTTGTGGAGCAGATTTTTCTGTAACCAACAAGTTGCTACTTCCTCCAAATTTAGAGTTCTAGATTCCACAATAAACACCTGCCTTTGCTATGCCAAACAAGTTTTCGGTTTTCAATTCATCGAGGAATTCGAAATAGTTCAGCGACTTTTTTTTAAAAAAGAAACTTTAGACTGCCACCGACAACACCAAAATATTTCTTTGCATGTGGAGTCAGGAGATCCACAAATATATCTTAAGAACTTGAAGGCTAGTGCAGATCATATTATTAAGATAATGCAAAGGTCTACTGATTATCTTCAAAAGCAAATAATAAAGCATGCGCTGTTGTATAGACAAACGCCATTATTTATAGGGAATAGTTTAGTACTGCGAGTATCCACGGGGTGGTTCTGGATCTGTCAAGTCAATCAGTTGATATACTTGGCGCAACGAATTCTACAAATGCATTGCGAAAGTAGATAAATCCTTCTATCAGCATTACCAGTGTTTTTTTTGGCATTCTATAAATGGTACAGTAGAAAATTACCAAAAGAACGCATCCGCAGTAGCCTGGTTTTTGTATTTCAAAATTGGTTTAACTGAAAGAACACCTGTCAGAATATTAAAAAAAATAAATATATTTGTCATAATCAGAAGCAGTCAAAATTAACTTCACGAAAAAACTAATAGTTACCAAAATTTGAAAATGAAATCACTAAAAATCCATTCGAGACTCGGAAAGCTATCCGCAGTATGATTCTACTTTAACTTTTATCGGCAGTATTCATACTGCCGATATTGTATTTGTTATTCATGTAAAATCCTACTATGGATAGCTACTATGGAATACTACTATGGATAGCTTTTCCAATAAAACACGGGTATTGTATTCATAGTGCCCAGATGTCTACTAGTCGACTAATATACAGAGAACTGAACCACTCCTTGGGTGCTGGCAACTACTTTACCAATGTGTTTTCAACATATCAAATCAGCTTAATTTTCAAGGTGAGAGTAGAAATATTGGGTTTGAATTAGAAGTATATGCTTCACAGACAAGATATTTCAGCTATTTGTAATATCTGTTATAGAAACAAAAAAAAAAGATATATCTAGCACTTTCTAGCTATATGTCCAATTATACAGGAAATGCGAAGATTGTACTTTTAAACACAAATATTGCCATATAGTCTAAGAGCCCACAGCAAATTTAGGGGTGTGAAAGTGAACCAAAAAAAAAAAGTATATGAGTCGAAAGTAGTTGTAATACTTATGAAAGAAATGCAAGTCTTGTAGTCCCTGGAGGCGGCTTAAGATGCGTTATAGCAATTTCAAAACGTAAGAAAAAACAACTTCGAGGATGATTGTATGAACCAAAAAAAATTGTATCGTTCCCTAGGTATTGAGCCCTCAATTACAGATCCGTATGTCCAAGACCGATTGGAAGCGGCATTTACCCTGCCAGACCGTTTAAAAAACCGTAAAAATCAACTTTGAGGATGATTGTATGAATCAAAGAATTTCTTACCCATTCCTAGGTATTGAGCCCCTGATTACAGATCCGTATGTTCAAGACCGATTGGAGGTGGTATTTACCCTGCCAGACCGTTTATAGAACCCGAAGAATTTAAAAGAAATGGGTAAAACAATTATTAAAAAATAACGTTAAGAACTGAATGGCCTTTTATTTTTATATGTAAAGAAGTCCCTTCTATCATTTCCTTTTTAACTAAAGTTCTTTTAGTATATACAGTTTTTGAAATATTAATTTAAATAAATTAAAATAATATTAAAAATAAATGTTCAAAATACTTTTTTTCAAAATTCCACTTAACTATTTTTTCTTTCAAAATTCAATGCTCTTTTCTAATCATAGTCAAAACCGGATGGTTCTAGGACTTTTAATTTTCAAGATATTACAAAATAAACAAATCAACTTCTTAGTAAAAACAAGAAAACACGAAGTTGATGATAATTAAGGTTGTTAAAATGATCATTTATCCGCATTTTTCTTAGTTTTATGAGAATGTTTTTTAATATCTTATAAAGTAAACATCCTAGAATCATCCCGTTTTCAGTATTTGACTATGATTTGATATTTGACTATGAATTTTGAAAGAAAAAATAGTACCTAACTACGTGAAATGTTGAAAAAAGTGTTTTGAACATTTATTTAAATGTCTTTTTTTTTCAAAATTTTTAGTTTGAAAAATAATATTTCAAAAAATGTTCACTAAAAGAACTTTATTTAAAAAGGAAATGATAGGAGGGACTTCTGACTTTACATATAAAAAATAAAAGGGCATTTTTTACCGTTGTTTTTTAATATTTTTTTTACCCATTTCTTTTTAATTTTTCGGGTTCTATAAACGGTCTGGCAGGTAAACAGTCTTGGACATACGGATCTGTCATCAGGGGCTCAATACCTAGGAACGGGAAAAAAATTTTTTGGTTCATACAATCATCCTCAAAGTTGATTTTTACGGTTTTTCAAACGGTCTGGCAGGGTAAATGCCACTTTCAATCGGTCTTGGACATACGGATCTGTAATCAGGGGCTCTATACCTAGGGAAGGATACAATTTTTTTCGGTTCATAAAATCATCCTCGAAGTTGATTTTTTTAGGTTTTCAAATTGCAATTTTCTTAAGCCGCCTCCAAGGACTGCAAGACTTGCATTTCTTTCATAAGCATTACCACATGTTTCGACTTATATACTTTTTTTTCGGTTCACTTTCACACCCCTAAATTTGCTGTGGGCTCTTGGTGTAATACGTTTTTTGTCGAAAATTTTTGAGGAAAAATCAAAAATTTTAAAAGAAACGACTGACAATAAATGAGATTTTGATATTTCAGATTTGACATTCCAAATTCAAAGGGTGTGTTCGATTAAAAATTTGATGGCAGCATTCAACTGTCGTTTCACTTATTCGGGTTGAATAAGTGAAAAATGTTCATTTGAGGCAAACAATTTTATTTCAATTATCAGCAGTTTGCAATTAAGCGGAGTTCAGTTATGCGAAGCATAGTTTGTGTGAAAAATTCTCAAAAAGGCTCCGGAATGAAGTTCTTGTTTCAGATAACCGATGTTTCCAGTTAAGCGGATAGTTGACTGTAATGAAAATGAGTCAAATCTTGATATTTTTTTCTGCCCATGTGGGTATCGACTAGATTGACTATTGCTAAAAAAAATCAGATTGATTGGTTGAACCGTTTTCAAAATATCAGCGTGGGTCGTAGAAAATTCAATCATTTGTAGAATCACCAATATATACATATCTACATACTTATTTATAATTTTAAACCTTTCAACTTTAACTGATATAACTGTATATTGTACAGTTGTAGTAAGATACAAAGGAATATGTATTTAAAATATTATCTGAATGAAAAACTCACTTTGCTCATATTTTATAATTGAAATATTTTCAATTTGCAAAACTTATTTCGTTAAGGCAATTTTTTTCCTTTGAGATTTCAATTCCCGATCCCAGAACTAATTAAATACACAGCCATCACCAAAAACCATTCCACAAACCAGCAGAGCACAGTAGGTACACTTGGGAAATTTTCCATAAATGATTAAAAAAAAAATCTTAATTACACCACATCCTGCACAATTCCATGCAAATGCGCTCTGCGCGAAAATGAAAAACTTCAAATTGTTAACCATTTCGTCTAAAATGTTTGCAATTAAAAATTTCACAAGCGAACCCGCACCCTCCCAAAAGTTATCAACACAAAAAAAACAATACAAAAACCCCAAAGACAAAACACCAACATTATTTGAGTTTTAATTACTTTCTTTGCACTCTGTTGCAGGGTTAAGGAATCAAAAGGCTGTCATTCATTGTCTTCAATTGATGTCGGTGGCGCGCCTTGTTTGCATGTTCCAAATTGAATTGCTAACAGTTATTTTTGCTTCATGGCTTGGGGGAAAAAATTAAAAAAAGAAGACGAAAAAGTTCGGTAACGAGTTTACGCGGGCCTAATGGGAAAAGCCTTGATTTGAACACTTAGCTTAGTGATTCCCGAAATGTTCCCAACCACGAATAGCTTTTTTTTTTTTTGTTTTGAGTTGTTAAAGGGAGCTTTATCATAAAAATTTGAATCATATGCCAAAACGTTCCCCATCTGGCTGCGGGTTTTTATTTTTTTAGGGGAATGGAGTTTTTGTCTATGCATTTATACCGCACGATTGGTGCGTGATGACTTTTGTTGAACACAATTTTTGCCAACCATCAGCAGAGACAGAGCGGACAGAATGATAAATGATTCGGGAGTGAAATCGTGTTAGAAGGAGGGAAACCTTTTTGAAATGAGATAACCCTCCCTCTGTGGAAAAGACTCCAAACAATATACTCTGGAAGCGACCTTGGCACAATGTTACAATATTTGCAACAATGGCATCGAACAAAAACATTACCAAATAGCGTTGTGCCTCATCGTGAACGCGTTGGTCGCACGCAAATTTGTGGAAATGTTTCGAAACTCACTTAAGTATGAATGTATCCTCACTATTTCTGTTTTCTTATTGTCGAATTGTCGAGATGCGGCGATAGGGCGAGGGGTGCATTTTGAAAAACCTTGAACTAATTTGGAAAGTAAATTAGAAAATTCTTTCACACTGCCATTGTGCGTGCGTTTTTTAGTTCATTTAAAGTGATCGATATAAATGATATGCTGAACAAAGTTATCGTTGAAAGGATATGTAGATAGAAAAACCTTGGCATTGTATCTGGGAATAGTATAGTAGGTATTTCAACTCACAGAATGGAATAACCTAAAAGGGTTGCGTTTTTTATCGGAATGAACGCTTTCTCTGCATTGTTTATATACTTATTCTACGTATGTATATAAAAACGTCTGTGTTATGTACCTAGTCCTAAAAAAGAAATAAGGGTATTAAGGCATGCAAGGTCAATAGTTATATAATAATCTGCATGAATTGTATGTTATTGGCGATATACATATACTATAGCACTAAGAATTCCTTAAACTAATATTGCCATTCAGATTTCAAATACGATAGCTTTGGCGCCAAAAAATAACGTTTTCACAAGCATTTTTTACTATTGGAGGGGTGGTCTATCTCACCCCGTTTAGGAAGTAGGGGCATTTTAGAAAAAAAAATTACTTAAAATGGAAAACAAAACATTAAAAAAAAACAACAGCAACTCCTACAATAAAGTACTTTACCGGTTTTGAAAGCCAGAAGTATGCTCTTTAATCCTGTATTTAAATTAAACCATTCATATGAACAGTTTTCGAAAAATTTGCATGTAAACTCAAAATTTTTATAAAAAAAATGAAAAAAAAAAGTTTAGAGCAGTTTTTTTTATTGTAAAATGAAGTGCTAAATTGGCTTTTAGTAGTTAATGCTTATATCAATTCTGAATCGAAAAAAACACCGAATGGTTTTATGTCTTCTAGTTTTTGAGAAAATTGATAATTACTTTAACTACTTTTTTATAATTTTTTTGGTATTAACGGGGATCTCACCTTGAGGATTAATGTGGGGGAGTACGATAACTACGGCGCACCAAAATAATAACGGATATTTATAGAGGGGCTAAATATAATTATTTTGTCTTATGGGCCGTGCGGTGCGTTTATCTCACTTCGTTTAAGCGGGAGGGGCAATTTTCTACAAAATTACTTTAAATGAAAACAAATTCGAAACAATAGCAACACTAACAATGCTAAAATTATAGGTTTTCTGAAAGCCAGAAACTTGTTATTTTATTTTTTGTTTCAACCAAGTTATTTTTGTTAGTAACGGGTGATTTTTTAGCTGGTTTGTTTTGGCAACACTGGTTTTGACAGCTGACGTGTGTTTAGTACCTTGTGTCACTGTCAAACAGCTTCAGTTTGGTTTGCAATTTAACCATGGATCGTCTTACAAATGAACAACGCTTGCAAATGAATTTTAATATCAAAATTCGTGCTCGGTTCGAAATGTTCATCGCGCGCTGCTTCCATTTTATGGTCGGCATTCTCGACCTTCTGAGCAGTCTATTCGGAAGATTGTGACCAAATTTCGCACCAAATTTACTTTGTTGGATATTAAACCACCAACACGTTTACGTACTGTGCGTAGTGAAGAAAATATTGCGGCCGTATCAGCTAGTGTGACAGAAGACCGCGAAATGTCGATTCGGCGCCGTTCCCAGCAGTTAGGCCTTTGTTACAGCACTACGTGGAAAATTTTGCGGAAGGATTTGGGCGTAAAGCCTTTTAAGATACAGCTGGTGCAAGACCTAAAGCCAGCCGACCTACCACAACGCCGAATTTTTGGTGAATGGGCTCTTGGAAAGCTGGCCGAGGATCCGCTTTTTTATCGAAAAATTGTGTTCAGCGATGAGGCTCATTTTTGGTTGAATGGGTACGTAAATAAGCAAAATTGCCGCATTTGGAGTGAAGATCAGCCAGAAGCATTGCAACAGCTACTAATGCATCCCGAAAAAACTACTGTTTGGTGCGGTTTATGGGCCGGCGGCATTATTGGGCCATATTTCTTCAAAGATGATGCGAATCGCAGCGTTACTGTCAATGGTGAACGCTACCGAGCGATGATAACAAACTTTTTTTTTGCCCGAAATGGAAGTTCTTGACTTGCATGATATGTGGTTTCAACAAGACGGTGCCACATGCCACACAGCACGCGAAACAATGGCGCAATTGCGAGGCGAGTTTGGTGAACAGTTAATTTCACGTTTCGGGCCGGTCAATTGGCCGCCTAGATCGTGCGATTTGACACCATTAGACTATTTTTTGTGGGGGTATGTCAAGGCTAATGTCTATAGGGACAAGCCCGCTTCGATTGACGCACTGGAAGCCAACATCCATGCATTCATTCGTGAGATACCGGCCGATATGTGTGAAAGAGTATGCCAAAATTGGACTCAGCGGATGGGCTACCTGAGACGCAGCCGCGGTCAACATTTGCATGAAATTATCTTTAAACATTAAATTGCAAGGTTCAAACTATCGATTCAAATAAATATTTCATTCATTTTTTCGAATTTTTTGTGTTTTTTTTTAAAGTTCTAAACCTCTTAAAAAATCACCCGTTAGTTTTATTTGAAAAAAAAAATACTTTAACTCAAAAATCAACGGGACAGACGCCCCAAAAAGGAAGTTAAAAAAGCGGGCAACCCATCAAGGTACTGTTTATTACAAATAAACTGAAAGCACACCAACTGACAACATAGGTGCCTGATTGGCGACTGAGCATACCCTAAGCGGAGCGAAGGAGTCACGTGAGCTGGACAGATGATCCAAAAAGGGAGTTAAAATCCTTGAACGCTTGAACCCTTAAATAGGGCCACCCATGATACTTATTGTCAAAGAAACTATTGACAATAAATTCCGTTGAAATTTGGTTTGGAAAAGTCACCCAAAATTGAGGAATGAACCCCTATATTTTATAAAAACAATTTACATTCAAAATACTTGGGCGACATACCTCACTGTTTAGTTATTTTCAATTTTCTCAAAAACTTGAAGACATGAAACCATTCGGTTTTTCGATTCAGATTTAATATAAGCATTGACCACTTAAAGCCTATTTAGCACTTTATTTCTCAATTTTGAAAAAAATTCGTCTTAACTTTTTTTTCCCATTTTTTTATCAAACTTTTGAATTTGCGTGCAAATTTTTCGAAAACTGTAGGCATGAATATATCAATTTAACTTAAGGATTAAAGAACATATTTCTGGCTTTCAAAACCGGCTTCCCTAACTCCTAAACGGGGTGAGATATACCCTCCACTCCCATAGTAAAAAATGCTTGTTTTTGTCCCCCTCCCAAAAACTGTTATTAATTTTTGGCCCCAAAGTTATCGTAGTCGTACCAAAAAATGGTCCAAGTTATGGATTTCATCAAGTATTTAAGCGATGAATGGAAGCAGATGAATGATGGAATTTTTGAAGCTTCAAAATAAAAAATTACCCGTCTCTTATTTTGGCGGACACTTGTAGCATTTAAAAAGCTACAATTTTGGACATCAACAAAATTTTTATTTAGTTGATTTTTCAATAAATTAAAAACTAAGCGAGCTACAAATTTTTAGATTGCACAACAAATTAGCAAATAATAAGCTACAAAATCCACTTTTTTCGATTCCGCCAGAAAGTGTGTCCGCCAAAATAAAGGACGTAAGAATTACTGAATTACTGTGCGTCTGTGTGCATCCTGATGCACATGGAGCTAGAGCCTAAATGGTTGCTTCGAATTTGGTGTGAAGCGTTTTTATGTGATTTCTTCGAATTCGAATTTCTGTTTTTGCTCATCTAGAACGCGTAGCTGCCATATAACGAAAACGACTCAAACGATTTTGATTAAACTTTGTACTTGTACTTTGTGAGTTTTTTTTTACCAACCACTTAGAATGGAAATAAAATAATGCGTGTTTTTTTTAATTGTCTTTTCTATATGTGTAGATACTTTTATTTTTATTTTATCGTTTTCGTAAAAAAAAAGTATTCATACAAATTTGAGATGCAATATTTTTTCACTAAATTAGAAGAACCAAATGTCAATGTTGATTTTCTCGAAAACCTGGTAAGCAGTATTATATAAAAACTATTCTTGATGTTAATTGTACGAAGTTTAATTAAAATTGTTAGGGCCGTTAAAAAAAAAATCGGCGTACTTTCAAATGTTTTGTGATAGATACGCATTTTCTTGTAATTCTTGTCCTAAAAGAAGTTATTCAAGAACGGCAAGAGAACCTGCTGTAATAGACCAAGAGCCCACGGCAAATTTTAGGAGTGGATTGATAACCAAAATATGAGTATTCAGCCTTTGGCGGGGGTTTAAAAACAGCCATTTTCCAATTTATTTTGTCAGAGGTACTACCACTTTAACAAATTTATAAAATATAATAATCTTGACAATCCGACCAATAGAACTCAAGATTTAAGCTTTTTAAGAGGACATTATCGTCTTTTTCTTGGATTATTATAAAACACAAAAAAATCAAGAAAACAAAGTCTCCAAAAAAATCGATTAAGGTTCGCTTAAAAAGCTATTATCTTGAGTTCTGTTGGTCCGATTGCCAAGATTATGACATTTTGACTTAAAGAAAATGACAGAGCATCATGGCATATATTTTTTTAATTTATTGAAATGGTAATACCTGTGAAAAATAAATTGGAAAATCGCTGTTTTCAGAACCCCACCCCCGCCAAAGAAAATCTCAACTAGTTGTTCTGCGAGTTTGGTTTTATTTATGGTGTCCGAAATAAAACGACTAATTGTCTCTGAGTTCCAGAGATGCGCGATTCTATTTTGTGCCTTCTCCAACCTCGTTCTGGAGGAGATAGTGCGTACATATCAGGCGTCGACACTCAAGTAACTTTCTTAATGTTTCGACCACTGGGATATGCGTAGGATGTAGAAATCATCGAACACGCTCAGCGTGCCGTTATTGAGTTCTTTGCAGCGATTGAAGAACAGACTGAACTAAAGGAGTAAAGGAGTTCATCTACCTCGGAGTAAACATTAGCTCCACGAATAACACCTTAGTGCAGTTCCGGTGAAGAATTAGCCAGAAAACCGCTGCTACTTCGTTTTGGTCAAGCAAATGGCCTCAGAAACTCCTTACTTTACATGCTCTACAAAACTTTAATACTGCCAGTTCTGCTACACGACACTTATGCAGAAAGGGAGAGCTGATATTGATCAACCATTTTGAAAGAAAAATTCTTCGACAGATATTTGGTCCTGTATGCGAGGAAGGCAAATAGAGGAGCAGAAATCTATGAGCTGTAAAAAAAAGTGGATATAGTCCAAAAAGTCAAAATACGTCTACTACATTAGTCAGTTCGGTCACATCGAGCGAATGGACAACATAATGCTTCAGCCAAGAGAGTCTTCCAATAACACCCCCCCCCCAAGGTTTGCGATGACAAGGAAGACTGAGCGCCCGGTTTAAAGCTCAAGCCATTGCGCGGATGCCTTTGCGCATTGTCTGGATGACTGGTAGAAGTATGTCCAGGATAGTCAAGAATGGAAAGCCATCGTGTCTCAAGCTGGCCATAAACGACGAACATGCTCGCCGAACATGCTCGTGGTCGCCATATTTTCGTCGTATATTGGGTAGTTCGCGAACCGCTAGTCGTTGGCGAAAATTTCGATTTTCTTGTGGACGTTTCCTTCGATGTTCGTCGTGTATGGGCATTGGGCATGTTCGCTAGCAATTCTCATTTTTTCTGTGTATATCACCGGGTTCACATAAATGAATTATGATGAGCGCAACCACTTGTTTTTCTTTTTCGCACATAAATATTTACGCTTTGAAGAATCAACAAGAAATTAATGTTCGCCAAATATGTTCGTCGTCTATGGGATAAAGCAAACGGGCATGTGCGGCGAGCATGTTCGTCGTTTATGGCCAGCTTCAGGCAGCGAACTTCATGGATCGGAGCCCGTGCCTGATAAGTAGGTGTAATATGTCAAGGTAATAAGTTAAGGGATAAACTGGTAAAAAATACTGAACCATAGGTAAATCCTAAAAATCTCAGAAAACAAGCTTCTAAAAGTAGAAACTATTTTTCAAATCCAAAAACCCCTTTTAATTCAATAACCCATACCTAATCTAAGAAGTGAACACCCGATACATACATATATCCCTACCGGTACTTAAAAACAAATGTTCCGCCCAAATAATTAATTCTACAAAAAAAATAAAAATTATAAACAAATTTACGAGGTCACATTTTTTTAAAGGTGCGCAAACACCATAGGTATAGGTAGTTTAGGTAGGATAGGAGTATAGGACATAGGTAAACTTAAGTTGTCGTCGCGACCTATTATACCCCCCGAAGCTGAAAATATAGCCTATAAATTACAAAACATCATCGAAGTATTCTATAAATTAGTCATAGGGACACATAATAAAGCATTTCTCGATCCCATAAATTCAAAATTATCATATTAATGTGACTCCACAGTAAGCACGGCGTGTTTTTTTTTTGAGATAGAAAAGGTCGCCGCGCAGTCATAGTCTGCCTCTAGCCGCCCGCCACACTATCACCATTCACCAAGTTGTTGAAACTGTTTATTTGTTCTCTATAATTTGGGATCTTGGGAATACTTGGAGCTGAATACATTTACAACAACTATCATAAATGCCCATTAAGAGTGTTCCTATTTAGGTCGAAATTAATTGCTTTTTGAAGTATAATAAATTTTAACGTGAAGTGATTCTTATCACACATTGCGTTCGAATCGAATATAGGAGCGTGGTTCGGAATACCGAGAAGAAAGGGAATGCGAATTTTATTTCTAATCGTATTATGGTCATTATGGTTTTGTTTTTCGGTGATCTCAAAGAGATCCGAATCCGATTATGCCACAGGTTTTTGATGGAACGTTATGTTACTGAGCGTCTATGGAAAATACGTATCCAATTTTGATGCGAGATGTTTTGCAAATTGTGATGAATTGTGCACTTTAGACAATAAATTTAATCGACTAGTTAATCTATGAATTTGACTTTTGAACAGAGAATAATCGAAATTCATTCTCTCTTGAATATTTTCCTATTGTTGTGGAGCCTCGTAAAAATTAAACTTGAGGTTTAATTTCGACTTAACATTACTAAATAGTAGTAGTAGTCCGTAGTGCGTTGGATTGTCACGCTGCAGGTCTGCGCTCACTTCTTAGCCTCGTCAACCTAAGATCTAAAATTTTTTTCCAAGAGTATCACTCTTGTCATGATTATGTGCTTCTCGTCTAGCCGTTCGGATTCGGCATAAGATTGTAGGTCCTTTCCATTCCTGTCGACAAGATCACACAGGAATGGTTGCAAATTGTTAGTAAAGGCCCTTATTCTTCACGAGCTATTGTGCCACCCATTTTTTTTTAGTTTATTAACATTATTGGGTTTAATGGCTATGTAAACCTGTATTTCAATTAATCAAAAGTCCGTTCAATTGCTTGCGTATGCAACCATAGACATTGTCGGCATAACGAACCGAGCTGTGATAGGCGCATTTGCTAGCATTGAATCGGGGACGGCAAAAATTTGATTGGCGGTTAATGAGGACAAAATGAATTATATGCTGTCATCGAGGAAGGAATATCAACACCATCAACTCGGGCAAAACATCACGATGGACAAATATAGATAACTTCAAAATTTTCAAAGACTATGTCTAACTGGGCTCCACTATTACCTCGCAAAATGACATCAGTGCAAACGAAGCATTACTTTTACCAACCGCTGTTTCTTCGTTCTGAGAAGGCATTTAAGTAGTAAGGCCCTCTCTCAGAGAACCAAAGAGACTTTATACAAGGCCCTAATCATGCTGGTCCTGCTCTATGGGGACAAAGCATGGACATTGAAAAAATCGGATGAAAGTCTGCTAGGGTGCTTTGAGGGGAAGATTCTTCGTGTGATTTTCGGTCTGCTGTGTATCGAAGGAGTGTGAAGGAGAAGATTCAACGACGAGCTCTACGGGCTATACAGCGGCGTTAACCTTGTCAAAAATTTGAAAATACAGCGGCTGAGATGGCTGGGGCTCGTGGAGCGTATGAACAGTAGCGCACCTACCCGACAAGTCTTCGAATCCGTACACCCGATGGTGTACGCAGCAGAGGAGGAACCCAGAACAGGTGGCGCGCACAAGTGGAGAACGACTGGAAGTGCACTTCCAACTAACAATTTAACTTATTTAAGTGTCTATACAAGCTATTTTCTAGTTTCTATAGGAACTAATAAAGACCTAATGCAAATCAGTTTGGCGCACATTATACAAGCTATTTCATTTCCTTTAAGCCCTTTGACCAGAAGTTCTATATAATTAAATAGTTTTCCACGGAAAGTCTTATTGATTAAATAAACAAAGCAAAACAGTGTTATTGCTCCACTAAACAAGTTATCTGACATTTATAAAAAATTCACTTGCAGGTCACATAAATCATAAGACTCACCTTGTAAGGCCTTAAAAAGGCCTAGTAAAGCAGTGTTTTATTAAAAAAAAGAAATCATTGCTTTAAATTTTATTATTAGTATTGTTTTTATTTTTCCTTCCATTTTCCCATTAACGTTGGGGAGTTAGGACCGCTCTTCTCTATTTATTCTGAAATGTTAGAGATTTATTTTATTTGAAAAAAATTCAACTTTTACTCACATTAAATTTCAGAATCCAGGGATCGAACTCAGCTCCTCTCGATTAGTAGGCCACCACGCAACACACCAGGCCAATTGGCAATATACCATACGCGTGTAAAAATTTTAATGAGTTGATACTTCAAGCCCAAAAAAATCTAACTAAATTTTCATTAAACATTGGTACCCCATAACAGAGTTTTAGAAGATTGAATTTAAAGTACCAATCATTAAATTCTTTAAGTATTTGAAAAATATAAACCATAAGTTAAGTATATATTTTAAACAAACATTAACATAACGTATGCATGACCTTTTTTATCGTACCATGTTTGAAAAAAGTTCTAAGTTTTTTTTCAAGCAAGTAGATATGTGCGATGCAGTAGTGTAATTAAGTTGCTTAATTCTACCAAAGTCTCACCTAAGGGGACAATTAGGAATGTATAACATTTCATTTTCCGATATACCTAAGTTTGTTTTAACAAGATACCTAAAAGAATTAATTAAGGAAGGCAATAAATATTAAAAAAAAAAAAAAAACAAAATTCCTCTTTTTTTCTTAGCTTTCATTTTTGATTTCTGTAAGCAAGCTATTAACAAAATGCAAAAGCTATACATTTCAAATGGATGGCAATATCTGTCACAAATATAAATTCTTGATTTGTTTAAGTTTGCTATTAACAAAATGCAAAAGCTATAATGTTCCCTTACGTAAGTCAATAACTATTACAAGAAAAGTGCAAGTCATCAGTCTTGTTATACACCGATTCCAAAAATGAATCTCGATTTTTTTTTGTTTTAATTTTGGTCAAGTGGTCAATGAAAACGAAGGATTATAGTTTACTCTTAAAAATGAATTGAGACTATTAAGTAAACTATGAGAGCAACTTTTTTTAACTTTTTGGAGTTTAAAATACATTAACCAAATTTCTTGCAAGACTTCACTTTTGAGAAATTAAAACGAAGATATATTATGATTTTTGTATTGCAATAGGTATAGTTTTTATTTGTTTCATGTTTAAATATTAAGGTAAGCGTATGTTCAAACATTTATAATATGCTTTATAAATTTATGAAAATTCCGTTCTTTAAAACAATATAACAACACTGACTAAAATCAAACTATTTAAACATCTATCTGACATTTTCATGATGCGCGATTACTTTCTTAAACAAGCCGTAAGGGAGTTGTCTGTAATGACTTTCAGCTGAATGTTCTATAAAAGCTATTATTTTTCTAGTTTAAGCAATCAATTTCGGCAGGCCTTGAAGAGGTCTCCGTAGAACTCATTACATGAAGTCTCATATAGGAACAAATTTAAGGGCACTTAACAAGCTATTTTGAAATAAATAAATCGTTAAATGCTTGACTTGCATTATTTAGCATTAAAATTATTCTAATGAAATTGAAACTTATACAATTTAAATTGTTAGTTGGGTGGCTAGCTAGGAACAAAGCTGGCCCTTCGAGTCAGCTTTGTTCCTAGCTTGTTGTTTGGGGCCCTAGTCCGTCCTGTGCCGTGAGCGCCATCATAGTAAGTAAAGTAAGTGTATTTCAAATTATAGCCCCAACACCGATAGAAATAATTCTTTTCGGAGCAAATTTTTAAATTAAATGACTAGCTGACCCAGCGTTCGCCCAAATTCTCTAATATAATGAAAATGATAATTACGAGCCTGGCACATGCAGCTTGATGAAGGTACATAATTCGGTTAATTCAAATTCTTTATTAAAAATTCTATTAAATATAATGGAAATGGAAATGATTGACGTGCCGGCCATCCCGCTTTTTGACTGAAGTGCTTTATGGTAGATAATGTCTTTTCTCGGCCAGGTTCACGAAAACAGTGGGACTTTTGCTAACACGTGAGCACGCCACGTACAATTCACAATGTCAGAAAATAATACCCAAAGCGAAAACGAAACGCACGTGAACATGAAGACACTTAAAAACGAATGACAAATCGCTTGGAACAAGCTGAGTTTTCGCCTCAAAATCGTCGCTTGAATAACAAATTCCGTGAGATAGTTTTTGGCTGTGTTTTCATCTATAAAGGAGTTGATGAATTTGTATGAATATAACTCTTCGGTGATTTGATTTTGAATGACCAAACTCAAATGATCGACACCCTTGTTTTTTTGCAGCCCAAATTGGTCTTGAACTCAGCCAATTATAGTCACCATAATTCTACGCGATTTTCGAAAATGCGGGGAAATTCAATCAGGCCGGTGACTAAGTCGACTGGAATCACTAACAATTGCCTGGAGAACTCTGCAGCAGACTGGTCATTTCGTAAAGACACTCGCGTGTTCATTTTCAATTGTAATTGCTTCAAATAATATCTCCATAAAGCCGACGCCTTCTGGCAATTGTTCAATTCATCTGCCGCAGTTGATCTTGGAATGACAGGTAGCGTATAAAGAAAAGAGCCTGACAGCATTATCAGAACGCCACCGAAAAGTCTTATCATTTCGTATATCTTTCAACGTGCGATTCAAGGCTTCCTAGGTTGCTGCAATACCTTCGCCATCGCAGAATTCTTTGAAAAGTTACATGTAGGTTGTTTTTTTCCATTTCCACTGGATGCATGAAGGAAGTAAATGCCACTATTTCCGTTATCGACTGCTTGCATCAATTCATCACAAACATCTTGACTTAATACGACTCGATCCAAATCCATTCCTCAATCCAATTCTCGAATAAATGCGAAGGAATATACTTTAATCGGATCGTCCCGGATTTCCAATTTAACTGGATATTACTCCATTGTGTCCTTCCTTGAGTAAATACAAATCCATCAAATCCAAAATCGTGAAAATCGAACGATCAGTTCTCGAGTTACGCTGCTGAAGAACGAAATATGCATCTACAGTGCCACCTGTCGAGAATTTTCCGACTTGTCTATTTTCCTTAACGTTCGGGTAGTAACTCGAATGAATCCGTAGAAGGAAATATCCAATGTGCTCCAGTCGTTTTCGAGTTTTAAGCATCCGATTTAATTAAAACATTTATTGAAGGTTTTGAATGAACAACAGCCACTTGTGTTGGCTACCACCAAGTATTACATTAGGCTGGAACAGTGATGAAAATTGATTTTTGTCGATTGTACTGAAAGCTGAAAAAAAAATTGTACTGAAAAAGACCAAATAATACTATACTTTTTTAAATTATAAAACAACGCAAACAATTTAAATAAATATTTTATTAAAACAAAAATACTTAAATTAAATATACCTATACCATTGGTATAATTTTATTCTAAAATAAGTCTTATGAACGGGTAGCAACTTTGTTTTGCTGTCCCCATCCGATTGCTTTTTTATTAGCCACCTATGTATTTTATAAATAAAGGTATTATTTTCATTAAAGTAATGATAATATACTTGACTGTTTACTTACTTTTTCATTATGAAAATCAAAGCCGGCAGAAACTTTCCCAAATGCGACACCAAATCAAATAAAATACGGGTCAGATTCGAATGACAGCTCGAGATATAGAGAAAGAAAAACACAACTAAATGAATGCAACCAGTAGCAGTACCAGTTGAACTGAAATTTTCAACGAAGCACGTAAGCACGATCATGATGAGTAATGAATGGATCCAAAATTTAATGGGCCTTTGGGACGCATTCACAAATACTTTTCTTGTTGTGAACATGTGGTGAAGTCGGACTGAACGTATTTGTTTGATTTTAGAGATTTATGAAAGTTGACCTTTTCAAAAATTAAAAATAGTACAAATAGTACTGAAAATTGAAAAGTGGTACTTGCGTACTCGGGAAAGTCCAATATTACCGAATACAGTACAATAGAAAGGCTTTTTGCAACTGTGGGCTGGAATTATTGCAATTTCATAAGATTCGTTTTAGTGGCGATTAGTCTGTTTAATAATTTATAAATTATTTTGCCGTCAACTGGAGTTGAACCTAGACCAAGCTACCTCAGAGGTCGTTGCACTACGCATTGCATTTATTAATTTATGTATATTAATTTAAGATATACTTAGTAAGGTATGAAATCTTATTTTAAGATCGATTTACATTTCACTTTGACACTCTAAATGCTATGAATAAATTAAAAGAAATCTTTCAATCCGTTCCAGACACATTAACGCATAATTTTGATAAAAATCTTAAAAAGCCCTAAGAGCACAAAATATATTCCTCTTCAACTTTCAGAGTTATTCAAACTTATTCCACCTTCTCGCATGTGGCAGCGCACTGGTAATATTCACATCATTCAGATTCATCTTTAAGGCATTTTGCGAAGTAGAATATTCGGCGCCGAATGCCTTTAGCAATACACTTTTTTTTTCGGCAAAAGACGAATGCATCACGCATCACAAAATGACAAGGGTTAAAAATCCCAAGAAAAAAAAAATACCTATACCTTACGTGTGAACGTACGTATACCTACCTACATACAGAAATGCTTCAGGCAAAAGTGAGTTGAAAATCTTGTGGTTTGATGTTTAAATATACCATCAACTTCATTTGTTTGTTGAAATATAATGAAATAGTCTATTTCTAAACTATAAATTAAAATATTGGTTTTTAGTTTACCTAAGAATAACTTTGGCTAAAAATGACATTGGCTTAACGAACAAAATTTTAATTAAATAGCAATAAAACAGTATTAAGAAAATTTTCTCAAAAAATCTCACACTATGATTCCATTTAGTAAATTTTTTGGCAGAATCTTAAAATGCGGTTTTGCATAACGGCATTAAGGGCCAGTTTGTTCACAGCTGATTATCTTTAATCCATGATTAGTGGAGCTGGGAAATCCTCAAATGTTTTTGTTGATCAAATTTTGTTTAAAAAATTCAAAGTATGAGTTGCTAATCATGGGTTTCACTAAGCAGCCAATTTTGGTTGATTAGCGTTAGTTAATTAAAGTCTATGAAAGTCACATACTAAATTTAACCCACTGTGAACAAACTGGCCCTAAGAAATTTAGAGCCATTTTACTGAAAATTTGAATAAATCTATAATTTTGTGTTAGAGCTTCTTGTTTAGATAAACTTTATAATTCGAATTTTTTCTATAAGGAATCTCATAAAAACACTCCAAAAAATTGATGCAAATCGGTTAACACGGTCGTTTACGCTCTAATAAATCCATGTACATTGTAAAGAACCTAATTATGTAGGTACATACCAGGGCCTGTTTTAGAAAAAATCAGAACTACCAACAAATTATTATTGAACTAAATGAAACAGAAAATTTTCGTTTCGATTAAATTTTTTTTTGGTAGACGTAGCCCGTTTATCGGTTGGCGGCTTTAATATCGACACTTTCTTAATTTAGTTGTTCTTACCGAAGGTAATTTTACCGCGTTAACTGAAATACTTTCCAATAAAACGCGACAAATATGAAATGAAATTTTTTTGAATTTTGGGAAAAGCGATTCAATATGAGTTTGTTCTCGCAGAAATAATTGTTTGCAATTAAGATTTGATGTTTTTCTATAATTCTGTTGAGGATATTTGTTTTATTTGCTTGCTTACGTATTTTTTGGCGCAGTTGATTAATTAAAAAAAAAAAAGGTGGGGTATCATAAATACGTCGCTCAAAATGTAGGTTTATATTTGACTTTCAATTGAAATCGCATGTAAAGTCGTTGAGGCAACAAAACCAAGTGTGAAAATTATGTTCGGGTAATAGGTAAGGTACGTACATATGTATGTAAAGCCGTTAAATCTTGAGATCAGATAAAATTTTAATAACTTTTCTGTACTTAGATAATCGTAACAAATATGAATATTAAAAGATCGTTCAAAATTAAAATAGGCAGTAAATATTCGAGCCTACACAGTAATTAAAAATTGACATTCGTAAAAGCACTGGTCGAAGAAAGTGCGAAGTGTTAAATAACAACTACCAGAAACGTAATTTAGAGCTACCAAATTCAAATATCAACTACCAGAAAACATAACAACTACCACTTAAAACAGTCCCTGGTACATACCTTGCCACCAGCCCGAAGGATTTTTTTTGCATTTCTCCATAACTAATTTCAATTTTCAGCCAATAAAGATAAAAGCTAATTAATCTTAATATAAATAGTATTGTACATTCAGATACGATAATTATAATCCTTGTTTATAAGCAATTTCACCGGAAACAGATTCTGAGCGACATCTATATTTAAATGACTGATACAATTTTCTGCACGCAAAAATATCAAGGGTTGTAGAACTAAATCTAATCAGATTTCTAATTCCAATCAGGAATAAATTGGCGAACTTTTCAAATGCAACCCTAACGAATCATAGCATGCATATGATATGTCCTAGTTAGAAATTTCTATAGATTTAAGGGTAGGTTAGAAGATAAACGAAGTTGATGATGATGGTAAGGTAGTGACGTTATAGAAAATGCATTTCTTAGTTCATATAACATTTTGGATTTACTGTTATCTAAGCATTGCATGTCTTTTATCTCAAATGTATAAATGGCTGTGTTGGATTTGTCTTTCTAATAATGCTTATAGTATGAAGCGGTATGACAACAATGTCGACAAAAATACACATACAAATGAATACACACAGAAACATCTTTTAAAAATGTATATACATTTTTACTCGCAATATACATTATTATACATATCTACATACATATGGGAACTAAAGATATCGTAATTGGCAAGTTATGAATTCGTAAACAATAATTAAACGCGCGATTTTGATCAAACTGGCTTTACGATTTATGCTCACGTTTTTCGATATTTTTAAGACTTAATATTTTTAAAAACTATTCATACGATTTTGATAACTAAAAAGGCAGATAGAAATGACGGCCACGCGGGAAGACCAGCCCGTAGCACAGAGCTGAATTGCGACGTTTTGATATCATAACTCGTTAGAATTGGAGATTGTGGACATATCCTGAGGATATTATCTAGTTTGGTATGAATTTAGAATAGGATTGAATAAATTTTAATGTTTGTATGATTGTGTGACAAGTTGCTTTTACTTAAAGAGTGAATAAGATAAAAATCTTAATTTATCCTTCGGCTTTTTTGGTCACAATGAAACAATCAAGTTATATTGCTTTTCCCGACGTTTCGGCAGGGGTACTGCCTTCTTCAGGAGAATTTTATTTCACAAACAAATATATTATAAACAGAGTTAAATAACAATTTATGACAACATGAAAATTCGACTTACATTATGTAAAAATATGAATAATTATATTAAGTTCTACATTGAATAAAATCCTTCAAAATCCACTTCAAAATGAAGTGCAGTCTTTGTGCTTTAGGAAACATAAAAAGAATAAAAAAGCAATTGACATATCATCCGGCCACTGCGTACCATTAACCCCCGCAAACACCACAGCCCGTTAGCTTGATAACTTCTATTTGATAATTTCTTTTTAACAATGGTTATTATTGGTAGTAACATTAGTAACAATTTGTGTCTCTTCGAACAAGCTAATCAGTTTTGCCGTTTGGCTCCCCTTAGCCCCGAATTTTTTAGAAATTGTCTAATCGGCCCCTTTTAACGATTTCACTCTAAATTTAACAATTTTTGTTTAAAAAAATTGATCACAAAGTTTCGTTTCACATAGCTTTTTGTTTTGCGTTTTGCTTCAAAATTCGAATTAGCAACACACAATGATGCAGGAAGGGACAACACAAAAATTTATTTTCGAATTATATATAAAAAAACTTTAACAGTTGGGGGTCTTGTTTTGTTTTGCAGTTCCTCTTGATTTGTGTCAAAAAAATCGAATTAAAAATTAAAAAAAAAAAAACATGAAAAAAGGTAATTTATTTTTTAGTTTTTGTGAAAATAATCATAAAAATAAACAATTTCGGTTTTACCCCTGTACACTGTACACTACGTACTGTCGAATTTTTGAATATTGAAATTTTGAATATTTTTATCTTGTGCCCCTTGGGATCCCTACTGAAAAATTTAAAAAGGGTCCCACCATTTTTAAGTTATTTCAGCGGCAACACTCTGGCTAACGTTTGAATTATATCATTTGACTTGCATTTTTGTTTGTCTCTGTAAGCGACGGAAGCGAAGAATTTCTTGTCTGAAACTGGTCTTAATAGCTGAGCAATCGAAGGAGTTAAAACGGATGATGAACTAATACAAATTGTATACATATTAAAACCAACAAAATGAAGGAAAAGTGGACGTTATAAGCCACGTCACGTCGTATAGGAATGTGATATCGACTGTAACTCTAGTACGTAGTGTAGAAGCTTCTAAAAAGTATCAAGATTGTGGGATACCAACATTTTTGAAAAAAAAAATATTTTGTTAAATTTAAAAACAAATCAATTTTTATTTTGAAAACTCAATTTTCCAAAAATCGACTAAGTCAATTTTTTTGTTGAAACTTGGTACAAAGTGAATCTAGAATTCTCGAAAGAATCATGTGTTTGGAATTTAATTTCAATGTTCTCCAATTGAAAACTTAATCATCCCCTTAGACTTTTTTCTAGGTCTGTTATTTTTGTGGTTTTTAAAATATATCTTGAAAACTGTTTGTTCTATCAAAAAATAATAATGGTTGCAAATAAGAATTCGTATAGCTTCTAATTATTGTAAACGCTGTTTTCAAATAAGAATGCACAAACACAAAACGGCACAAACGTCAACAAAAATGAAAAAATCTTAATTCTTGAATAAGTTTTGACAACCGAACTGACAGAAAGACTGGAAAATGGAACGATTTATGGAAAAGCCATGATTTGTTAATCAAGCTGAAAAAAAGTGAACAAACAGTCTTTGATTATTACGGATCCGAAATCATGGATTAGGAAGAATCCGTGATAAGTAAATTGCAGATTTAACCCACTGTGAACAAACTGGCCCTTAGTGCCAGTTTTTCTTTGAGAGATTCAAGTAAAACCCGAGTTAACTCAGTTAATATGCTTTTGACATCTTAACTTCCTTGTTTTTTAAGACTTCCTGCATTCACCTTCAACGTAAAAACAGCTTCCTGATATAATTGTACAAATCTATTTTCAAGGTTTACTAACTCTGTTTCTACTCACCACTGTAAAACTGGGCCTTTAGAAAGTGAGACAAGTTTCAAAACTGCTAAATTTATTTTGAGGTGAAGGCATTTTTGACCCCTCCCCTTATTGGCTTTGATTGACAATAAATTTTTCTCTCTTATTTAACTAAAATTTCTCTGGAAAAGTTACCCGTATATTCGAAAATGCTCGAAAAATTCATTCCGAATCTGTTGGTACCTATCGTGAATATATAAGCTATATGAAATATTTGGCTATCGCCAGGTTTAAGGTAGCAAAAAATTTTCTATTAGGTGAAAATGATTTTCTTGGTAGTATTAGAAGGATTAAGAATATTAATTGTTCGTATGAGGAGCAACCACTGTTCTTAATATACATATGCTTGTTGATAGGAATATTGGTATTAAGAAAAATTATGCCTTGTAATTTTGATAGTCTTAAGACCTTAACCCGCCTGGTGATCGTATATTATTAGAGCTTAAGATACAAGCCATTCATTTTTTAATTTCTCTTCTTAACAGACATACAACTTACTTTAATTAACAAAGTCATATAATTTTTACTAAGTTCTACGAGTTTAACAAATTTATCGATAACTCATTTTTTATTATCATTAGTTGATTCAACTCGTTTCTGTTCAATAGAAAACATTCAAATATGACATTTTTTGAAAGCAAAACTAACAGTTATCATTATCAATAACAAAGCAAGTAATTTTTCAATTAGTTGTTTGAATTTCATAACAAAAATTTGAAATAGAATATTCTTGTTCTTCTCGTTTGGAAAATCCTCATATTTTTCCTAATCTCTTGTTAGCTACATAGACCGAAAAGTTTCAAGTCCTCTGTAAATGTACCACAAAATACGAAAACATATTCGACGTCACCAAAAATGATACAAAGTGTTAGGTTTTATTATACGCAAAGTGCAAGAAATTTGTTTCTCCTTCTGTTAACTGGTAATTATCTATAAAGCATTTATCCGTCTAAAACTCGAGTACAATTCTCACATTTGGATAGGTGCTCCAATAACTGACTTGATCTGTACTCTTACGATCTTAATCAGCTTTCACATGATATCATCAATTTAAATTAAAGGCATTTTGGTTTCCTTAACAGAAATTATAATATGGATTTATTTTTTTCTGCAAAACGGATCTTGCTGGATTAAAAGGAGCTCTTACTCAAAGCCTTTTCATTGCCAAAGTTGGAGATCCTCAGGGTAGTCATTTAGGACCATTTATATTTTTAACCAACAATTGTATGTTATACATGCAAATAGTTTTATATTAGAAATAATATTTGTGCTACAGAAGAGTAATCGAATGATTTTCTCACATTTCGGGAATGAGTAGGCATCGGAGGTACATATGCAAATTCTAAATTAAGTACATTGCAAATAGCAGCCTTTATTTTCATTTTGACCACAAAAGATTTTTTCTGCACATCCAATTTCATTTGTTGCTCAAATTCAGACGGTGCAAAGGTACAATTTTAAGGTTTATTTAACTCTATACACTTCCGATATAAATATATAAATCATCCAAAGACCTTTCAAAGTATCTTTAACAATACTACATAATCTCAAGGACAAACTCTTTCCTTTTACTTGTCAATCAGTCAATGCAAATTTTTGCAAACAGAACAAAAAAAATAGCAAACATTAAGAGTAACCTTCTCAACCCGAATCTTTGGTCATTCCAATCCTGAAAAGGTATTCAATCAGGTGCTATTGTTCAATCAATAGAAAATTTGAAATCATGTCCCGCCATTATCACTTTTTCTCTTTTCATAACAAAACAATTCGCCAAAAATTGACCATTACCACTCATTAACCGACATCATCTAAGATAATGACTTCTTCTACAAAAAAAGGAGCAAAACATTATTATGTATAACAAGGTCATCGTCACAATGAAAGGATATATTCCAAAACAAATCTAGGCCATCGGGACAGGGACACTCTTCTATACAAAATGATGTCCTTCTAAAAGTATTTTGCCAAAATCAAAGTGAGAATCCTTTCCAAATGGCAATTGTTTCACTTGTCTGGGAAAATTGCCTTTAATGCGTGGTCCTCTATTAACCCACATTCTACCACCCGCAAATATCTACCATGGCAACGCTTGATTTGCAAATCAATTACAAAATCATTGACATCGAACTCTATCTGCAAAAGCAGACTTATACCTTCTTTTATGGAGGTATCTAACCAAGGATACTCCTTTAAATAGAAAGATACATAAGTAAGTATATATACTTAAGTATATGAGAAAATGTATGTATTGTACACGTAGATATACATACCTAAGCAAAGTTATCTCTCATCCTTCAGGATAAAAATGAAGAATAGACGAAATGTCATATATGAAAACGAGGAGCAGACAAAAAAATATCGTATAGGGACGACGAACGAAAAAAGGAGCAGATGTCAAGGTACGAATCAATCAAATTGACATGGGAGACCTTTGGAAAGCAACACAACGGCTGTGCTATACCTACTTTCTGATGCCAGCAACGCCAAAGATTGCCTTTTCATGCCTAAAAAGTAGAAGCGGACATGTTCTTTTTTATTTTTTGTTCTTTCGATTTTGTTCGTACGTGTGAAAGCAATTGTTTTTTTTTTATTTCTTTAATTTTTTTTTGTGTTTTTTCAAACTCAAAAAATCCAGGGAGAGAGAAAATTGCAAATTCATACCGCACATATGGCGAAAGGTGGAGCTTTACATATGTATAGGTACAAAGATACTTATGGCAACCGAATGACTGTATGCCTCAGCATCCAGCATCCCATCACCCACAATATTTTATAATTTACGACCAGACATCCAGCGGTTACTGTGACTTGCGTGGTAAAGCAATCTCCAAGTGGAAGCAGGCGGAATATAATGCCATAGAAACGTGCAGAGAAGTTATCTTGCTGATTTTCCTTACTCGTATATATCTGGGGGGATAAAAGGAGCTTTTTTGTTTTATTTTTTGTTCTTCTTCTCTTGATGGCGATTTAAGGCTTTAAAATTTAAATATAACAAACATTTAAATTGAAGTTAGGTTGTTTTGACTTTAATGTTTGGGCTTATAGTATTTTTGTTTATACCTACGAGTATAGGAAAACTGGAACATATTGTGGATGAAATATTCAAATAGCACTCTACCGCAGCTGTTTTGTTGGAAGCTCTGCGATGGAGGAAAAATAATGTAAGAAGATGAGAATGGAAATATTATGTAGGTGTAGATAGGTAGGAACTTGTTAGAACATTATTTAAATTAAAACAAAAAAACGACAAGTTTTAAAATAGGTGATGGAGATGGTGTACATAATTTTTTGTGGAAGCCAATATATGACATGCATAGGTAATATTTTCTATTATAAAGCCTATATACGGGCTTACCACGATATCTAGAAACCAATAATCCAGAAAGCAAAAATCCTGAAAGTAAAAATATCGAAAAGAAAATCTTGAATTGAAAAAATCTCGAAAACAAAAATCTAGAAACCATAATCTCGAACTGCAAAAATCTATAAAAAAAAATCTAGAATGCAAAAATCTAGAATGTATATTAATTGTGGAGACAAAATATTCATTGTCTCAACAATTAATATTTATTTTAGATTAGGAAGGTCTCCTAATCAGAGTTGAGTCCTGGCAAAGGAGGCTCAAAGTTTTAGATGGAAGCCCACATGTTGGACTTTATAAATTAATTAAAGTTTTGGCTAGTGAGTCAAATTGGTCAAGAAACTAAGCTGTGAAGGGAGTATTTAATAAAGAAAAGCAAATCTTAAAAATACTGGACGAAAAAGAAGAAAAAAGTTATGTAAGCTAACTTAAGAGTCTTGCATATAACTCCAGTTTATAGAAGCTCGTTAGTTATTATACTAAGTGTTATTTGTTTAATTTTGTTATATTTTGACACTGTTCCTTTGTATTGAATAATTATTATACATTTTTGATATTTGTTATGTTGTGGTACGAGTATACATGTATAGGTACATATTCTGCGATATCGATGAGAAAACACCGGACCACATTCTAGGCAAATGTGATGCACTTGTGCACCAAAGACAAAGATCCCTGGGACGTTACCAGGTGGAAGAGAGTGATCAACCATCTCTGAATGTACTTCAAATATTTCGATTTCTTAGAGAAATACATTTTGGGGAACAGTTGTAAGATGAGTACCCTGATCCAACTCCAGTAGAGGGCACAATAGATCCTTCACGTCACAGTGCAAAACCCCATACTTATTATTCATTATTGATACGAGGTGTTTATCCGGATGCCTTATTTCATGCAGAAGGTGTGATGCCCTTTTATGTGGTGCTCAACTTTTCGAAATGTTACCAGGGAAGATATCGACGTGGCATATGTTTAAAACCCATATGCGTCTTGTTTTTATTGCTGGTATTTTCCAAGCCTGTTAGTCTTTGTACATAAGACCTTCGAGTAGGAAACCTGTCTCCACTGAGATTTGAGTGCCAATATGTTCCTAAGCGTTCGTGATAAAAGCTTCGTTGGTAACTTTTTTCGCTTTAAAGCTGGTAATAGACGTCTTTTTACCCGAAAACTGCTATGAGACCTCAGTTAGTTTTCAAAATTAAAAATGCAGGGGTTCCTGTAGGTACCTGATTTTGAAATCTCTTTTAAATTTTTCTAACACGATTTATCTGGTCGGACAAGGTTCTTGAACCGACTACGGATCGATTAATTTTGTTTTGGAAGTTCCAAGCAATAAATTATGAAGGTATAAAAACAAATTTTATTACTGAATTTGTAGTTTATTAAGAGCTTATTTTTTGCACAAGCCAAAACGGTAAGATTTACAAATTTGAGGCTTGCGCAACAAATAAGCGGTTCAAATGCTACAAATACCGGAAACAAATAACTTAAAAATCTTTTGTATGCACAGGCTGACAGATGTTATGACGAAAATAAATGCTGTTTCCTAAAGCAACGAGAAAACTAAATGCAATGACTAAATGCCATGATCAGATATCGTAGCAGTTGTCAAACTAATTTCAAGCAAGGACAGTATACGAAGCGATTTTTGTATTCGCGTCACGGCCAGAGATCAGAAAATTAAAAAAAAAACACAAGGAGAGATGACGTTTTGCCAAGTATGTTAAACGATAAATTTAAATTACATTACTCGTAAGCCAGTAATATTAAATAAGTTAAATAAACAAATGATAATATTAAATAAAAAATATTTATATAATAAGGGTATTATTCATTCAATGTTGTAAAGTTTCTGACGTCCGTCGTAAGATCTTAAGGTTTCCTACACATTTTTCATGAAAGTCCCGTAAATCTATTTGCCTAAAGTCCGCGGTAACATGCGATATGTTAAAGAAATTCTGCGGAAGGCATTTATTTTGTTTATGAAAAAAATTTAGTTGTTGACAAATTTTGATACATAAAATGTCATAATACCTTCACACAAAGTTATCTATGCTTACCATATTTTCATTAACGATGATGTTAACGACACAAACTCGTGTGGGAAAGCTTAAGATTTATCATAAAATAATTTGTACACATCAAATTGTGAATGTTCGTTTATGACACGTATTCCAACGCACGGTTTTGCGATGTTTCATGAATACCCTTGAACACTCTTAGGCTAGGTTTCCACTTGTCATTGAAAGACAGTTTGACAAGACAGGGTGGGTTATACCTTCTCTCTACTTCTACTACCATTTTCTTTGCTTTGGGTGTTGGTACTTGCCACCATGTATTGTCAAAGTGTGTCAATTTGGGTCTTTCAATAACAAGTGGAAACCAAGCAATAGTTGTTGTTTGCGTATATTAAATTTTTTGCTGAACTGTCTACTCGCTCTCATCAAAACTAGGCTGAAGTAGTTCATATTTTTTTTTGATTTCCTATCATACTACACTAATTCATATAATTTTTGTTTACATAAAATTGTGAATTTAGTAACAATTTTCTGGTTGCATTGAGAAACCGGCTATAAGGTTTAAGTTGTGCTTATTTTCAAAATTGTACTTTTATCATATTAATTACCATTTTCGAACTCATTGCTTTTATCAATTTTCGGTCTGGTTATAAATTTACTTATTTTGTTGAAATTTAGAAAATCGAAAAATACAACAAAAAGCTGCATTTTACTTAGAAAAAACTTTTTCCATCAAAATTCTTTTTGAATTAAAATAAGATTTCGAAAAAAAGCATGATACCTAATTTCAACTTTAAAGAAGCTACTGTATTTATATTTGATCGAAATCGCTAAAAAAAAATAAAAATTCACTCCATGGCTACATTAACAAAACTTAATAGATACACTGCTCGTCATATAAGGTTAGAAGAAAATTTAATCTGAAATATCTCCTTTTATATGCGAAACAGATCAAAATTTGGTATGACACAAGAGAAACTGTTAAATGTAACATAGAACAACTTTTGTTTGAGCTCCGTAAAAAAAGGTAGCATCAGATAAGAGAACAAATGTTAGCCGAGGCACTTTTGTTTTAAGTAATTTTATCGTTTTATACGGTTAGAAGCACATTCAAAAAATGACGAAAAACGATGGTTTTAATGTTTTTTTTTTTAATTTTCTTAGTCTAATTTGTATGCTTGTAATGTGGGCTGCTGGAAGCTTTCAAAATAAATTCAAAAATTCGATCTTTAAGAGAGTTATACAGGGATTCCAAAAAGTCTAGTGAAATTTCACTCAATGCCAACTTAATAGCGTGAAGCAGTCATCAAATTGCTTCCCTTCTTCGTATACTTTTCGTGTGAGCCATCCCCTAACATTTAATGTTATCTTCTAGTCCGGTACATAGGGGGTTAAGGGAGAAATAGAGCATTTTGGTTTATATTTGATGATTTTAACACTCCAACTGCATGAATACAGCGCTGTTGGTATGAAAATCCGTGAAGTTCATCTAAAAAGATCTTTGGTTTGCGGAAATAGTACTTCTAGTGATGCTTTTAGTACCACGATGTCTGGAAACGATTCATCTTGGTAATTTCAACAACTAAGTTTATCATATCATAATAGGATATTGCTCTCGACTTCATTACCCCTCCTTCCCTGTGTAAGGACTGTTCAGAAATTGCTCTTCATCGTTGAAAAAAATTGTTAAAACTATCTTGTTGAGGAAAGATGAGTAATTTTTGAACCGTCATCATAACAGGGAAGAAGGCGTAATGATTTGGAAGCAATATCCTGTTATAAAATGTTGAACTTTGTTGTTGAGAGTATCAAGATGAATGGTTTCCAGACATCGTGGTACTACAAAGCGGTGCTAGAAGTACTATTTCCGCAAACCAAATATCTTTTTAGACGAACTTCATGGATTTGCATACAAACAGCGCCCCTATTCATGCAGCTGGAGTGTTAATTTCATCAAATATGAGCCAAAATGCTCTATTGCTCCCTTAACCCCTTATGAATCGGACTTGAAGATAACATTAAATGTTACGGGATGGCTCACACAAAAAGTATAAGAAGATGGGAAGCAATATGCTTCACGCCATAAAGTTGGCCTTGAGTGAAATTTCACTTCACTATTTGGAATCACTGTAACTCTCTTAAAGATCGAATTTTTAAATTTATTTTGAAAGCTGCCAGCAGCCCACATTACAAAAATACAAATAAGACTAAGAAAATTAAAAAAAAACATTGAAAACCATCGTTTTTCGTCATTTTTGGTATGTGGTTCTTACCTTATGAAACGATAAAATTACTTAAAGTAAGTGACTTGGCTAAAATTTTTTTATTGTCTTATGTATCTGCTGTTATATTTTGTTCTCAAAGCTCAAACATAAGTTGTTCTTGTGTGTTCTTGTGTCATACAAAATTTTGATATATTTCGCATACAAAAGGAGATATTTATTTCAGATTAACTTTTCACAAATGCCTGCTTCTAACCTTATACCGAGCAGTGTATAAGAATTACATAAATAAATAAATATCCCGGCGCAACAGCTTGTGAAGGACTTGGGCCTAGTGACTTACAACTCTCAAACATTCCTGTGTGCTCGTGTCGACATCAGAAATGGAGGGACCTATAATTTTGATACCGAATCCGAATTACTAGGGGAAAAACACATTCTTATGACAATGACTCTTGGAGGATTTTTCAATTCCTCGCAAGAGGCAGTAGCCATAAAAAAAACTTTAGTTTTTATGTGGATGATGCTAAGAACCTCAAGCGTGACAGTCCTACAGCATGTCAGTCCAACGCACTAACCATTACGCAATGTGGTTCTTCCGTATAATAATTTCAGTAGCATACAATTTTTTTCGAAATCGGTAGAGCTGTTCCTGACCCGGGGCTTAGACAAGCGAGTAGAACTAGTAGCGTTTATGTGTGTTGGTGTATAGTATCATATTTTTGCCTGCGAGTAGCCTGCCAGTTATCCTACTAGTGTAGTGTATTTTTTCATTTATTTATTTTGTTTCCATAGTTTCCATAATTTGTATATTTTTCTGTATAAAATATTTTTAAAAAATCATACTAGTTGACAAAACGCGCAGAGAGCTACTAGTCATACATACATCCATAAAACTAACACTATGATACAAATGCTACTATAGTTCTACTCGCTGGTCTAAGCCCCGGTTGAGATAAATTCAATCTTTTTTCCAAATATTGTAGCAGATTGCAGGTAGGTACCTTTTTATTTGTATATATGTAGCTACTAAAATTTCAATTTCGCCATTAGGAAACTTAACAGCCTAACAACGCCAAAAATTGAAATGGCTTTAAGGCTTTAGGTCATAATAGTAAATCTTATCTATACGTTATGTCAAATGGAAATAACTACATACATAAATGTATGCGATTTATAATGAAAAATATTTTCAGGAATTAGAAAAAAAAAAAAATGGCCAAATCCCGAAAGCGGCAATAATCTAGTATGATGAGCAACGGGATAAACGAAAATTAAATTAAACAAAAAAATAACACTCAAAATCCAAAAGAAACCTAAAATGCATTAATTCTTCACCGAAAATAAAAGAAAACTGGTAGTCAAGTTAAGTAAATTAATTTAAATTGTCTTTTAATGTAAATGAATTTTTCATCCATTTCAGCTTTGTTGTATGGTTCTATATAAGTATAAGCATCTCTTGTATAGATTGAGTGTTTTTTGTTGGTATAGGTATTTCTTATTTTTAAACATATTTAACACTATACTGGAAGGAGATTTTCTTGTCTTTTTAGTTCTCTCATTTATAATGTAGAATTGGAGTGCGTTTTGGTGAAGAGGGGCACTCTGATTTTGTTGAGAGGATTCAGTCATCAGCTTCCATTTGCCCCGATGCAATCCTTCGCACATAAATTAATATACAACCACATCAGGAGGCAACATGCGACCGAAGACAAAAACGACAATGAAAAAAATCAGTCACTTAAGTACCTAACCAAAACTGGATGAAAAAAAAAAGAAGTATCTTACAGATTTAACTTTTTTAACTTAAAACGAATCTCAAATCAGATAGAAGCACCATGCCATGCATGCTCCAGCTCCATGCCATCCCCAACTTAACTTGGAATCCCTTTTTCTTACAATTTTTTTTTTAGATTTGACCACGCTGAGGCGCATCCATCTTTGTTAGATTGGAGCAGCAAAGTCGTCGACGTGGTGGACTTTGCCGCCAGAGTTTGCGATCGTCGTCGGTTCGGGTCGTGCGTCGTTATGTTTGTCGACATTTTTTGTAGTTTTTGCGTCATGTTAGCTGCAAATCGATGAGAAAAATGGTCGACGTTGGAGCTGAAGTCTTATACGCGGAAATTTATAATATCATCAGAGGCTCTGATTTAAATCTGTTGGCTTCTCTTTTTCCTCCTCATCTACTTTATTTGTTTAATTGAAAAGAGACGTTTGTTGAATTTCCTCGGATGGGGGCTTCCTTTCGGCTTATTCTTCAAGCCTTGAAGATACATCTAGATACCCTTGGTTCCATTGCCGTACCGCAACCGCACCGCGAATGGAGCTGGTTTTTAATTTGTTTTTAATTCTTTTACTGTATACCTATTATATCTCCTCCGGCCTCGGCTGAAGCTGTGGCTCCACCAGCCACCACTATTGCATCGGTTAGATACATTCGCTAAATCTGAGTCAAACTTGTGGCATTTGTCTGCTGCAGCAACTGTGTGCAAAAATCATGTAGAAAATTAACACTGGCGCAAGCAAGTAAGAAATAAAAAAAAATTAAAATGCGAACAGAAAAAAAAATGTATAAACTATACAAGAACGATTGTGAAAAATTGCTTGCAACATACTGTGGCTACTATGACAGTATTTAATTTATAAATGGCTTCATGCTCTTTTTTGTATTTTTCATTTCTGCGAGCCGCTTTTGGCTAAATGGCGAATATAAATTCGTTTATGTTGTTTTTATTTTTTTTTTATTTATGCGTCCAGTACTGCTGCATGTTGTTGTGTCAATGGGATGCATTATGTATATTTTTGTTGTATTCAAATATTAAGCAGTCGCATGTTTCTTGATTGAGTCATTTATTTTTTTGGATCTATAGATACGAATGCGTGTATAGGTTTTTTTTTGTTTGTTCTTTGATTAAGTCATTTTGATAAATTTTAAACAGTTTAAGAAATATAATTTATACTTAAATTAAATAAATTAGTAAATTTAGCAACAGCCTTATGAAAAATTTTAAATTAATATTTAATTATTTATGTTTGTTAGAGAGATTCTACTTTTGCACAAGTGGTTTTTAATTTGAACGAAAGTAGCGGCAATAATTTCTTGATACTAAAATTGATGTGTGTATAGGGAAGGTAACTAATCTACTTATTTATATTAAGATTCATTAGTTATGAGAAAGTGGAAAAATATTGGCGTAAAAGTTTGAACATGTTTAACCGAATGTATATTTTTTTACTTTAGAAACTTCTCATCGCGTCTGACGACGACGTGCCGTTTTGACGATTGTACACAGAGATAAAAACAACGTTAAATCAAAGCAAAAAACTTTGATTCTAATATTTTTCGGAACGATTTGGCGCCAACGCCGAAAATTCTTAAATCAAAGTGGAGCGACCTTATTTCAAAGTGATTCCATACTTAAAAACGAACAAGATTTTACTACGTTTAATGTTGATTTAAAGTGGAATCCATCCATCTTTTAAAACAAAATGTATCTACTTCGAATCAATGTAGATTGAACTTCGCTCGGTTAGGTATTGATTCAAAATGGCTACCCACGCCACGCTTTTTTGTTTAAATTTATGTAAGACAAAGACAAAAATGTATATTCATGATCAACGCATTTCATTTTTGTGGTGAATCATTTATTTGTGACGACTTAAGTGAATCGTTTGATGCTATGAGTATTTCATAGTGATTAATATAGGAAAAGTAATGAAATATTGTTTTTCGATAATATGAAAGTGAATTTTGAGTGCGCGTTTAATTTGTTCAGAAATGTAAAGGAGCTACTTCGAAAAACAACAACGTGCTCTCGAAATTCTTTATATTAAGCTGACAAATACAATGAAATTGAGGTTTACTTAACTATGCAACACTTTGAAACCACGTTGATGACACTTTAAATGCCATAAAAGTGGATCGCAAAGTAAAATGTGGATTTCAATGTACAAATGTATACGTTTCACTTGGAAACAAGGTTGAGCGCACTTTAAATGTGGATCTCAATTTAAAAATGATAACGTTTCACTTTGCAACAACGTTGAACGAAATGTAAATGTACAAAAGTTGGTTTCGATGTATAAATAAACACGTTTTACTTTGAAACTAGGTTGAATCTCTTAAAATAACGTCGCATATTGAAATTAACATTGTTTAAACGTAAAAATGCAAATGCTCCACTTCATTTAAAAAACTTTAGATCAAATACGCTCGTATTTCACTTTAGAAAGCATTTTTTTCCTCAGTGTAATTGCTTCGTGAAACTCAAAAAGATGAATCATCTGAACGACTTCGCTCAAACGATTCAATTATTGATACGAATATAACAGCTGAAGCTGAAACTGTCAAATACGATCGTTGAGATGATTACGATTGAACGATTGTTATTTTACAATCGTCCCATACATTTTGTGTGCCTTTTGTTTCATAAATTCTTAAAACTCTTTTTACAAGTTTGCATCTTCATTGATTAAAGTTAAATGGCGAGTACATTGGGTGCCGAAGGGCATCACATCCCAATTTATTCTATGTTTTAGATTGCACGTACACTCACCCCATTGAACTTCAAAATCTTCTTCTCAACCTTGTTTTTGAGAAGTAAAAACTTCACCATCGCCACGTTTTTCCTTCGCATCACAAAATCACAAACTGTCAGATTTTGGAGAGCAACGTTGAAATATTCCCAAATATATCAAAACTGTGCAAAAGTACGGGAACGCAAATTCAACAAAATTCCGTATTACCTAATGTGCTAGACAAGTACGGCACGATGTTTGGCTTTCATTCTTTTACTCTCAAAATGACATTACGCTGTGCTGTGATTTTCCGCCCGAGGAAATTTCTCGGACACAAAATCACAGGTAGGGGAAATTATTTACTCTCTCGTGAGCGTTGTCTTTTGTCAAAAACTGCCAAATTTTTGAGTATGTACGGGAACGGCTTTGGACTGAAAATCGCACAATTGCACATAAAATCACAGAAATTTAAATTAAAGGAACGGACCTAGTATGTTCTTCGATGTTTTTTGTTGTTCTCAAACTGTGAGTATTTGAAACGATAACCGACACGATTAAGGGGGTTCACACTCATCGACAAGTTCATCAACTCGAAACGCCATATAATTTGTAATGTGGACACAAGTTGAACGACTGTCGGAAGTTTTTAAAATTTTTTGATGTTTTGATCGGTCGAACGACAGCTAAAATGTGAACACTAGTTGAACGACTGATGTGTCTGAAAATTTGGATTTTAGTGTTTTTTCTTAATTTTTATGTGAGTTTTATGGAGATTTGGTTGAATTAGAAGTAAACCCACAAAATGAAGGGGGAAAGATGAATTTTCTTTGCTGAAAATGGTGTAAAAAGTTAAATCTACGCCGTGTTTGCTTTCTGCAAATTTATTTACAATTGAAGTTGATGAGGAGGCATTGAATGTGAACGCTAGCAAAACGACTTAGATTGGTCGACTTGTCGATGAGTGTGGACCCCTCTATTAAACAACAAGATTGTGATATTATACGAAGCTAATTTTTGACGACGTGTCGTTCAATACAATCGTTTTAACGATTATCGTCTTGAAAAATATGCGATGAGAGCACTGAAAAGTGATAGGTATTCGATTGCTTTCAAACAATGCTATATTTTCGAAGTTTAGCCATTTTTGAAGTCACAATGTCTTGCAAATAATCTCTTAATAATGTATAAGAAAGTAAAAATATCACTTTTATAGAAAATATTGAATTATAGTTTTAAAATCTTTTCAAAAAAGTTCGCCATTTAAGAGTTGAGAGCTCAAAACACGTTCGTTTCGTTTTTTGGTGATTTTTTTGAAACAATGATGGGTGCTAGAAAAAAATTGCTAATACGTTCTTATTTAAAGTGTAACACAATGTTTATTTTACGTATATATAATTTTGTTCGATAAAATTAACTGTTAAAAATTAGTACCTAGGTATATGAAAAACGTGTTCTTACAAATTCTACGAGTATTGCTATTGAAATAACATTGTTTTGCGACTAATGACGTGTATGAAAAAATTTAACCGTCATAACCGTCATAAATAAATAAACCGACCATAACTATTGTGTTTCACAGTAAAAAGTAAAAAACACAAAATTGTAGTTTCTTTTCTACACTACTTTTAAAATAATTAGATAAAACGAACATTTTCGACGTTTTACGTTTTTTTTAAATAATGTCGATATCTTCTTAATGATCAGTCGTAAGAACAAAACCGTAATAACTGTTTTTTGGTTGTTGGCTAATCTATTTCATTTATTAAAAGACTGGATTTTATAAATAAACAATAAACTAAATTAATTAAAAAATGTAAGTCCGTTTTCGACAGAGGCTTTACATAGATAGAATGAGAAACAGAAAATTATATTTCATCAGTTACAGAAATTTAAAAAACTTCAAAGCTTAGTTTGAAGGTAACATAATTGCTTAACTTCAACACAATCTACAAGTTTTATGTGACATAATGTACGTAGGTAAATATTTTTCGTGAGCATTTACCTTTTGGGAATTATATGCGAAAATATGATATTTTTGACATTTAACCTTGAATAACTAGTGACGCCTACACGATATGGCAATGGACTTTAGCGACTTGTTTTGTTTTTATAAAAATAGCTAATTCAAGATTCTGAACAATTTAATCAATTTGCTCTCAAGACATTGGGGACAAAAAAATGTTGAACGATTTTTAGTAGATTTTCTTGTACTAATTTGTGTAAAAAAAACTGTCAACTGAATTTTGTACGACATTTTGTGTGGTATTGTGTGATGACTAAAATTTCTGCAAAGTGAATATTTTTTTTCTTAAGATATTTAAACCGAAAAACAATTTTCAACAAGATTTTTTTTTATTATGAAATAAAAAGAACCAATCCTTATGAACTCATGGTCTAAACTCTTAAAGATATGGAAAAGTATGTTTAAATTTAAACTTCCCCCATAATCAACTGTTTATCTTTCATAGATTGGTCCGGATTTCCTGGTGGTTTTTATGTGGTAAGAGTCCCACGCTACTTGGTATATACCGAATAACACATAACATAACATAAGAGTTTTTTTGAAGATTTCCAACACATACAAAAAAATAAATTTGGTATCTGAATTTTAAGCTAGCAGAATTTTTAGGTTATTGAAGTTCCCGCCTAAATGAATCTGAAGTAAGGGGACGAAATCTATAATAATAAGTAACTATGCTAAGGACCCAAATTCAAAATTTGTAGATTTTTGCAGTCTCTTTAGCTGTGTTAAACTCGATCTTGTACCTAAACTAGTTTTTTTCAATATTCATAAATACCCGCTAAAATAATGAAGACTAAAGAAAGCCAGTGAAAATTCGAAGATAATAATTCTCTAAGGACGATTTTTTAATAATCAGTTATATCGCAATAAGTAATGCAATCATTTTTCACATAAAACAAAAATAAGTTCCTCTTGCTATAGTTTTTATTCCTCGTATCTAAATGTATAAGATTGAAGCTTTTGAAATGATAAGTTCTTAGGCAAGAATTAATTATTTAGCTTCAACGAGTAATTTTTTTGAATTTTTATTTAAAAAGAATTCACTTTCATCCCGCTGAAGTTGAAGGACAAAATCTAGACATGTGCGACCGTATGTCTGAGCATCTTAACAAAATTGATTTTTTCAAAATTCTTTCAATTTAAAATTTCCGTATCAAAATAAATTTAGCTAGGGTAGAGGTAGGTATTCTATTTTAGTTAGGATTGTGTAAAATTTTTTAAGGAAATAAACAAATTAACGAGTTTTAAACCAACATTAACAAATTTTTTTTATTTTCAACCCAAAACAACAATCAAACAAATTGGGGCATATTCACAGTCATTTTAGACCTGGGTCTAAGTTAAACATAGCTTTGGTTGAATTTTCGGGCGTTGATTCTATTTTTTTAAGGTCATCATTTCAAAATATTTGAAGCTATTTGTGTAGTTTACCAAGTTAATTATCTTATAAAAATATAAAACCAACAATTTGTATTTAAAATCGGTCTGTATTCATTGAGCAAAAATTGTCTTAAACAGTAGTTTAGTAAAACCTGGGTCTATCTGCGACTATGAATATGCCCCATTGTGTTTTAAAAAATTAGAAAAACGATACCTACTCAATAAGGTGTTTTTGTAAAAAGGAGAAATGATGATAAGTAGTTAAAGAATAGAAAATTAGGAAATCTCTATTTTCAACACCACGCCCCCGCAAAAGGCTGACAAAAAAAAAACCTGCCAGACTTTTGATTTAGATATCACAAAATATGCCCCTTGAAACCCTCGTACTCAGATTTTGATTATACAACCACTCCCAAAAATTGCTGTCGGCTCTTGCACTATTTGTTAATCACAGCCAAATCAGAAGTTGAGACAAATTTCTTGCATTTACCTTGTTGAGAATTTTAATTTTTTTTTTATTTTGGTTGAGGTCATTTATTTTTCCTCTTATTTCTCGGGATATGCAATTGGTGCACCTGGTTATTTATCAATCTAGTGATTCTTTGTTAATTGTTTTTAAGTAAAACTATTGTGCTTTGAAAACGTCAAAAAAAGTTTTCCATCGATTTGACTGTAAATTATGTGGACTAAGAATGGTAGGCATAATGTACATAGGTATACGTATGTATTTTTGTTTTCATTTGATTTGATGTCAATTCTACTAGATTTTTTAATTTTGTTTATGATATTATAATCGCCTGAACTAATACCATCAAAAAAATTAATTAAGAACAATATGGTTCACTCGGGCGTATACGTACTTTATTTATTTTTATTTTATTGAGTTTTTAGGACTTCTTTGAGAAAATTGAATTCTATTTTTTAAATTTATTTTCCATTTTATTCTAGTTATAAAATATGAATTATTGTGTAGATATTCATGAAGATTATACTGAATCAGCAAAACTCTTATCGAGAAACGAAATCATCATGATTATGTGAGTCCTGAGAAGTTAGCTAAAGAATTGTTTAAAATTGAATAAAAAATGAGAGTTCCCGGTAGCAAACAAAGAGTTCTAGAGTTTCTCATACTTTTCTCAATAGTTCTGGCAAATAAAGTGTTAAAAATAGAAAAAAAAATTTTTTTGCTAACTTCACGCAGCAAGGACTTTTTCGAGAAAAAGAGTTCTGATGAGCATTTTTTTCAACTTAAAATCAAGAGTTCTAGAGTTCCTGATGGGTTTAAGAAAGAGTTCTGCAAAATCGGAAAAGTTAGGGCAAATTAAGGTTTCCATTGACTTAGAACCAAACATTTTCAAAATCCCAAAAAGTAGAAACAAAAAAGGAGTTCTGATTAGAGTTCCAGCAAACAAAGAGTTCTAAAAACAAAAAAGGAGTTCTGATTAGAGTTCCAGCAAACAAAGAGTTCTGAACATTTTATAAAGAACTTTTTTTTCTAAAACTTATTTTTCAAAAGTTATGCGCAAATAAAGGTGACCATTGACTTAGAACCAAAAATTTTCAAAATCCAAAAAAAAATAAAAAAAAGGAGTTCTGATTAGAGTTCCCGATAGCAAACAAACAGTTCTTTTGCTTGCTATCGGGAACTCTAATCAAAACTCCTTTTTTTACTTTTTTGGATTTTGAAAATTTTTGGTTCTAAAAGTCAATGGGAACATTAATTTGCCCTAACTTTTCCAATTTTGCAGAACTCTTTCTAAAACCCATCAGGAACTCTAGAACTCTTGATTTTAAGATGAAAAACATGCTCAGAACTCTTTTTCTCGAAAAAGTCCTTGCTGCGTGAAGTAAGCAAAAAAAAACTTTTTTTCTATTTTTAACACTTTATTTGCCAGAACTATTGAAAAAAAATATGAGGAACTCTAGAACTCGTTGTTTGCTACCGGGAACTGTAATTTTGTATTCAATTTTAAACAATACTTTTGCTAACTTCACATGACTGATTATATGTACCTTTTTGATAATAATGGACTTTAAATTAAAAAAAAAATCATATAAGGTTTGTAGAAATCTCTGTTCATAATATGTACATTAAGGTAGATATAGGTTGGTATAGGGTACCTACTCACTTAATAAATTCTCAAATCGAGGTATAAAGCGACAAACCTGAACCTACCTAATCCATTTAATCATTTCAATGAATGGAAATGCACAATATAATTATTTAATAATTAGATAAACTCTTTTTATTCATATTGAGTTGTTCCCTCGCTCATATAACATCCAAAACAACTAATCAATCACAATTAAATGTAAACAAAAATCAACATAAAATATTCCCACAATCCAAAATCAAATGGACATTTAATTGCAAGCATTTTTCATTTTCACTCCTATATAGATAGTAATGTATATAAAGATTTATATAAATGACAACAACAAACAAAAAAATAATAACAAAAGACAATATAAAATATCTTCAACTCGCGTGTGTTTACTTTTCAAATAAATTGAAAAAAAATACAAGCAAAGCAGATAACAATAAAAACTTCTGTTAGGTATTTTGTTAAATTATAATTTCCATCAACTAAATAATATTATTGTCTTATACCTACTAATGAATCAAAAAAAAAATCTGAAGGTAGGTATGTGCTTTTATACTTTTATTCAATCAAAATATACAATAAAACCATACCAATCAAACACTATTGTCATTTTTGATCATCACAAATTTATAACATCATTCTGTTAAAACTTTGTAGCTACAAAAAAAAAAATAAAAAAAAAATCTAAATAAATTATAATAAAAGACAACAAATTTATTTAAATGACCACAAATAAAACTTAGAGAAATAGAAAATGAATACGAGTATAAAGTCTAGACTCTTTTGAGCTTTCAAAAAAAAAGAAAAATAAATAAATTGCTTAAATAATCTTTTCATCGCACATATCTGCCTACCTACACGCATAAACATATATAAATAAATTGTAGATACTTTATAATATCTACTTTATAGATACCGTCGTGAAATTTATTATTTTTAAAATACACATAATAAATTTAATTTTTGCTTCTCTATAGAAAGCAACCAAAACAATAATCAATCTCTACTTTTCATGCAAGTAATTAAATGGAAATTAAACATTAAATTGCGACATCATTGGCTGACTATAGATATACAGATACATACCTACAGAAATAAAATAGATACAAAGGTAGGTAGGTATTGTGTATCTATTTTAATTTGTTTAGTAGGTACCTGCCTTCCTATAGATACAAAAAACGCGTATCTATAAATGAATCTGATGTAATGAGATAGATTTCACAGCGCACCAACAAATCATTATGATGATTATGACTTGAATAGGTTGTGAATGCAATAGAAAATATATCTTTATTATTTATATCTACTTATATCTTAATGCTAAACGACACCACATCGTTGATGTCAAAATGGATATTTCAACAGGATAATCAAAAATTTCACACTATTGATAGAGTGTATATGTGCGTGGTGTGGTCAAAAACTTAAAAGAACTATAGATAATAATAATCATCTATTGCAGGCGGCAGGCGGGCGGTATACGGTGGCAAACAGAGCGGAGGAACACAAACAACAACAACCGAAGAGCAATAATAATCTTCAATAATAATATAGGTAGGTACTTGTATCTTTGAAATACCTACACCTTAAATTCGTTTTGCGAGTATCTATACCTAACCTACCTGTTCCATCATCAGAAATCTTGTATCTTTTTCATTCTTTCAAAAGTATCTATGGTTCTATCGACTTTTTTTCCAAGAGGGCGTGGTTTATATGTGCTAAAAGTAGATAGCAATAGTTGGGCATTTCACTCTGACAAATGATTTACAACCCTCAACTCTTCCGTTTTGGTTGGTTTTTCATTCAAGATATTGTATCCCTCGGCGCTTCTCTACTAAGTATCTATATACAAATCCAATTCGAATTTTCGAAGTTTCACAGGCACACTTTCTTTATAGTGTGTATGGTTGTGTGTGTTTGTATGTTTGTTTGAATTGGTGCAAAAGTAATGAAGTATTATCTACCATCATTCGACAGTGTCACATTGCATTGATATCCACTTGAATATGATTGCAGGCGGTGTGGTGGGGGTGGTGGTGTTCGTGGTGGGTTGTAACAAAACCAAACCCTGTTTTGTATCTCAAAGCTCTCTCAGAGCCAGCCATTGCACATTGTGCTTACCGGAATAATCATTGAATTCCTACTTAGTATCTTTTCCTACCTAACAAAAAAAAAAACTTCCATGAGTGTTTTTATATATTTCGAAAAAAAAGAGGAGGTAAATAAAAGAAGAGAAATAAAAAAAGTGTCTTTGTGTGGTGGCGCGCAAATACAATAACAAAAATAAAAAAAGTATCTATGAACTAAAACAAAACCAAAAAAAAAACAACCTCGAATTGGATGGAATTTCGAAATAAAAAAATCCATCCATTCGCTTGTTTGTGTAAAGAGAATTGGATATACATGCATATAGAGAAAGAAAGACGAATAAAAAAAAAGTATCTTTGCCGGGCTAAGAACAACGAAAAAGTGGTGTATCTATACGACGAGTCGAGCAAGTACGTAGGTACTTTTGCTGCTGTTGCTGGTTTTGACTATTGTCGTCCGTCTCTCTTGGCGTAGGTATAGTAGTTCTTCTTTGAGTATCGTGGGTCCGTCGTCGTTCAAGTCGTCTTCGTCGTCGCTGATGTTGTTTGTGTCGTTGTTGTCGTCTTGGATGTAGTTATTGTTGTTGGTATTATTGTATCGTAACGTCATATCCCAAGTCCCAACCAACAAGAAATCCAAATCCGAAAAAAAAGAAATACCAACATTTTTGTGTATGAGTGTGTGTTTAGTGTATAAAACGAGAGGGAATAATAAACGAATATTAACGAATGGAAGAATGAAATAAGTAAAAAAAATACAAAAAAAAGAAGTATCTTGTAGATACAATTGTATTTTTATATCACGTCATATACCTAGGTATACATGTAGGTACATACACTATATCTACTTATATTTGCCGTGTATCATTTTATTGATGCTCAGATATTTTTGATTTGAATTATGCCCAACTAGTCAAACTGAATCGTTGGCGCTTCGAGCACGTATTCGCGGAAAAACCCATTTGTTTAAATATTATTATTTTTTTTGTGTGTCATCATCAAATATATATAGATAGGGAGGTACCTATAAGCACCTACCTCTATATCTTTCGTCTGTTTATAAATAATATTTATAATAAACCATCTTCGAGATGATGCGGTTCTGTTGTTGGATTAAGTGTTGAAAATCACGTGAATGTCAAACAAACAATTAATCTAAGTGCAATAATAACATTAACTGTTTTTTTTTTTTTTTGGATAATCCTACCTATGCACCTGTCGCGCGGAAGGATATTTAACTTACAACTCTTATTGGACTAATCAAAAATAAGGACGAAATTTGTGTAGTGTTTTCCCTTGGAACTAATATCGGCAATTTTAGTGTTTTTCTTTGCGCTTACAAAATGATTGTGTGTCTATTATCAAGGTAGCAGCAGCCAGAAGTCTCATTTTATAGATATCTTCTACAAGATTCGGTTTTAATCGTTAGAGACAGAATCATGTTCCTTCGTCGGAATGGATGATTGTGTCCATCAATGGACTTTTTAAAGTGTACATCTACCTTCAGATTTTGTTTGTCGGGAATCACATTTATAGAAAATGTGTTTGAAATTCAAAAACTATATAGGATATAAATTTCCCTACCTACAAACTAGGGCCTATACCTAGTTATACCTATAGAGATACTTTTGTTCCAAAAGAGATCAACTAAAGGTTAAACTCCTTATCATCAACAAAACCAGCATTGTGCTTGTGTTTGTGTGTGTATGTTTACATCGACTCTGTTTGGATCTATATCTTCACTCGAAGCTAGATTTATGTGATGATCCTGGATGGTTCAGTATACCTAGTGCATTGTTGGATGTTTGATTTATAGTAACTAAAACTACCTGTATTCTTCTGTACAACAACGAACGGTGACGACGGGTTCTATATCTTGAAGGAGAAATAAATTATAATTGTCCTATTTTTATTTTGGTTGTTCATGAAAGGAACAAGTGTTTAAATATAGATAAATATTATAATACATACCTAAAAAAAAGTGTCATTCAGTGCGAGATCATTGATCTATATAAATACAAAATTATTTTCTTCAAAATAAGAAAACAACTGTAACAAGAGAAAAGCACTTGAAAAAAAAATATATTAACTGTCAGTGATATATAAAAGTACCTATAAAATAGGTTAATTTGTGGATTTCGATAGCGAGAGGAACCATAAATATCTGAGATATCTACATTAACCATCATAAGGAATTTTTAAAGGGTAAGTTTAAATAAAAAATAAAATATTTGTAATAAGTAGGTAGGTATCCTGCCTCCTACCATTTCATAAATGCTCAGATATCTATCATCATATTTCATCATTTAGAAAAACAGTGCTATTTAATATCAACCTGTTAACTGAAACTCTTAAGCAAAACATTGTTCAAACCTTAAAATTGTTTAATTGTAAAATACATAAATTCCTTTACCGACTCAACTTACATGTTATAGTAAACTTTCTCTTCAAAATCTGCATCTGATGTTTCCATACTTAGGTATTTTATAGCGTATCAATTTTTTTTTTCTTCATCCAGTTAGTATAGGGAAGACTTTATATATTTAAGCCATTATTGGTTTCTTTTGGACAGTCATGCCTCAAGTCCGAAAATCCAACCGAAGCCTACATTCGTCTTCAACACTATTCTTGTACTATTGAAGTAAGAAATCATGAAAACGCAAGTATACCTATATTTTGCCACGAAAAAATTCCACTTGCCTTTGCCGTTCGGGTAGATACGCCGAAAAATTGTATAAGTTCCTTCATTTCCATCAAGTAACAACAGAGAGAAATATTAAATGATTGAGAATTATTAGTCACTTAAGCCCCGAGCTCTCATCATGTAAATTAACTGACAGCCAGTCGATCCTATGTGACAGTACCAAATGATATCGCAATAAGTTTGCTTCCCAAAAACGCTTATTAATGAATTATTCCCGCTTATGATCTTTATTAGAATATAAAGGCGGAAGGTAATAGAACTATAACAGAAGGATTTGCATCTCTGGAATACCCCCGCAGTGTTTCATGCCTTTCATTATCTTATCGCTATTTTTATAAACAGTCTTCTTGTGCAATAGCCAGTTTCATTTCTCTCCTAAACCAATTCAACCGTACCTAATACTCGTACTTCTGTGAATAAACATCAGTTTACCTTCTAGACCATTTTCGGACATACCTACTCTCAAGTATAGAGATTTTTTTTTTGACCGCACTAACCGAATGTAGAGTGCTTTACCCGGCTCTATTTTTCCCTTCCTTTTTGATTTTGAAAGGTTCAAAATCAATGTGCATCTGCGTAGGTATCTCCTCTTTAATCGTTACTTTTTGTAATCGCACTCTGTTTATTTATACATTTAAGGGGTACCAAAAACCCCATAAGTTTTCGTACATCATTATAAAAAGAAATATTAAAGCCAATATCGGAGTGTTTTGGACATTCACGCCTAAAGTCCGTAAATCAAATCCAAGCCTATTTTGATTTAAAAACTGTTTTTGAACGGGTATTTTATTGCTTACCTGTTTCTGTTCTGGATGAGGAAATAAATCCTCCAGGAGTATCTAAGTACCTATCCTTTTCTCCAAGAAAAAGTTCCACTCCACTTTGATGTTTGGATTCCGCAAAAAATTGTAAATTCCTCCATTAGATATTGCCAAGTAACAAATATGCAGATTAGGAATGGTTGAGAATTGTTTGCCCTCTGGGCTATCATCGCTATTAAATTAACTGCGATAGCACCGAATGATATCGCCATAAGTTTGCTTGCCAAAAAACGCATATTAAGGAATATACCCCTGCTACAGATTTTCCGTTTTAGCGACTTTGTCGCTAGGTCTAGCGACATTTCAATTTTTTCAGCGACAAAAAATATTTTGATGTCGCTAGATTATTTCTAGTGACTTTTGAAGGTAGGTATTTGTGAGTTGTGACACGCAAATACTAATTTTTGTTTGTAATGGCCTTGGTAATTTTACATTCCTGGCATTAAACATTTTCTATTTCCAATAATTGGATACATAAATTCCCCACATACAGGTACAAACACATCAAAACATATGCAAAAGTGGCAGTGCCTGATTTGAGCAATTCATCTGTTAAAAATTTATTATAGGAGGACGCATGTTTTTTTTGTTAATTTACTACAAATTTTTGAACAAAGATAAAAAGTTATCCAAAGAGATTTTTTTTTAACACTTATTTACCAAATGTTTGTCTAGGGACTTCTAGCGACTTTTTGTTCCCCGAAGTTCAGCCAATCTGGCGACTTTTGGAGGTTGGTCTAGCGACTTTTCATTTCAGTTTGCGGCAACACTGCCCTGCTTTATGATATTGCTTTAAATATAAGGCTGGAACAATTTTTGGAATGTGAGTAGGTACCATTTTTATTGATGCAAAAAAAAAAATACTTAAAATTTCTAAAACACTCCAAAATCATACCTAAATAGCTGTCGGTTAGTCAATATCGACAAGTCGACAACTTTTATTATTGCGTGAAGTAATCACGTAATAGATATCAAATCGAGCACAAAGGATTTGTATGTTAAAGTGAAACGTGTCTATCCTTATCGTTATCAAAAATGATATCATCAGTCTTAAGCGATATGAAAGTCTTGGTTTTCCACGAGCGGTCGCACCACCATTTTTGTATTGAAGTTTTAGATAAGAAGAAAAAACGACTAAGGTGTCCATTTCTTGTACAAAATTAAATAAAACAACATGCCACCATTAAATGATTATTTACCTAAGTTCTTTTGAGACTGGGTACAATTTCGAATAGGAAAAGCTATCTTCGAAACAATAACTTCATTTTGTTAATAGTTCGCTGATAGTAACGTGCATATATAAGTTGATGAATTTTCGCTGGTTTGAATGAAAAATCATCATAATAACGATGGAAAAGTTTTTTGTTTGGATCAATGAATTTGTGAATAATCGGAATTTGCCATTTCTGCTTTAACAACGAAATCATAGAAAAATCATGATATCCAAAAACACAAATAAAAGTGCACTGGTTCAAGGTTCTTAAGATGGCAACGCCTACGACGGACGGCATCACGATTCTTTATTGCTTATTTTAAACGTTACGGAAGCCTTTCAATCGAGCCAAGGTAAAACAGAGAAATATGATTGATAGCATATTAATTATCTTTCTCCGAAAATAAGCGGATGACATTGATCAAGATTATACTGATAACGCAGAATAATGTCACTATTTACCGTTAAAAGATCTGAGTTTACTTTTAGCCTATCGTTATCCATCTAAACCTAGAAAACCAATATTAAGTAGATTTTAGTCATTTATAATTAAATCATATAATTTGAATTTATAATTTTAAATATAATGTTATTTCTAAATTCTTACTCTTAAAGAGTTCTGAGGAGTGAAAAATTTAATAAAAACAAATCATTAGCAAAGAATAACGTTTGCTATAACTTATTAATATAAGTTTTGGAAAAATTACGTACATCCGTAAAATGGCCGCCGGCGCCGGCGACGCTGGCGTGGTTGTGCTGTCGTCGGCGGTGGTCATGCTGAGCACGTGTTTGATACAAAAATTATTAATTATTTCTAAGCCTACTCCTAGACATGTATATCGAATTAAATTTTAAATATTCTTTTAATCAAAATTCACATTAATAAATCATGTGTCATATTTTAATGAATTCAAAAACAAGATTAAGGAATTTATTAATGGAAACGAAATTATTTTCATCATTAAAATATTTTGAATATGAATCTTCTTCCATCGGCCAAAAATTAATCCATTACAGTTGAGTTTAAATTATTATCGGTAGAAATTATCGCCTGAATAGAAATTATTCAAAATTGTATTAGTACTTCAACAGTTAATAACCAAAAACATTTTTAACTGAATAAGTAACAATTGAACAGAGCAAGCGTATCAGTTTTCAGTGCATTGTCGGACAAAGTACCAGAACTAGATATGATTGTCTTGAGTATAAAAATCGTATTTGCAAAACTTCTGTTCGAACCCCTAATTTTTATTTTTCCGTTTAAAAATTGTGTTGTTGGTTAGAAGTTTCTTTATCTTATTTGCCTCATACCTTATCAAGAACAAGCAAGTCCAAATTAACAACATTAAGTTGGTTTCAGAAAAGGTATACCCTATTCCTTGGTTAAGAGCTACGTTCTTTTTGCGTGTGATATCAACTGAGTCATGGTTTTATTCTACTTGATACTAGTCTGTCCTTCAGATTATAGTTTAATAGTTAATTTCAAAGATTGTCTTCGTTATTGGATCATATAAAGGTGTCCAACAACTTTAAACGACAAACAAACTTCAGTGGTCTTATCCGGAAAAAACATTTGTGATTGCCGCTACACTTGGAGGTATCATTTACTCAGAACTAATTTAGCAGAAATTAATTCTACAAAGCTTCCTTTACTCTATAACTTATAGGTAATTATTATTCTGTAAAGACAAATAACCCAACAATCATAATACATAGGTTTACTCGTGGGTATAAAAAGTTTTTATTTTTTAAATAATATTAGAACAAGTTTTGATTTTATTAAAATAAAAAAAATTAAAACAAGATTTTCTTCGTCAGTGGTAATATTTAAAATACGTTAATTTTTGTTTGTAGGGACATTAATTTTAATTGATTAATCGTTTAATAGAGATTCAGTTGACAGTTTTTAATGGAAACTATTAAGTGGAATGAGATTATATGATTTAAATATGTGCATTTATATTAATTTTTATTAAGTTTAACTAATTCAGAGCTCTAAATAAACACGTGTATATTTTACAAAAAAAAATATGTGTTATTTTTAAATAAGCATATATTTTATATTTTTTATTGTATAGCTAGCATTTAGGTAGAAAACTTATATGAAATGGAATTTTAAAGATAGAGCTATTTAAAATTTATTCGCTGCAAGTACAAATCTCTTGAAACATTACTTAAATTTATGTTTTTTGTATCCAGCCCAATTAAATCTGTTTACCAATTAAAAAAAAAAAATAATTTTCGCCGTAAAATAATGTGAAATGATTATGTCCATGTGAATTGGGAGCGGTGAAAGAAATTCTACTATCAAAAATTCTTTAAGTTCATTCCGGCAAAGAAACCACTGAAGACCCGTGTTATCACAAACATTTTGGGCAAAGTTTGCTGATCTAAAATGAAAATTAAAAGTTTTATTTTTGTAAATTGCACACTAATCAAAATGTGTATCGAAAATAAATTGCTCGAGAGTTTCCAGCAATTCAGACAATATCTACCTTCTTATAGATATTGATGTTGAAAACAATTTATTTAAATTCTAAATGGGTTTTAGCATTTTAAGAAAGGTCACGAAGAAGGAATAATTATTGCAAATAATTTATTATCATCGAATTTGAGGCTCTACGAAATAAATTCCAAAAGAATTAGCTCCCGCACTAGCCGAAACGAACTAACTCCCACCCAAATTGGGAACTTGTTCATTAGGAACTTATTCCCATTATTTTATAGGAACTGCGCCCCAACACAATATGAACTTATAGTTGTTGTGGCGAGTCCGACCACTTTTGTAAAAACAGCTATTTTTGTATCTATTAATAGGTGGACAACTATGCAAAACTATTTCATATAGCCTAGAAAAACGCTTTTACCACTTAAATGCATTTTAAATGCAAAGGTTAAAAAATAGCTCTTTTTAAAAAAGTGGTCGGACTCGCCGCAACAACCAACAAAAGTTTGTCCGACCACTGGTTTTGTAAAGAGGGCAGTCTAAGCTTTCATTTGATACCTCATTTATAAAAACCCATCATGGTTTCCTAAGCCAAAAATTCAACCGAAAAAGTGCGTTTTCTACCCATTAGCACCTGAAAACCCTTGTCCGACCAGCGGTTTTGTTAATGTAAAGACTAAAGCTATGAATTAGAATAATTCTTTTCTGAAGCCACGATGAGATAGGTAAACCTACGGGCACCTTCCGTCCTATAAGTCCCAAAATAAAAATGAACTAAGCCCCAATAGTATGTGAAACAATTCCTTATAAACTAAGTCCCAAATGGACTAACTCCGAGTTTTTTGAAACAAAACAAAATTTTAGAAGGAACTAAATACCAAAACATATAATATGTATTATAAAATTGTGTTAGAAATAACTTTTTGTAAATATACAAAGTGAATTTTTCAAAAATACTTTGTAGGTATAGATATATCTTCAAAAAGTTATTTTGAAAAATTGAATGTTTGTTTGAAGTTTTATGCCAGATAATATTTAATATGTTTAAAAACAAAATTTTAACATTTCAAAATAATTATTTGTTAATGTATTGAAAATTTTATTTTTTTAAATCATGTGAATTTTTTTTAAATATAAATCAGTTAACTTTATATAAGCTTTAAAATTAAAAATACTAAATTTTTTGCAGAATGAACTAAATCACAATTTTTTAAATTAGAACTAACTTTATTCGGACTTAGTACGCAACGAATTAGGTCTCAACTAAAATCTAAGCTAAAATAACACCCAAAATTGTGAACAAAGTTCCACTTAAAAATTCAGTGGGAGTTAGTTCGTTTTGGACAGTATGGGATTTAATTCTGTTGGGAGTTAGCTCGTAGGGCCGAATTTGATGATAATAACCCTAGTTACGGCCATGAATAAGAAATTATTTGGATCTAGGACCAAGGAAAGCCACGATATTTCTTGTAAATGAGCCATAGTTAAGATAGATTTGTAACGTTTATTTTCGTTCTGTTTTGTTCATACTTGTAATTTTTGCGATTAGCTGTTTGTGCATTATAAAACAAAATATTATTTCTGTGCAAACAAAAATGAGTGAAAACGGAAAAGAGATAAAACCGGTGGAGCTTTAAAAATATAAAAAAATGATATGATGAAGAATGATATCAATTGCCATGACGACTGGTAGCTTTTATCAACAAAAATCTTGCTTAAATTGACGATAGGAACAGTTCGAACCAGGGACCCCCAACAAATTCGTACGGAACCTGTCCACCCCACTATGTGATTCCCTAGATGAAAACTTAGAATTGTTTGATCTATCAAATCTAAACGGTTAAAGTAGCTTTCAATAAAACTATCATAACAAACCCAACGATATCCATTACAACTATTTCTTAAAATGGTATAACATTTTGGGAGTTTGAACAACCAAAATAATTCAGGCAAAAAACATTCCGCTTTGCCCCCGATTGTAAAAGCGTTTTTATAACTTTAATTGAATTTTGTCATTGGTCCTTCAAAAGGGTTAACTGGTGTAAATTTGGCCGCGAGGCACATTTGACAGTGCAATTTAAGTCGTGAACACGGCTTTGGAGCAAACAAAAATCAAAATGCAGAGAAAGACCTATAATTTACTTACGCATTATTACTTACTTACTTTAACATTATTGTTCTTCTTCTAATTTGCCTAATTATTGGAATATTCCAGAACATCTCGTCGAATATACGACAGGTATTGTTTAAATCAAAACTTAAGAAGAAAAAGTGACGGAAAAGAAAAATATAAATACAAAAATATAGAAAAAGTACAAATATTTGATGAATGTTTTCACTAACCATGAACACCAAAAATCAATTATTATTTTCAAAGGAGTTTCGGCAGTGAAGATTTTCGGCAGGCACTTTTGTTCTTTTTTTCGTTGAAAAGCTTAAATGATAGAAATTACAAGCCATCAGAAATAATTGAGTAGAGGTGCCTACATTATGTCCTTAATGTTTGTTAAATGAATTCATTAAAAAATGTTAAAGAACCATTTTAAACCAAAACTTTTGATTTGGATATGGAAATAATTAGGTAAACAGTCGACGTCGCTTATAGTGACCGCCAAGGGACCAGGTCGCAATATCAGGCGGTCGTTATATGCGAGTTCCCACAAAAATGATCGATTAGAAACAACAGAAGAACATAGGAATGCGCTTTTTAATTTAACGAACAGAATAATAAAGAACTTAGTTCAATTCATTCGCGAAGAAAGGATTTTGTGTAACTGAGAATTCAGTCCTGAACGTGTTCGAAAACACGTTCAGGACTGAATTCTCAGTTACTATTGTTTTTGCATTTTCTTCATATCATCCTTGTAAGCGGCGAAAGCGAAGTATTTTTGTGTCTGAAATTCTTCGTTATAAGCAACTAGTCATTACAGATGACGATTTCATTACGTTATGAGTTATAACCGAAGATATAAACTAATATAAATTGTATGAGAATCAAACAAATGAAGGAAAATTGGTCGTTAAAAGCGATCATCGTTATAAGCCACGTCGCGTCGGTGGCGTCGACTGTGTTTAAATGTAGCTTTTGTCCCCAAGAAAGGATTTAATCAGAAGTCGTTTAAGTAGCAGTATGTAAGAAATTTCATAACATCAGCGGCTTCTGCAGTTCTAAAAGAGAATATACAAGATACAAGTTTTAGTTAACCAAAAAAAGAACTTATGGTCTTTACACAAAAACATATAGAAAGTTACAAATGTACCAATATTTTCTTTTTGTTGTTTCTAGAACAAAAAACATGTTCAATTAAAATCAATTTTCCGTATCTTAAAATCAAATCCCAATTTTCAATTATTTTAGGTAGTCAAACTAGAACAATAACATATATCCCAATCCCACACAGCAAAAACAAAGTTCCATAAAGTACGCGTCTATTGTTTTTACTATATAGAAACAGGACTCTTTTGTTACAATTATCACCACAGGAGTCTCAAGCTATTATGCAATTTATCCAATACACCAATATGTTCTAACCCACCTCACTTCTCTGCGTGGCACTATTCTTCGTTTCTTACGCAAAATAAAAATAAAGGATCAATATCAAGTGGTGGCTAATTGAAGTTCCTATACCTATATATAATACGAATATAACATCACATAAATACCACATGTTGGTCAGTCTGAAAGTCCTTTTGGGTTAGCGACAATAATTTCCAATGAGGCAATGACAAAAGAAAAATGGGAAATTTTCACGTTCCAATGAATATAAACGCGACAGACTTACCTACCTACCAATAGCTAGTCTAAGCTAGGAATTCGTATAGCGGCCGGTCAGGTCAGTCTGCCTGGCACGCCATATTTCTTTTGTTTCATTTTTATCTATGAAGGAAAACTTAACTTGGTGTGGATAGAACAAGAACACAAATAGAAAAAGTAGAAATATAATTCTTGACTTGCCAAGTACGAGTATACCCTCCACATAGCCACCAGCCAGTTGGACAACGCGTGTATGACGTATGTTAATTTAACAGACCTTTCGTTCTCTTCTGTGGAATTTATGACCATTAATAGAGCTTCTATATATCCTTAACTAGAACGCAAATAAATTTCTCGTCATGATAAGATACACGCACAGCGTATGCCTCCTTCGCATTCTATGGAATATTATGTGAATGAATTAAAAGGAGATTATTCCAAATTTGAAAATGATTGAAACCACACTCCTTTACATTTTCTTCTTTATTTTATAAAAAGATATAAATATACCTACCCACATACTTATATACTGAATAATAATTGTGCGATGAAACCATAAATATTGTCATAATAACATGACAACAAACTCTCTTGTCCTGATGTTGTAGTTGGATGACACACAAGAACAGAAAAAAAGGACAATAAATCATCTCCAATTTATGATGTATCTTCCTACACTCCACTCTGTGAAGTTGTTGATAATGTCCTCAGCACGGGTGACCACAAGGGCAATTAACAAAACTAAATATACAATATCAAGGATCATCAGGACAACAAAACTACTACCGAATCTCAGCAACATCACTTGTACAACAAACAAAACCAGCAAATCGAGAGGACATAACAAACAAACAAAACACATTAAGAAAAAAAAAAAACTAAAAAATTATTTATGACTATTTTTATGAGGTGCTTACAAATTTTTATGAGTATTTAATGGACCCATCTTTCACGCTGCACCGACCGACCCGACCGACCGACCGCCAGGCGTTTTGGGCCAAAGAAATTTTGTTGTTTGTTTATGTGGTGGTCTCGGTGATAATTTTTTAGTTGTTGTTGTTTTGTTTTTTGAAATTTATGACATTGCCACGAGTCCATGAAAAATGATTTCCCAAAGGTAAACTGCATTTTCTCACCATCATCATCCAACATTGCCATACGTGTCGTGTATTTGTAGAGGGCATTTAGGGGATGAACTTATATTTTTTGCCCACAGGAAAAGATGCTGATAAAGATCAAGATGCAATAATAACAACCTTTTGTTCCTATTCCACTGTCAAGTCTTCGATTGATTTATGTTTTTTTGTTGCTGAAAATTTTTAGAAAATCTCATTTGATTTGGGTTAGCCGCATCACTAAGAAAGATTTAGAAAAAGAAAAGAAGAGTATTTGTATGCATGATCAAATATTCAAAGAAAAAAAAGTTAACTTAAGATACGATACAAGAAAAAAATATTTATAGAATATAAGCCTTTGGCACAGAAGCAGATACATATATATACGTGAACTACGAACAAATACAAAATGTACACTTAAACTCGCATCACTGACAGAAAAAAATAATTTATGGCCATAGCAGCAGCCTGGGCTTGTCTTTTTAGTGACTTTTTCTTCGGGGATTTAATTAACACCAATTGATCTGTATGTCGCTCTTCAAAACAATTTCAAATAATTTATGGTAATTCCTTTCTGCTGTTTGGCATACTGTATATTCCATGGGTGTTTTTTTTTTTTTTTTTCTTTTCTTTGTTTTTTTATATTGATATCAGTTTGTTTATGTGCTGAGAAGTTTTTTTTATAGGAAATTTAAATATTTAATTGATTCGTTTTGTGTTAATAGAGCAACAACAACAGAAAGAGTATGGAGAAGACTATGAGTAGATGCCCATCAGTACCTACTTTGAGTAAAATATTTGTCACAGACTTTTCTGTTTGCATAAAGAAACAATTTTTTTTTTAATTTTAAGTAGGAACTTATTTATAAATTTGTTAGAAAAATTGAATCTTTTACTCATTGATTAATTTATCCAACAATAATTATTGCTTGTTTTGTTGGAATAAGATGCTTTATGATATTAAATTAATTTTTAATACTAATTTGTTTCACGTCGATTCGATTGTTTTCTTAACTTGTTCATAATCATGGCAAGACAAAAATATTCCGGGGATATGGTAACAAAAAAACTTAAATTGTGCATGTTGTATTTGTACCTACCCATGTCTTACCCATTCATCAGAAAGACACATCAAAAAGGACTTACTTCATCATGACGGGATGAGCTTTGCTACACTTATAGTCCATGTCCTAAATTTACTTTTAACAAGTGTTGTCACGGTGGCAATACTGGCAGGTTGACGCTACGTGTGTTATCTACCTACCAAGATAAAACATTAAAATTCCACATAATATTGTTATGAGATGAGAAAACCACACATTGTATGGATCAAAAATTTTAATGTTCGCTAACTATATTTCTCATGGTTCGTGAGAAGATAGGAAAAGAATGAAAAAGATCGGTATTTTATAAGTATTTTATAGCGAGTGAGTTTACGAACCCTGAAAAATATCAAAACATTTTTATTTATTTTATGAGTTTTTTTTTAATTTCTTGGTCAAACGAAAATCAAAATTTATAAGAAAGTGAGACATACAAGTCGAATCCTTCGTATAAGAAGAATAAAGAATCTATTTGCGAAAAACTGATTGCTTCGATACTAGACTCTGCGTAAAAAGTTTTGCTAACATCGGATCGACGGGGACTTTCCACCATTTGCATTTATTCGTTATGGTCATTGGAAGTCCCGTACCAGTTTTTGAAGTGAACGCTTGGGATATTGTTCAAATTGCAGTTCGTATCCTCGCAATGTTTTCTGGCGTGGAAAGAGAAATCCGAAGCCCAATTCTTATCGAAGACACACCTCCATTAATAAGGAATGCATTTACCCAAATTTCGTATGGGAACTCGACCGGAAGGAGCGATATTGAAATGTGAACGGAAGTCACGCTGCATTGCACACAAAATAAAAACACTATTGAGCACACTGAACCCAAAACGGTTGTCATATTGATAATTTTGTTCATCAAATTGATGAAAAACGACCGTGATCATCATATTGATCACCGCGATAGTCACATTGAACACCACGGTTGTCAATATGATGATTGCTGTTGTTAATACGATGATCGCGGTTGTCAATAAGACCTCCGTGTTTTTTTGTTTAATTTTGATACACACCATTTTCTCAAATAAATTACGCAATAACGGGAAATGATTTAAATGCTAAAAAGCTTATCACTAACGAATACATGTTAGTGATAAGAATTCTGAAAACGGATTGGGTACGATATGTCGACTTTCAAAACATCGACATCTCGACAGAAAAAATGCCTACTGGACGAAAAAAAAACTGGACTGATTTTTAAAAATGCGATTTTCAAAATGTCGACTTTCAAAATATCGACTGTAATCGACATTTTAATGATCGAGATTTTGATGTAGTCGACATTTTGTTAATCGACATTTTAATAGTCGACATTCCGATAGTCAACAGTTAAAATTTCTCAGCGGGTGGTTTCGCATTGTTCTCAATCACTCGTTATGCTATTGTTTTAGGCTGAACACTGAACAGATGTCAAAATTTTTTGTCGAGATTATGAAAGTCGATCATATAAAAGTCGCTTTTTTAAAAGTCGGCATTTCGTACAATTTTGTTTATAAAAAATATCGACATTTTTTTAGTCGACCAAGAAATTGACGGCATTTTAAATTTCAAAAAAATCGATAAATCGACATTTTGACCAGTCGACCTTTTTCTTGTCGATCATTCGTACCTTACCCATACAAAAAAAATACAAATAGGAAAACAAGATCAAGCATATAAAGAAACAAAAAAATAATAAAAAAGGAAGGTTTAAAGAAATGGAAATAGATGAAAATACATAAATGTTATTAAAATAAGCTGGAATAGAAAACATATGAAATTAAAAGAATATGGTTTATTATTTAATCAAAAAAATAAAAATAAATTGTAGCAGAAAGTCACTATCTTACCCCGATACGCTTAATTCAATTGTTAAACAAGACTGAATCCTAAAAAAATAAATTGGAACCGATTTCTGGATCACTCACAAGCCGATTGAGGCGCTTTACTCGAAATTAAGAATACAAACTGGAGAACATTTTGTTTTACCGCTTTATTTGTGCTTAAATTGTTTGTCTGGATTTTCATACTGACGATCGTGGTAGTCATAAATACGACAGCTGCAAAGAGATGATCATCATATTGACAATTAGAATTATTAATAAAAATTCCAATCCAAACAGATTGTCATATAAGTTGCTGACCAAAGGCGGGATCCACCCTAACTGAAAAGTGACGTCGTCGTCGTAAGAAGCTTAGCAGTTTAATGGTCCAGGGAACTAAGTCTCCGGGAACTGGGTCCACTGAGGGACTAAAATCTCACTCAATGGAAAAGAAATCCACTCTACTAAAGTGGTCGTCGTTCCCATATAAGGTGGGAACCAGCTCAAATTTCTAATGGGAAATTTGTACACACTGAAAAATATAAAGTGGGAACCAATTTCCAATAACAAAGATTAAAAAGAGAGATTACTTGATTTGTATTCGATTATTTTAGAAAACTCAAAAACTGAATTTCGAAATAAACTGATAGCGCTATTTTTATTTTATTATTTCGAAAATTCGATAACTGAATCAAAAAGCATCAGTTTAATTCGAAATTTTAGAAATTTTGTTATTTAAATTTGGTATCTCTAGAAAGTTATTTGTAGGGCTGGCCACGAGACGAGACTCTGCGAGACTTTTGTAAGTCTCGTATCGGTCTCGTTAAAATCGAAAATTTTCAGTCTCGTCTCGGTCTCGTATAAATAAGTCTCGTCTCGGTCTCGTCTCCGAAAAATATGATTTCCGGACAAACTGTTGATTATTGGAACGAAAAATTTTCGATTATCCTTTGAATATGTGCTGAAGAAAATAAATATTTAACTGAAATTGGATTTTTTTATTTATTAGACTCTCTGTAAATGTCGGTCCAAATATACAGTCTCGTCTCGGTCTCGTCTCAGTTGCTTAAAAGGCAGTCTCGTCCATTCTCGAGAGATCGAGATCGAGACCGAGACTTTTCTCGTCTCGTGGCCAGCCCTAGTTTTTTTTACAGAAATGTATTTTTTAAAATAATAATAACTTAAAAATACTTGCAGAATTGTTCTTTTTTCTGTCAAATGCCATTTTTGCCAAGATTTAAAGTCAACTGATCGTTGGCTAAGTTCAACAGCCTTCAAAAAAGTGACAACGATAAAAAATGTCTATAAATGAGGTCTTCTAAGGCGCCACTTATATAGCTTTCATTGAAAGCCTTCATTGAAAATTCTGTCTTCCAATTCAGTTTATCAGATCGCGTTTTGTTACCAAAATAAAGCTTGCCAGTTAATTTTTTTTAATTGAAAAAAAAAATCGTTTAGTTTGTCTAACACTTAATTATAAAATGAAAATAGTTTTCAAAGAAGAGCTGACATTTTGTTCCCAAAAAAGGAACACAATAGTTACAATGATATGAGTTCCTTCATGTTCTCGTCTGTCAGTTTTTCGTTCAATGATCAACTCTAACCTCAAAGTTGGTTTTTGTATGGGTACTGGATTTTCAATGAAAGAATTTTTTATGATGGCTATAACTGACTTGTCAATAAATATTCCACCGTTTCACTGATTTGTTATTCAATGATGAATTTCAATGAAAGGGGTAACTGGAGCCTAAAACTTAAAAACAGCTTAAGGAAAAAAATGATCGAAAAAATAAAATTTGTTAAAGCAAAAAAAAAAAAAAAAAACAATAAAGATAGGTAAAACAAAACTTAGGTATTTATTTATTTTGTCTAAAAACTTTTTGTTTGCAAAAAAATCCTTTCTTCACTCCAAAAAAGTAAAATCTCACCTAAAATTTGAATTGCAGTTTTAATAATATTGGTTGTTTTATTTGAACAATTTCAGCAAAAAATAAATAAGTACAATAGATTCAAACCATATGTACATATGTTTTTATATACTCTATTATACGACTTATACTCGTACAATGGTAGTTTTTGTGTAGGTGCTTTGACAATACACTGTACATACATACATTCGAATCTTGAATGTGAAAACTTGAAAGCAAATTTTGTCAAAAGCCGACACCAATTGTACCTACAAGCTATACCAAAACTATTCCATGCTTAATAAGCACAATTTGTACAAAGAGTTCAAGATTTTCCTTGTTTGCTGCCTCTTTGTATTTGTTTTATTTGTTTTATTTTCCGAAAGGAAAAAACGAGATCGCGTGTATTTCGTGATTCCGGCAAAAGTCGGATAGCTATCATGACATTTGTTATGTTGATGAATTACTTTCAAGACGTACAAAATACACAACAAAAAAAATAAAAAAAAATAAAAAACTAATTCCTTTTTCCCATAGAAACCGAAACAAATGAACGAAAATATATACACATACATACTCGTATGTATGTAAGTAACTTAAATATTAAAAACCATATCAGCTCAATAGGAATGAAAATATAAATTTTTTTAAATGACAAAGTAAAAATGGCATTTGTCAAATTAATATTATTCCAACCCTTTCAGAAAAAAAGAAAAATACAAAAAATATGAATGTATGTAGGTACTAAGGGGTTGAAACGACAACGATACATAAATTCTAATAAAACAAGCGCGTTGAAATGTGTTTGCATGCGAAACATATTGTAGGTAGGTACTATACGCACTTTTGCTCTTTATAAAACAAGGTATGACTTTTGTAAATGGAATGCTATTAAAAGACATTTCTAAAGCTATTTGCATCATCGCTCAGAATAATCAATTAAACTTGAAGAAACAATAGCTGCGATTTGAATTATTGAGCTGAAGCGTGTTATATTATAAATTTATTTATTGAGCGGAAATGTATACAGCACGTAGGTAGATATAATACATTGAAATATTATTTGTTTTAATATGTTATTATGTAAGTAAACAATAAGACATACATTGATTATTTTCATTATTACAATATTATCTTTTATTTTTATTAGAATTATTTTATTGACCGAGTATTGATTTCCTGGTGAAATGCTAATATAGGATTTTCAAATTGGAGGTTTCATTTTGATATTAAAACAAAAATAGTATTTTTTAAGATAAATCAATTGATTTTATTAAATTGATTGTAATTGAATGCTGATGTTTATTTCATTGTGAAGAAGTAGGTATGCCTTTAACAATTAAACACGATATTGACCAAATGGCCGCCACAGCTACGGTTGCAGGACCATATCCTTTCCATGTAATTCAACCAATTCGGACATTTGCGGCTATATGTCCTCGATAACTTCCATCGAGTTCCATCTTTAAGTTCTTGAATCGATTGCGGATCTGTCACGTGACCCCAAAGAAAAATCTCTAAAGGTGTTAAATCACTAGATCTCGGTGGCCAATTGTGATTGCCTTTTCGAGAAATAACACGTTCAGAAATCTTTTCTTGCTAAATTGCGATTGTTTCGTTGCTTGTGTGGGAAGTATCGCGCCGACTTGTCGAAATTAAACTTCGTCCACATCAATATCTTCCAATTCCGGCCATACAAAATCATTAATCATAGCTCGGTAGCAGAATCCATTCACCGTAACAGTTGCACAAGCCTCATTTTCGAATAAGTAAGGTTCAATCACCGTATCGTACTGGTTAGTGCGATGGACTGTCACGCTGGAGGTCTGGGTTCACTTCGTAGCTTCGTCTACCTAAGAACTAAAAAGTTTTTTTTAGGGCTACTGCCTCTTGCGAGGAATTAAAAAATCTTCCAAGAGTATCACTTGTCACGAATAAGTGCTTCTCGTCTAGCCGTTCGAATTCGGCATAAAATTGTAGGTCCCTTCCATTCCTGTCGACAGGCGCACACAGGAATGGTTGCGAGTTGTTAGTCACTAGGCCCTAGTTCTTCACGAGCCGTTGTGCCACCCAATTTATTTTTATTTTTCACACCCCAGGATGGTTAACGGCCTCAACCAACAAGCTCTTACAACCAGCTCTGTCACCCTAGCTAGCCGCTTCCAGTTGCGCACACTAAGTTGGTTGAGGTCGTTCTCCACTTGCCACCTGTCATGGCTTCTTCGTCTGCTGCGTACACCATCGGGGTTGGATTCGAAGACTCTCCGGGCAGGTGCGTTTATGTCCATACGCTCCAAGTGCCCCAGCCACCTTAGCCGCTGTATTTTTTTTTGTTTTTTTGACCAGGTGAACGTCGCGTCGCTGTATAGCCCGTATAGGTCGTCGTTGAATCTTCTCCTCCACACTCCTTCGATGCACACCGGACCGAAAATTATACACAAAGAATCTTCCTCTCAAAGCACCCTAGCAGGCTTTCATCCGATTTTTTCAATGCCCATGCTTCCATAGAGCAGGACTGGGATGACTGTATAAAGTCTCCCTGGTTCCTCAGAGAGGGCCTTACTACTTAAATGCCTTTTAAAACCGAAGAAACAGCTGTTGGCAAGAGTAATTCTTCGTTTGATATCTACACTGATGTCATTTTTCAAATCGTACCGCCCGCCAGCACAAAAACCGTACAAAACAGTGACACGTTGAGGATGGAGACAATTTTCAACAATCATTTTTTGGTTTTCCAAACCACAAATTCGACAGTTCTGCTTATTAACGTAGCCTCCTAAGCGAAAATGGGCCTCATCACCGAAGATGATTTTTCGATGAAAATCCGGATCATTTTGCTGTAGGTATTTCAAGGATCCAATCAGCGAAGATACGACGTTGCTGGTGATCGACCGGCTTGAGTTCTTGTGTTCACTTGTTCACTGAACTTTAAAAGCCCTAAGTTCTAAGTTTTTATGCAAATAACGGTGTGATGTCATTTGTGGAACGCCTAATTCCAAAGATCGACGAGGAATCGACAAGCCCGGGTTTCATCAACTATACGGGCTACAATTTTCTCAGTTGTTCTTGAGCTACGCACACGGTTTCGATTCTTCACATCTTTTAACTGCCCCAACAGCTCAAATATTTCACCAGTTTGACTATTGCCCGCCGAGAAGGTGCTTCACGACGAACCAAAGTGTTCTAGTATTGCGAACTGTTACTGCAAAATTTTCACGATTTTTGTAGTGAATCTTAACAATTTCAATGCGTTATTAAATCGTTCCATTTTTAGTAATGGCTTAGTTTTTACTTGTCAAATATCGAAAGATGACAGCTTCAAATGTGATAGTCACCCAAATAGCGTGGTATTCAAAATGAAACCTCTTATTGGAAAATCCTTTACTTAAGGATTTGAATGAAACATTTGTATTTTATTTGACTATAATGTTATGTAAAAAAGTGAAGTTCAATGAAATCAGTCTTTAAATCCAGGGCAGATTCGAGAAAGAAAACTGAGGCTAAGGTTTGTCCAAAACATGGTCTTGTTTGAACCTTTCTCGAATGCTATTTAAGACCTAACAAAAGTTAACACAATGTAAACGATTATGCTCTCAAGGCATAATGCTTAGGTATGAACCAACCTTTAAAGAATCATAAGTTTCATCTTTCATGTTTCAACACAATACGTCCAAAGAAGGTCAATATGTCAAAAGACCATTTTTTCATATAAAAGAAAATTTGTGCTATAGTTTAATGTGTCACTATTTTGTATGGCAATATACCTACGCTTAGATACATACATATAATATTATACAAATCTTGTTTGAATAGAAGCAACCTTGTTCAAAGTTTGAAATTTAATCATTTTAGTTATGCTTTTAACAAAAGAACACGTCCACCGACGACGGCTACGTCCATATTGTGTGATGATAGTGTGATATCTAATATGAACAAATATATAGCAAATCATCTTTGTTTGAAGACAAATCATATATTCTCATGAATATCTGATATCTTCTTCGATGGTATAGGTTATAGGTATAAGTTTGTTTATTTTAACAAAAAAAAATAAATACAATAGAATATCAGTTGTTTTTTGTTTTGTGTTTGAATTGGATATGAAATAACGCTTTGAACTTGTCAAAAAGCCATGGCATGGCGCTTTAAGATACCAAATTCTAAGGTTTAATTTCCTTCACGATAAAACAGCAAAAAAATACGAAATTAAAAAATTATCTCGCAATATAATTGTCATTTAGAAGTTCGACTTTAAACCTATATAATTACAGTTTAAAACCTTAAGGCTTTGCAAGATATATGTACATATATATAAAGGTAATAGGCGTACGCTATAGGTACAATAATATTGTATTCCATTGCATCAGGCACATGAAAATTACAGTGCTAAGCCGTTTTGCTTGTTGTTCAAGGCCGTAGCCAGGGGGGATCACAGGGATCTTACCACATCACTAACAAATTTTTCAAATTGTCTTTCTTACTCCTTCTTCATTCTTAACATAGTGTAAACCTATCTTAAGTAAGTGATTGTCATTAAATACGATGATAATACATTTTTTTCCACATGAAAATCTATAAATATATACATAAATACTGTTTGATTTGCTGGCAATTTTCAAGCAACTTTGTTTAGCAAACAAAATTTTTCGTTTCAAATTTTTCCTCGTTATTTCTCAAAATACATTTCAACGACATGACTAAAAATTACGTCAGATTCTGTCTCACGTCTGTCAAGCTTATGTATCGTCAATGCGAAAACTTACAATGCGTTGACAGTTTTTCTGTCGCGTCAAAATCATATGGGCTGACCTTCATCTCAAAAAATACAGTCTCTTAATAATATTTTTTGAGGTTTTTTAAGCCGTCATCAGTGTAGGCATCCTTCAATGGAATGAGACAGCTACGCATAGCTTGACACAGATAGGTAAGACACTTAATTTTCATGAACACAAAATATTTCGAGCCAAATGTCACCAGAGGTCCTAAAATCTCCCTTTTTCCGAGCAAAATATTAAATCTCAATCAATTTGGATAATTAAAAGATTTTTGAATCCATTTAATCATAGCCATTTTTCTATCATACTTGACATCAGTTATCTATTTTGTAAATGTTTAAATTTCTTGGACACTCTTAAAAAGTTGTGACAGAAAGAATATTTAAATCCAATTTTTTTTTTTGCTGAGAAAAATTAAATCACGATATGTAACACAGCTTTAATATAATCGAAAAACAGTAACATGTGGTTAAGAGTGGAATATCTGGAAACCCATAACTTAGAGGTTATTTTCAAAATAGGGCATCAAAAACCTTCGAAAAGATAAAGTTTAGTTTCGGACCAAAAAAAAAGTTATTTAGATTTGTGAAATTAATGACAGTAATTAATATTGATAACAATAATGTTTTCCGAAAAGTGGCACCAAAATATAGAATAGAAAATACTTTTTTGAAAACTTATAACCAGGGAAAGGATTTCGCTGACCTAAAAAAATCAAAAAAGACAAACAAAAGTTCTTGAAAAGGCAAAAAAAAAGGCATTTATTAAATAAAGAGAATATAAACATAACCAGGGAAAGGATTTTGCTGACCTAAAAAAATCAAAAAAGTCAAACAAAAGTTCTTAAAAAGGCATTTATTAAATAAAGAGAATATAAAGATAACTTAACGTCTAATTAAAACAGCTTTTTGAAGTTATCAGGTAACAGTCTTCTACGATTGTCTCTTAGAAGTGTCTTTAATGAGCTAAGGGACCTTTCTACTTGAGCAGAAACGATTCAAGCCAATTTTAAACTCTCTAGTCTCTATATCATTCACTTCAACGTTTTCAGAAAGTGTGGAGTTGACGTCGCCATTTATAACAGCATTTGCTCAACAGTTTTAAGTCCACGATTAACATTAAAAACAGTAGTGAACTTTTTCAACACTTCATTTGCAATTATTGGCCCTTACGATTTTTTAAAATTTTCATTCATATTTGCAATGAAAGGAAATGCACGATCATTCATAGAGAAATGCAAAGATCTAGTTTTTGTGAGTAAAAAACAAAAAAAGGACAAGAAATTTTATTGTGAAAAGATCATAGTAACTCTATCCCCAACTAACAATTCAGCTTCTTTTTGCTTAAAAATATTGATGTGCCACAGGTTTCACTTTATATAAAGCTTCGGTACGGCCTTCGGCGGAATTTAATGTAACGAGCTGGACAACTGCTTCTTTAAAGCCGAATAGAAATAAGAAAAAGAAGACTTACCGAGTTTGCGAGCTGTCACTCGAATAGGCTTCTAAAATTGATATTACAGAAGATGATTGAAGATGTCACATTAAAAAGGCTGCATAAAATGTTTATATAAGCTACTGCCTTTACAAGTTTTCTGTAACCATTTTCAATAAGCTTATTGAATACTTCGATACGGCTTGTTAAGTCTTACTAAAGAATCATAAAAGAATGGCCTCGTTCGGGTGGTAGGCAGACATATGGTATCTACTTTAACACCTGATACGTTTTCGAACGACCAAAACCGTGTATGTAACCAAACGTGGTACGATATGTCAACCTATAAAAAAGAAGCCCAAATTTGAATAAGTCATTTTAAAGAAGCTTTTTAAAAAACTCTATTCACATTTATAATTATATATGTATATTGAATAAATTGAACATGTGGAGAGAAAGATAATTCATTTTACTTGATTTGTCTTTTTGAGCATTCGAAAAGCTACTTTTCGTTGGTTTAAGACATATAAGCTTTAATGCACGATAAACAGAAACGAGGTTTAAGCTCATCAGATAAACATAACATTCGGCATTTTCGTATATCTGGGTATTTATGTGACGTCACGGTCAGCTGTTATGTGAAGACCATAATTAATTTAAGTATTTAAATAAATTGTTTTTAAATTCTTAATGAGCAGTTTAAAAATAGAAAAAATTATAATAACAATCAAGTAAAGTTTCAAATTCTTCGTTCAAATTCTTTCTTCAAATTCTTTCTGTAATTCGTTATAACTGGAGTTTTGCAGTATTGTTAAAATCACTTGAGACATAAGAAGCACGAATTTTAGCCAACATCGCTAAAGAGAAGTTTGTACTGAAATTTGTTATCCAATTTTCGTCCCAACTCATCTTGGGAATAAAATACAAATCTATCTATATATATAAAAATGAATACATATTCTTCTGGTCACGCTATAACTTGAGAACGGCTTTACCGATTTCATTAAGGTTTGTAAATAAAAAAAAATTAAGAAAATTGTGCACCAACTTAGAAAATTTAAGAAAACTTAATGACTACATTTATTTTGAACTCAATGCTAAGCACGTTTGAAATAACTCTCAGTTGCTTAAAAGATCGGAAAATTTAAGAAGTTCATTAATTATAATTTTCCGTTGAAAAAATGCCAAGAAGCAGATGAATTAACATAGGTCCAGTGTTGTGCCATGTAGACGAAAAATGAAGACTACATGATTGTCTACATGTAGACAATTCAATGTAGACAATTCACAATTGTCGACATAAATTTGTCGACAATGTAAACAATTCGTTAAACCATTATAATTCATAATTTTTCCTACTAAAATTTATTAAACCAAAAACAAAAATCTTAAAAAAAAGAACCAGATTCTTCTATGATACAAAACCATAATTGTAACAACAAGAAAGTCGTGAAAAATCATTTCATCTAAATCTCAACGCATACTTATGTAGTTCTATGTTTATAAAGGCTTCAGGCCCAGCTTCACAGTAACAGTAGTTGCACTTTAATGTGAAATATAGGACACAAAATCCAAAAATTCGCAGTGCACACTTGCCTGCTTAAATTGCACTTAAGTGTCACTAACTCAGACTGCGAAAATTACCAAAAAGTACCAATATGCGAAACTTAAGTGCAACTTATTCTAGTAAGTCCTCACTGTGAAACTGGCCAGTTTCAAATACATATATTTTTAATTAGAGTAGGTTGACTGAATCACTTTACTATGGTTTACTGGTCAATTTTTCAAAATCTTTCAAAGTTTAATTAGAGTAGGTTGACTGAATCACTTTACTATGGTTTACTGGTCAATTTTTCAAAATCTTTCAAAGTTTAAGGAATTTAGTAATAAAATGATAAAATTCCACTTGCCAATAAACCTTGAAATTTTGGTTCAGTAATCAAATCATTAACTAATAAATTACTCACATAATTTGGAGTTGTTTATTTTTTTTTTATCCGATTTCACTTCTTTTTTGCTAGATATTGGGGAATATGAATATGCCCCAGATAGACTGCGAATATGTCGCAGATAGACCCAGGATTAACTAAACTACAGTTTAAGGCAATTTTGGCTGAATGATAGAGACCGATTTTAATTACAAACTGTGGTTTTATATTTTTATAAGATAATTAACTTGGTATACTACACAAACAGCTTCAAATATTTTATATCTGAAAATTTAGGTTAGGTGCCACTCCCCCTGAATGGAAAATCTGCAGTTTTCATTTTTTACCTTTATACTATATAAACTTCAAATCATATCACTCTACCGATCTTCATTTTTCTACAGAAATCGGAAGTGCTTCATAATTGATAACGATTCTAAGAGAGTTGGTGGATAGGATACCACACCGATAAACGGAAGATCTCAAATTTTTGATTTTTCTTTTGTGTAATGCACTTCAAGACCTACCGGTCTACCGTATTTCATAATCCTACAGCAGTCCGAAGAGCTCTTTTAATTGAAGAATGGAATAACTTCCAAAGTTTCATAAAAACAAAACATTTTGATAACAAAAAAGGCTATGAGTGATTTTAAAAAGCATTAATTGGAAGAAGAAAACAACTCCCGCTTTTATTTTCACCCACGTGTTTCAAACTTTTATTTTAAACCAACGCAACGGCGTAGAACCCAAATAAACTTGGTAAGCCAGATAATTTTATCTCGGTAGAAATTAACTGTCAACATTTGAATGGGAACAATATTCTGTAAAAAAGATAATTTTATCTCTCGAATTTGATGCGGAAAGTGAAGAAATAAACCTGGTACGCTGGGATAAGTCATTTGCGATGTTTAATTTAATTATTTCCCACGTTCACGCAAGTATTTATAAAAAGATGTTCATGTAATCATCTTGCGGAAAAGTTTATTTTTCATGGTTTGGCTATCCGTTGTAGCAGGACTTTTTGGAATGATTTTATTTGTGACATTTAAGTTATTGTTTACATTGTCGACACATTGTCGACACATTGTCGACACATTGTCTACATTGTCTACATTTTCGACATCGTCGACCGATTGTCTACGTTGAAATGTAGACAACTAAAGTCGACACGTAGAGGAAAAACACTGCATAGGTCGCAGAACTCGCAATGCCGCGTGTCAAAGATACTCAAGAGAAAGTCAAACTCATGAGCAACGCGAAATGAAGTTCAACGGACTCAATATCAAGAACACAGAAATATCCCATTTGATCGAACTGCATTCAACTATAACTTGGCAATCGATTATAGTTCACAGCAAATCGTTGCTATTGGACCTATGAACATTGTATGTTCACACTGCAAGGCATTGAAGTTCAAAAAAGAAGCCACTGGATTGTGTTGCGCTAGCTAGGTACATAACTGTAATGGCAAAAATTAAAGTTTTACCCAATGAAAATAACAATGACATATGACATATGACTTATGACTTAAGACATATGACATATGACAAATGACAGATGACAGATGACAGATGACAGATGACAGATGACAGATGACAGATGACATATGACATATGACATATGACATATGACATATGACATATGACAGATGACAGATGACAGATGACAGATGACATATGACATGACAGATGACAGCTGACAGGTGACAGATGACACATGACAAATGACAGATGACAGGTGACAGGTGAAAGATGACAGATGACAGGTGACAGATGACAGATGACAGGTGACAGGTGACAAATGACTTCGTTGTTCCTTGGGTGATTTCAATGAAATTGACACAGGTAGGACTTCAGATGTTCACATATCCTTACCGCGAGCTCAGATACTCACACATTTTTTTTTAACATCTATTCACCTTTGCAGATTCAGGGTCAAATATATCATCAAACGGGTTTCTTATTGCAAACTCCAGACAGTGACGATGACCATTCGACTTTAAACGGTTACAATTTTCAGTGCGGCTTGCATTCGCAATGGCAATAAATAAGCCGCAAGGGCAGTCGTTAAGTGTTTGTGGCATAAATCTTGAAAATCCATGTTTTTCACATGGCCAACTGTATGTTGCCTGTTCCCGTATCGGCAAACCATCAGCATTATTGATTTACACGCCAGGAAATAAAACAAACAATGTGGTGTATCAACAAGCATAACAATAAACAATATAGAAATAATAATAGATAAATAAATAATTACAACAATTGAAATTATTAGTATATAGTAAGTATTCCAGTTTGAATTGAATGACAGGACAACGTCTGTCGGGTCAGCTAGTATGTACTAATATATCTTTCAAGATTTGAATCAAATTTGTGATCGACTTATATGTGACGTACAGACACACAGGCAAAAAAGACTTTTTTTAAGCTTCTCCATCATCGTATATTGGATTAAAATCTCGTTATTTTTAGCCAAAGTGAATATATTATGTATGTTCTAACGACCAAGTTAAATGTAATAAGACGTCTATGATATTGTAAGGTCAACTTTCACCTAAAGAAACGGGACCAACGCAGTAATTTGCAGTTTTTTTTGCATTTGTTTGCATTTCTATTCCTGATTATGCAGTTCACCAAATAGTGGGTGTTTTCGAGTGACCTGCCAACAGGTCACATAGTGTATCTCGAGAACCAAGCATGTTAAAGACCAAATTTGCAGTTTAATTTGCATATCAAGAAATCTTAGGTCCAAATTTTGAAGTCCTTGTTTTGAAAAAAAAAAAAAAAAATCATACTGCCCTACTGCTAAATTTAAAGTGAAGTTAGACAGTATGATATTGTTTTCAAATTGAAGACTTCAAAACTTGGAACTATAGAATTTCTTGAATTGCAAAATAAACTGCAAATTTGGAGCCTTATTTGAAGTCTCTAACATGCTTGATTCTCGAGTTACACTATGTGACCTGTTGGCAGTTCACTCAATAACACCCACTATTTGGTGATCTGCAAAATCGGGAATAGAAATGCAAACAAAAAAAATGCCCTGCTAACTTCAAAAATGTTTAAATAAGTTACTTGTCAGTTTAAGAAAATGTATTTGCTCTTGTACAGTGCAATGTACATTTGTCGGAACAAACTGGAAAAACTAAAAAATCTGGATATTTTTTTTTTTATTCTCATAGATTAGACAAAAAGTAAAATAAAATACAAAATAAACAATTTAAAAAAAAGTACGTAGGTATACGCCCCAGTGAAACATTATTATAAATTTAATTTTGTACGATAAAGTATAGTCGAACTAGGTTTTGGCAATAAAAACCATTTGGAACAGCTTGGGCATTGAATTCAATTGTTCTTTAAAGTCTCACGCTCAAAGGTACCCAAACATGTGGCGTATTCCCCACATTTCACCCTCTTTTAAATCAATTTATTTAAATTCCTATGGGTCGGATAGAAGAAAATGTGGGAGCAAAAAATATTCAGATTGCAATTTTGAAGTCTGTAACCGAGCTTTGCCTTTTAAAGTTCCCTTTAAAAGAAGTTCAATTTTCTTAAAACTCAATAACCAAAATTCGCAGTAACATTTTACCTTAAAACATTTTCCATTCTAAAAAGATTTCGGCACCTACAAGAAAGTTTTTGATAACGAGTATATTTGCTTTATCAAGATAACGCGCATCAGTCATTAAAATGTTACAAAATCATGTTAACTTACTGTATAGCTTATAGTGACCGAACAAAATATAAAATCCAATCGAAATTCCCGTTAAATTATTTTAAAAACTCCTCCTCTTTGGTCAAGGACCGCTGACACTTAATATTAAAAAAAAAGGAAAAATAAAAAACAAACCTAAGGCGAGCACCAAAAACAATTTAACCAACAGGATAACTCGCATAACATTCAGTCCTTTGCCTTGCCACTACTTGACTTGCCATGCCACCACCTCCGCCATTGGCTCTTTTGGTGCGAGCTGCAGCGAACGCACCAAAGGAGCTCCTAACACTTTTCTTATATTGATTTTCTCGGTCGTTCCGGCTAAATTAATCGATAAATGCACATAACTGCGTTCGGTCGTTCCGCAACTTCTTTCTCCGTTGTTTCTTTAGGTAGGTATCTACACTCCTCTCTTATACCCGTATCGAGATAAATAGCTTACAACATTCCACAATGTTGTTGGCTTGGCCGTGTTCTGTTGATGCAAGTTGAAACCTTAAAAAGAATTGTTTTTGTTGTTTATAGTTGTGTGTGTATCTCCAGCGCGCTGGCCGGGTTTTTATTCTTTTTGCCCAAAACAATCGAAAGAACTAACAACAAGGACGAAGTTGGTTCGACATAACCTTTTACAAGAAAAAAGTAATTTAAATTGTCAAGATTGCAAGAGGGGAAACGGAAGGGTTCGAATGATTTTTTGAGGTTAATGCCTGATCCTTTAGGCTTCAGAAGGGAATGCAAGTATGTAATACTGATTTTGGAGTGTTCACCAAGAATCCTTATCTCTTTTCTTTTGGTAGGTATAGATTTCCTGTTTTACTTTAAAAAAATATTCTTTCAAAGGCAATGGAGTTGGATATATTCCCTGTTTTTCAGATTTTTGTTTTTGTTTATTTTTTAAGGTTTCCTTAGTTTTTTTTCTTTGTATTTTGTTTAACATGCTAAAGGGCTAAATTGCCCAGTGGTTTGAAATTATGGGTTTCGCGAATGACGGCAGTGGCATTCGTTCAGTATATGTCGAGTTATGGAGGTGGTGGTGGTGTATATAGATTGTTGAACATGAGAGTGCATGTACCTACCTATCTTTATTTTGTATTTTTTTTTACATTTCGTTTCAAGCAAACAAAACTATGTATATAGCTTTTTATGGATTTTCGATTAAAGGAAGTAAATTAAGCCCCGCAAGTGAAATTCCCATAAATTCTTTAGTGAACTTCAACTCGTTGTTGCATGAGTGAAAATTATATAGTCCACACTTGAATGAATTGAGTTTACAAACTGTTATTCTGTATTCATATATTAAGGACGCAGTGATTTTGGGGAAAATACTGTTTTTTTGTGAGAGGATTTGAGATTTTGATTTTGGGGAAAATACTGTTTTTTTGTAAGAGGATTTGAGAAAAAATATGTATTTTGACTTCGGAAAAGAGTCTGTATGGAATCTTTAGAGGGTTTTGGAAACCAATCAAGCAGTTAGTCGTAAAGTATAGAACTTCTTTAGTTTCTCTTGCCTGCATTAGATTTAGCACTTTTCCAACCCTCATACTGAACCGATTTTCACAATTAAGGGATCAAAAGAATACCTACAAATTTTCCGTGGATTAAACGAATTGTATTATTAGTTTATAAATATTAATAATTTTATCAAAAAAAAAACTTAATTCAATGAGATAGTATCTATTTACACCTTTTCTCCTGATCTCGATTTTATTTCCAATAAAATGTATCTTTATTATTTGTATTTCCCAAACTCATTCTTTCCATACAAATTTGTATACCTAGGAGTTTTGTACTTTTTGCCTTTTTTTCTCGAACTAGTGCAGTTGTTCCCAATTTATTTGTTAATACTTGTTTTATATTTACTCCATTAAAAATCGACATTCAAAGATTTATATTGAAAAAAAAAAAACGAATCCGAATTTATTTTTAGTTTTTGCAATTAATAAATATTCTTATTTTAAGCGCTCTGTAAAGGGTCAAACATGGTGCGAGTTAAGTTAACTTGGTTCGAGTACTATGTTCAAGTTTAATTTAAATTTATGCGGGCTGGTTCGAGGACCAATATTTTGGTATCACGAAATAAAAATTTGGTCTAACCAAAATTAAAAGTATTTTATATTTTTCATTGATCGAAGGTAAGATTACGTGCTTGTCGTACCAAGTTCTGCTATCTGCAATTCTGCACACAGGTTTACAACGTTTTCTCGAACATACTATATTAATAATAAATTTAGAAAAGCAAACAAAATATAATAATTACTGTTTAAGTTTAAAATTTCAATATTGAATTTGAATAAAGTGAAAATCGGAAGGACTTCTGAGTGAATGACATATGTGACGTAAAGAACTTTCGAGCTTTTACAGATCCCTTTAACCTGCTTAACCTTATGTTGTCTCTTGAATTACACGTTATAATATAATTTTTTGTTATTGACTATTGTTAAATGATAATATCTTTATACAAATACATTTAAAAATGTAATGGTTAAGAAAAATGGTCTAAAACTATTAGGGTAGGGCGGGGATAGTTGGACCACTTTTTTCTGGAAGTGTTATAACCCGCTCGTAGTACAATTATGAAACTGGGATCAATTGATAGAATGGACCTTTGGCTTATAAATGCATTTTAAAAAAATTGAAAATGTGTAACAGCTAAAGAATAATATAGCCTCAAGAGTACCAAGTCCAAGTGGTCCAACTTGCCCCACTAGCCGGTCAAGGTTTGAAATTATCCAATATTATATTCACAAGAAAAAATTTAAATATATATCAAATAATATAGAATTTAACAGTGAACAAAACTAAACTTTTTGATTTTTTTATATTTTGTTTACAATTTCGTTTTAACAGTTAATACTGTAAAAAATTGTTTAAAATCTTCACTTTTTCAAGTTTTTATAAAAAGTTCACATACTTAACAATAAATAATTTTTGTTAAACGTACCGTTATATTTTTTTTTTAAATTTATACCTTAATTTTTTTTTTCGCGATTATTTTTTCACAGAAGGGTACGCACCAGAAGCTTGTGAAATGCATCAAACGACGCTAAATTGATTGGTGAATAAAACTGTGTTTTTGGTTTTTACTTATATTTGTAAACAATTGTATTTTAACGGAAAAAACCCAAAAAATGTAAAAAAAAATTCAGTTTTTCAACTTTGAATGAAGTTTTGACTCAGTTTTGGGTATTATCATGATAAAAATGTAATAACTAATTTTGTATTTTTTGAGATATTTTAGAATTTTGTGGAATGTACCTACTGTTATAATTTTTTTTGTCATCGCCTTTTTTTTTAAACGCTGATTACGCGGATTGCTCAATAGCTAGAGGCGAGGATAACTCCTCAAATACTTCTATTACCTAGCTCTACAACCCTACAAAATCCCAAACCCATTCCAAAATTTAGGAAAGTTCCAGGGCTATAACGAATTAAATCAAAAACCTCTTCTTGGATAAAATATGATATAAAAATAGTTAATACGTATAACGTTGATGTAATATTACGTACCGTATCCGCTTTTGCAATTAAGGAGTTTTATTATTCGTGTAATTCGCCTGGTCCAACTTGTCCCATGGTCCAACTAGGCCCGCCCTACCCTAGCCAAATACTCCAAGTTTATTTTCTTAAAAATTAATTTTTTATATATAAAATTTTTCCAATTTTTTTTTTTGAAAATTTGTATATGCTGTATTATTTAAATTGTGAAGGAGCTTATGTGTAAAAATTTTGGTTGAAATCGATGCAGCCGTCAACGAGAAATTTGAAAATAAAAAAAAAGTTTCTATACCGTTATTAACCGTTATTGGTAAAATTTGTTTTCATTAAAATATTGACGATACCTCCTTTAAACAGTACACACATCTTTTTATCAAAATTCTTGGAGCGAATTTAAAAATATGTATGATTTTTTTAATTATTCTACAAAATAATAAAAAATTATTTCATATCTAGTTTTGAAAATATTGACTTAGTCGTTTTCAAAATATTTAGTTTAAAAAAAAAATGTTATTTTTTTTTAATTTTTACAATTTTTTTTATTTATTTAGGTTTACAAAAATGTTTATTCTTTTTAGAAGTTTTCGTATACAAAAATGAAAAATTTTAACTTAACTGCTTTCGAGAAAATCAGAAACCAAAAAAGTGGATGTACTGGGGGTACCAAAAATATACAATTTTTGAAAATAAAAACATTATCAAAAAGTTGTTTTTCCTTATTTTTTTAACAAAATCCTCGGACGCGTATTTCAGATAGGACTGGCCACGAGACGAGACTCGGCGAGACTTTTGTAAGTCTCCTCTCAGTCTCTTTAAAATCGAAACTGTTCAGTCTCGCCTCGGTCTCGTGTCGGTCTCGTATAATTTAGTCTTGTCCCGGTCTCGTCTCCGAAAAATACCATTTCCGGACAACCTGTTGATTATTAGAAGGAAGTATTTTCGATTATAGTTTGAATATGTGCAGAAGAAAATAAACATTTATCTGAAATTGGATTTTTTAATTTGTTAGACTCTCTGAAAATTTCGGACCAAATATGCATTCTTGTCTCGGTCTCGTCTCGGATGCTTAAAAGGCAGTCTCGTCTCATCTTGTCTCGGTCTCGTCAGGCGAGACCGAGAGCGAGACTTTTCTCGACTCGTGGCCAGTCCTAATTTCAGATAAACATAATTTTCCTTTTTTTACGAAAAAAAATTGTATGGCAGGTACCGTTATTTTGGGTCCTAAGAAAAATTTTAAAAATCTTGTGGCATGGGCATATTTGAAGAAAATCCCTCCAGCCGTTTAGCCGTTTAGGGGGTGCGGAAAGACAGACAGACAGAATTGCGAGACCCAAGTTTTTCGCGTTCTCAATAATAATCGTAATGTTAAGGAAAATTAATATCTCGAGTTCAATTTATTTTACGAATCCATAACTTACCATATAGTACCTATCGCAAGTAAAAATAGTAACTTATTTGGCTATCAAAAGATAACAATAACAAGCATTAACTTCTCGAATACCTACATATGTACATACATATATAGAATTGTTCGCCACGTCAAATGGTTTGAGAGACTCCACTTCCATTTACTGTTTTCTTATCTTCTTTAGGACTGGCTACGAGACGAGAAAAGCCTTGGTCTCGGTCTCGCATGACGAGACCGAGACGAGACGAGAAGAGACTGCCTTTTAAGCATCCGAGACGAGGCCGAGATTTTATATTTGGAACGAAATTTACAGAGTGTCTAATAAATTGAAAAAATTCAATTTCAGTTAAATATTTATTTTCTTCTGCAGATATTCAAACTACATTATGTACATATGTATATTGGGGACAAATTATATTTTGACGTATCGAAAATATTTCGTTCCAATAATCAGCAGGTTGTCCGCAAATCGTATTTTTCAGACACGAGACTTCAAATTCAAATTTTCTCGCGAAACTGAGACCGAGACGAGACTCAATTGTACGAGGCCGACACTTGACCGAGACGAGACTGCAAAATTTTTGATTTTAACGCGACCGAGACGAGAATTCCAAAACACTCGCCGCTTCTCGTCTCGTCGCCAGTCCTAATCTTCTTTTCCATTATTCTACTCCTGTTAACGCAAATTAGGCTGAAGGTTATATTCGCTTCAAACTCAGTCTGACAGTTTAGTACATTTTTCGTTCGCTCTTTGATCGTGGTTTGAACATACTATGAAGTAGTTTTTGTTATTCCCCGAATGCAAACAAGAAAAAACATTATTCATAAACCACCAAATTTGCATAAAGTCAAAGTGTTGACGTTCTGACAGCTCATACACAGCACTGCTTAGCTAAGGAATACAAGTGTTTTGTTTCTAATTAATTAATTTCGCATAATATTTTATTAATTTATAAAGAAAAATGTTACAAATTGACAAAGGCCTAAATTATGATGCATTTGTAAATCACATTTTATAGAATTTAAAAGGACACAAAACTAACGTTTCACCCTAACCTTACTTTTTCCATGCATTGTTTATTTTGTTTTGCTTTATTAATTCAATCAATTTATTTTGCAGAGCATCACACTGGACGTATTGACAGGATATATACCACCATACTATCGATCGGGAGAGAGTTGCAGTGAAAAGCCCATTAAAATGGATCCCGATTGCTTTGCCATGTCCTCCTACCAGTTTGTTAACTCGCTGGCTTCGTGTTACCCGCAACAAATAAACCCGCAACAGAGCCATCAGCCGAATCCTGTTGCCTCGGCAGCGAGTAGTCAAGCGAGTGCAACTGGCAGTGGACCGGGCAGCGGAGGAGGTGGCGGCGGCGGTGGTGGTATTCCCAATCCCACGGGCGGTGGTGCAACACAAACTCCAAGTGCAAATGACTACTTCCCAGCGACGGCAGCCTACACACCCAACCTCTATCCGAACACACCACAGGCGCACTATGCAAATCAGGCCTATAGCTTAGGTGGCAGTTCGGGGGCGCAGCCAAATCCAGCCGATATGGTCGACTATACGCAATTGCAGCCACAGCGTCTACTCCTACAGCAACAACAGCAGCAACAGCAACAACAACAACAGCAACAGCAGCAACTCACGCAGCAGCAGCAACAACAACAACAGCAACAATCCAGCTGTAAGTACGCGAACGATCCGACAACACCAACCGGCAATAATAACCAACAACAATCGATAGCAAGCCCACAAGATCTATCGACACGCGATATCTCACCGAAGTTATCACCCAGTTCGGTGGTGGAGAGCGTTGCCAGATCGCTGAACGTGAAGAATGTGGTCGCCGGCGTGGTGGGCGCTGCAGCTGTTGTAGGTGGTAGCAGCGGTGTGACATCGTCGAATGTTAATAATAATCACAGTAGCAATAGTCATACGACAAATGTTCCAATGCATAGTCCAAATGGTGGTGGCGACTCCGATTCGGAGAGTGATAGTGGCAATGAGGCTGGAAGTAGTCAAAATAGTGGCAATGGCAAAAAGAATCCTCCGCAAATATACCCATGGATGAAACGTGTACATTTAGGAACAAGTGAGTTGATATTTTTTCATTAATTTTTATTTAAGATATGACTGTTTTAAAATTTAAAATATTAATAAAATGGATGGCGCAATTACGGGACATGTGTTCCAAACTTTAGCTTACTCAATTTATTAGATTACATAATATTTTAATATTTCTTGCATCCGTCAAAATTGTTTTCGCCAAGTTTTCTTGGAAACTCTTGTTTTTTTTTTGAATGAATAACTCCACGAAAGTTCATGTGAATTTTGATTTAGTTCGCAACCCGCTTTCTTATCGCATATTTTTATTGGGAAATCGGTTGATTCCGCGGACTAACATTTTTGTTTACCAATCTTATCTTAAAATAACGGCGAGATAAGAACTAACAATTAAATCTGACGAAAATAAACTATGAAGCTATTCGTATAAACAAGGTCTCCCATTATCAATGGTTCTAACTAAAACTGGTGAGAACGTCATCACATACAGAATTTTGTAACTTGTAAATACCGAATCAGACCGGTTTTCGAATAACGGCTAGTTTTTGAAATTTGAAAAAAAAAACTTTCCTTTGAACCAGTTTGTGCTCACTCTGCCCGTAATTGTTTTTTGTTTTTTTTTTTTTTTATGATTTTTCACTTAAACATTGGTTAATAGTTGTACTAATTTTATTAAATTAAATATTTTTCATTGACATCACCATTTGCCTTCAAATCAATAGATGATTTGATTTGATCAAAAAATTCCTATTTTCTTGAAAATTTTAAAAGGATATATAACTTGCCAAGACAATGTTCGGATGGAAAGCTATAACTTAATCGATTTGAACTCAACCTAACGGGTTCAAAATCAAACAAAAGTCAAACATTTTTATTCAAATATTTCGATAAAATAAGACTTTTACGTCCAAAATAACTTCGACAAAGCTGAATTTTGGCCGAGAGCTTTAGCATTTTTGATATCTTAAGCATTTTCTTAAGAAAACCCCTATATCTGTGCAATGACTTTCGATTTTGTGGGTTGAAAGTGGTAACATCGAAAAAATTGCAAGTTTCACAAAAACCATTAGTTTTTTTTTTAGGAAATATTTGCGAAAAAAATTGTAGCTAAAAAAAACTTTACACTAAAAACATTATAATACTTTTGTTCGTTAGTGCAATAGGTTTTGAGAAAAAATGTGCGCAAAACCAACGGTGTGGAAAATATCACATTGAAGCAAAAACACGTTTTGTCCGCACGTTTTCTCAAAAGCTTTCGATCCGACGGAAATAGAATTATAATCTGTTTTATGTAGAGTTTTATAATAATTAACGAACTTTTCCTTAACCAGTTTTAGTTTGGACCATTGATAATGGAACATCCTGTATACAATTCTAAAGCGTTGAGAATGTTATTTAATTTAATTAAAATAAAGTATGTAACTAGCTACATATCAATAATATTTTGGTTGAGCCGACTGATTTATTTGGTGATACTTAATTATAGTTTCTTTTAATTTGTCTATGTATTTTAAATTTTTTGAACTCTGAAAACGAACCAAAAGAGAAGTTTGAAGCCCCACTGCTATGTATTTAAATATAATGGACACTCGTTAAAAATAAATATTTTTTTTTAAAGAAAACCAGGCTATACTTTTGCCAAGAGGTCTTTGACGTGCTTCGGTTCTAAACTCAGAATATTACCGTGGGGTGAGGTTTTTCCGGTATTTTCGTTTAAATATGAAAAACTTGTTGTTTCGCTATTTTTGAGGTTGTTATGTAACGAGAAGTTGTTTTTAGTATAAACTTTTTCATATGCCTAACTTGAAAACGTAATCAAAATTGCTCCATCGAGTCATGTTTTTGGCTCTTATGGCTATAAGGTGTGATAAAAAGCTGAAACATGTACCTAATTGGATTGAGAAAATAAAACAGTCGTATGGAAGGGGGTCTATTCTACCCCGTTTGTATGTGAAGGTAATTTTCTAAAAATTGGATTAAAACAGAAACTAAATCATTACAAAACAACGATACATGTTATACCATATATAAAGCTAGAAAACCTTTATTTCTTGTAATTTTTTAAATAAAGTTATTTTAGTAAATAGTTTTCGAAAAATTAATTTTCAAACTCAAAATTTTGATTTAAAAAAAATCACTAATTTTTTTTTTTCAAAATGTTCCATTATTTGCAAACTCGATGCTCATAAATATTCTTATTCAAACACCAGATGAACCAACTTTCTGGTAAAACTAATAATAAAAAATAAAAGTAATGATAGGAGCATTAAACTTGGAAAACAGAAATAGAACTTAAACACGTAAAATATTGAAAAAAAAAAAAATAATTTAAATAAAAATTTTGAGTTCAAAAATTATGTTTTAGAAAGAATTAAAGAAAATTGCCAAATTTCAAATTTTGAAAGTACTAAATTGATCCTCCATATCCATTCCTAAACATTTATAAACATTTTGAAATCGCTTATAAAAAAAAAATATTTTGAATGTAAAAAAAAGATTTTTTAACTTTTATAAGCTTAATAAATATAAGCAGCTTGAGTATAGCGAGTGCAAATGCAAATTTGTGCAATCCAATGGTCCAAAATATTTTATATTTATATTGATACATCAAATTTTTTTAAATTTTTATTTTTGATAGTAAAAACCCAAGTTTGAAAATAAATCATGGATTCCTTCTTAAAATATTAAATAAAATAAAAAAATAAATTAATTTTTTTTTTTTAATTTAAAATTTTTTTTTAATCAAAATTTTTGTATACAATTTTACTAAGGTTGATGGAAAACTTACTTATAATAAAAATTCATTCAGTTTGGTAACGCAGCTAGCTCGAAAGACGGAAATGCAAAAAATGGTTCTATGCAAGCTACCACTATTTTTGGTCCAAAAACAAAAATTTCAATTAAACATTAAACGCTATAGCAAACTTGATCAAAATCTCTACTTAACAACGAATTGCAAGTAAAAAAGATGCTTACGAGCAAAAACTACAAAAAAAATATGAAAAAAGGTTTTTTTAATAGGATATATTTTCGCCAATTTGCATCTAAGAAAAATGCTTGATCCGTCATATTAAAGGCTTGAGCATCTTCTTTGTTTTATTCGCATATATCTCGCGCAAACCTTTGCTCCAAAAAAAGTTATGAGCAATTTAGTAAAAAAAATTAAAATCAGTGATTTTTCGATATTTTTTAGGTCAGTTTTGGACAAATTGCCCTGCTTAAATTTTTTAAACCACCAATTTTGAATTAAATATAGTAATAAATTACTTTTCTGGCACTGTATGAGTTCTTTTAAGTTCTGAAGATGAGAAGATATTCTCGAAATCGTTTATTTTTAAATAAAGCTATATTTGTACGAGAATAAGAAGTTATTCAGTATCTATTATTTATCTACACCAATTTTGATAGGAAATCTAATTTCCTACAAAAAGTTTCTTAAGTTAAATTTACAAATTCGGCTCAGTTTTCGAGTTATACCGACAATATTGAAAAATTACCAGTGTGACCATTCTCCCAGAAACGCATAGATGAATTTAAACGAATTTTGTGTTTAAAGTAAGCTTATGTTCCATACAAACATATTCAATAATAAAAACCCGTGTACGCAATTGTTCCTTTCTTCCCTTAAAATTCCGGTCTATTCAATAGCCTACCGGATTTTTTTTCCTTTCAAAAAATCCTAACTTCATTTTTGGTGTAACTAAATTTTAAAATAAGAAATATTGAGGAGGAGCAAAAAGTTTCGTACTAAAAGGGTGTGTTAATGTCCCGTCAACTATATATATACTATTTTAAATTAAAAATATAATGAAAAATTTTAAATTTTTAAGAAACAAATTATACACCATCTGAGGTATAACCTTTCTCTACAGATATGTAAGTAATTTTATATTTGTTAATCTAACGTGGAACAAGTAGGGACAGTTTAATAAAATCGATCGACACTATTATAATAATATTAAGAACCTTGTCGTGATATATGTATCTTGAAAGTTTTGTGACTTACATGAAATCTAAATAAACTTATGTAGGAAATTTATTGTTTTATAAAAAGTATCGAAAGTGATTTTTGGTTCGGACGGACTTTTAGTGAGATAGACTTGAAAAACCATTTTTAAAATCGAAAATTTGCTGGTTTTTAAAAAATATTTTTTTATAGGAAGGGGCCATCAAAAAGAATGTTTAGACAAAAATTGTAGAGAACATGTTTACCTATAAAAGTAAACAAAAGTAATTACTCTACTACTATAGCGGTTGAGAAAATTGAGTAAACACTTTTAAGCACCTTTTTCAAAATCACGGACAACGCAGAGGGTTTTTTATTGGAAAATTGTGGTTTTAGAATCCCCAAGAGGTACTCTTCAAAATAAAACAATAAAATTCTCCTCCCGAATTTTTTTAGATGTTTTTGCTAAATTGATTGGACTATTCGGGAGTCTAGATTTTGGCATTTGAGATTATCGTCCCCAACCCCGTTAAGATAAATAGGTATTAGTAGTTAGTTAATTTATTGATCGAATTAGACCATAACATAATTTAGTAATGTTTGCGGAGCAATAAATGAAGGTGCCTTATTATTAAAACAAAATATAGTTACTTAACAAAAATTATTTTCCAAATAAATTGGAACTGAAATTAAATAAATAAGAAAAAATTGTGAGCCAGTACTTTTATTAACTTTGTTTAGAAAAATTTGTATGCAATTAACTCACCATTGTATAGGGCAGCTTAGGGCAATCTTGAAAAATAAATTCTTCTATTGAAAACCAAGAAACTCCTGCAACTACAAATGATCAAATGATGAAAAATGTATTCTTTTATTAAAAACCAAGAAACTCCTGCAACTACAAATGATCACTTTGCGAACTAAAAGTAAAAGACAAGGAAAATTTACTTTGCCTTACCATATAAATTTTAAGAGGCAACCTTAGTTGATTTTCTTCAAAGTAAGATTTGTAAAATAAATTTTGGCAAATAAGCAGGAGCATAATTTGATCGTTACTGAGCTTGTACATTGAACCAGTTGGGTGTAGCAAGCTACTGTAACTACACTCTATTTAACAATAAAAAAAAAACATGCAAACCAATCGCACATAGGTTTATAAATTTAAATACAAATCTTAAAAAATACCATTATAAGAATTGATATTAAAACAAAATAGAATAGTGATCTAAAAATAGTAAATATACAAGAAAACACAAACCGCTGCTGTTTTGTGTAAATCATTTTATAAAAATAAATCAAATTCAAAAACCAAAATTAAAAAAAAAAAAAAAAAAAAACAACCACCACCCACTCCCTTACACACTGTTTAATTCTGATTAAATTCTGAATAATCATATCACATAAAACAAATTATCTCTTAAATTTAAATTGTATTTCAAGTTCATCTCCCTCTCATGTATCACTTAATCTTCAAGTTGATTTTTGTTTTGTGTTTAAATATCTACTATTTTTCTCTTCACGAGTTCTAGCTACTTGTGTTTGTTTGGTGAAGTATAAGAATTAAATACAAAATTAAAAAAAAAAAAAAAACTTAATGAAAAATACCTTAACTCAAATATTTTGTATACAATTTTTTTTGTTTTTTTTTTTAAATTCCTTACATTTCGCATACCAAAAAAGCTTCTTATAGAAATTTTGCATTGGGTGTAAGTTGATGAAATTTAGCAATCAACTCTATTATATGCGTTTCTTAAATGAGATTCTTCGACTACTCGTAGTCCTTTAGGTAAAATCAAGTAGGTATACGAACTTTTCAAGCACCCTGTCAAAACATGTAAACATCAATGAAAAATTATTCCACAGAAATCAGTGCGCTTGGGGAAACGTAAAAGTTATCCATATGATGATCTTTGGGGTTTCCAGTATACCAACCTCTCCTACAACTTGTACAATGTACATACATAAATTATTGTGGAGGATATATATATATTTTTTTTAAATTCTATTTATGGATTGAATATCGATTTGTCTTGCGAAGTGTCGATGAAATAGTAGCTCTTATGAGAAACGTGACAGCATCAATGATGGACAAATTCACGACCGATATGCTTTGAATAAACAAGTGCTATAAATTAAAATTTGAAATAGCTGAGTGCAGAAGATGGAAAGATAAATTTGTTGAAGAATGAAGTATATGTGCGTGTTGCTTTGAATATAATGTACGTTCAGAACACATTCCTTTCCATTAACATTAGAGTAATTGCTATTCATTTTCAATTGGCAAAAAAATAGCTCTACTTTTATATTACATAAGGTATACATATGTTTGTGTATATAAATTGTGGTTATTTTTCTTTTTTTTGTGGGAAACTAATATATCAAAATCAATGTTGAATAATTTAGCTTACGTAGATGTATGATTTGGAAAAGGTACGATATAAATATACCTGATCAAATCAATGTTTGGAATTTTTAACAATTTTGATATTAGATAAGGTTAGGGTATACCTACCTGAAACCTCAACATTATTTTACCATAAGTCAGACCAAAATAAGTTAGAGAAATTAAATGGAAACAGAGAAGGGAATGTTCGAAAGAAATTCCAACAAAATAATTACTATAAATTTTAATGTAACAGTTTGTTGTGAAATGGCATTAATACTACTATTTGTAAGACTCACAGATATTCCAATATTCCATTAGGAATAACTTGAAAACCCTTGTAATTTTAAACTTTTCTTTTCACGGTTAAACATTGTTACTTTTTATGTCTTTTTTTCAGAACTTGCCGCTTAGCTATTTAATTAGAAATAGATTTGTTTATTTCTACTTTCCGACGTTCAAAAAACTGCACTCTTCGTAGTCGGGGGATAAGACTGACGTTTGACGTAAGGTTGTAGTTCTCTTGCTCTTAAGTTGTACCTGTGCGATGTTGTTAGTGCACTTTCAATGGAAGTGGGTAAGGCTATTTTCATCTTTTTGAAATAATTTTGCATACTATTGTGTGCATACAAATCTTACAACATCAGATAATTAGGGTGCTATTTTTGTCGGTTTGAAGCTCGCATCCCTGTTGAAGTTTGTATGTTTTCTTATTTCAATAGCTTCTCTAACTATCCTCGGTACATAAAACCTTGATCAAAACGAATAAAATTAATTTCGTTAAAAGCTAAATGCTCACAAGTTGCAGACTTTCTGACGGCATTATTTTGGGCAGATTTAAAATTTAATGTGCCCGTTCAAACGTGTCTTTATTTCGCTTTTTGTTTCCCGAACATAAACCCTTGCCGAAATTTTGATAGTTCTGTTTCATTTATACTCAGTAATTATGTACTGTCTGAATAAACCATTTTGGAATTTTGATACGCTTTCTAAAAAGTTTGGAAATAAATTAAAAACAAAAAAAAAATATTCTTAAAGCTTCAGGCCTCTATATTAATATTAACCCGTGCTTACTGAACTTTCGATTTGTTGTTGTGATTGCCTGAGTAAATATTGTTTAAAAAAATTGAAAATATTTTTTTTATACTACCCAAAATGGGAGCGCTACTATATCTCGCAAACTAAAATCTCGAATAACGAAATCTCAGATTTTTTTATTAATCTCGAAATACAAAATCTCGCAAACTCATAAACCCGCTTTTCATAAACTCGCAATAACAAAATCTCGCTTTTAATAATCTCGCATTTACATTTCACAGCCAAAAATCTTGCAAATTTCAACTAAAATCTCGCAAACTAAAATCTCGCATTAACATGAGAAGTTGGAAAATTCCGAACTGAAAAATAAAATCCTGCGAATAGAAAATTAAAAATCAGAGGCCTAAAAAGGGATATAAAATCCTTGAACCCGATATGCCGGCCACCTAAAGTACTTTTTATTACAAATAAACTGAAAACACACCAACTGACAACACAGGCGCCTGCCTGGCGACTGAGCATACCTTGAGCGGAGCGACGGAGTCGCGTGAGCGGGACAGAGGACCCGAAAAGGGAGTAAAAATCCTTGAACCCGCGAAGCTGGCCACCCAATGTACTGTTTATTGCACATAAACAGAAAGCACACCAACTGACAAGATACACAAACAAAAACCCTATAGTATAACGTAATTTATACAAGTCCTTTCTGTTTTTTAATGCGAGATTTTAGTTTGCGGGTTTTTGTAATTGTGAGATTATAAAAAGCGGGGTAAAAAAAAAAAAAAAAAAAAAAAAAAAATATATACCAAGCTAAAATATTTTCTATAAGCTTTTAAAAATGTTATCGAAGTTAAAACAACGTGTATTATGTACCTATGGCCAATTCAAAATTCAGTCGGCATGGGTTGAAATTAAGACAGAGGCCTAAAACTTGCAGAATATTTTTTTTTTATTTATCTTTTTCGAAACTGTTGAGCCAGTATCCAAAATTCAAAAATTGTCAAAATATCGGTTATCCTAATGTTCATATTTTAAAAAAATATGTTCGTTAACATTATATATGTAACGCATAATACAATTAGTGTAGAACATAAAATCTGTAAAGTACATATTGGCCTTATAAAATATTGACTAAATTTGATTTTCGCCGCTGGTGTTGTTAGTTAAAGTTCGGTTAAAAAAACGGATGTGTCTATTGGTCATTCACCCTGCCAACTTTTGTTTATCTGATAAATCAAATTTTTGTATAAGATCCAGTTGATAAGACCATGGTTTTTACTATAAAATTAAAATTTAAAAAAAAACACATTTTTATAATTTTAAAACTAATTTTCTAATTTTTTTTTGAAAATTAGTAGGTACTTAACATCGCCCTAAATAATTTGGTTTTTCTAAGCCTATATATTATTATAGTGCTAAAAAATATGTATTTTTATTTTGAACCATATACCTATATTTTAACAAGACCCTGAACTTTCCAGATAAATTGAGTATCATAAAAAAAAAACTCTGTAAAATTGATCAATCTTGAAAATTCTAACGGTAATCGATGGATGGAAACCTCAGTACGACATATTTTATTTTTTTTATTTACCTTAACAAAAAAGTTTTCATTAAAAAAGAAAAAAGAGCCACTAAAAAGGGCATCTAAAACTTTTGGACTGCCACAAACTCCGTAAAAATTGTTCAATCTTGAAATTTCTAACGACAATCGATGGCTGATCCTAAAACCTCAGTACGTCATCTTAGGAAAAAAACATTGTCCACAAGATGACATTATAGCATTGAAGTCGGAAAAAAGCTGTTCAAAACAGAGTAGTTTTGAAGCACTAAACAGACAGCTCAAGTACTCTAGAAAATTACAAAATGAAATATCGAAGCCCGATTCAAATCGGTCTGATAGGTTCGGCATGAGAGATAATGTTAATTAAGTGCATCGCGAAATTTTTGCGTCAATGCTGTGGTCAATGTTATAAATTTAATTTGTCTCTAATTTTTGTACACATTCTTGGAATTCGTAACTATCTTAAGATATCGTTATTCGTTATAATCTTATAATATTAATTTTATTTTTTTAGTAACTTTTGTAACGATTTTAAACAAACACAAATCATATGAAAAACGCTTTTTTTCAATAAATTAAAATAATAAAAACCTTGTTCTGTTGGACTGGGACCCATTTTTGATTTTTATTCATGAAACATTTTCAAATCTGCAGTAGGTATACTAATAGCAACATATAGATTTTTGAAGCTTTACCTTTCTAAGAGTTTTGATTACTTTATTTTCTTGGATCACATCACATATTTGGGTTCTTAAAAACGAAAATATAATTTACCTAAAATAATCAAGTATCAAATAACACGTGAATTCTGTTAAAAAAGCCAGATTATTAATATAAACAGTTAACCTATTATATAATATATTTCTTATACCTATGTAGGTACTTACAACTCGTAACAACAAACACCTGAACGCAAAAAACCCACACGCACATTTTATACCTATTTGTGCCTCTTTCATGTTGCATTTTTAATTAAACTCTATCGAAGCATTAAACTAACGAAGAATAATTTATAGAACTACAAGTACACATATGCATTTCTCCTTCACTATTTTAATTAAAATTTAATGTTCTTTAAGATTACCTACAATGCGTTTGTGATTAATTCATTTAACTGAAGAAAAAACGACAAAAAAAACATAAATACGTCATACTCACTGACTGACATATAAACGAGGGCAACGTGTCAAAGTATAAAAATTCAACTAGGCTCCGATATGATGTTGATTCCATAGACAAACAGAATAAAAAAAAAAAAACAAAGATACAACAACAAGAACAACAAATAAATAAAAGATAGATTATCCTCTTAATGGGTTTATGCCTCTGCTCAGAAGCGCAATTTCTTATCGCATTTAAAGAACATTAAGCACCTCTATATAAAAACTCGATAGTCTATAACTCTTGGCAAACTCAATTATTCGCTCGAAGTATGAAATGATCTGCCGATTGATTGCAGTTGTATAATAATAAAACAACAAAAAAAAAATAATAAAAACTAGGTGAACTTGCATGCGATCTTGATGAATCTATATTCTACGAGGTGATGATGAGAACAGTTTTTGTGCGGAGCACTTCTTCAGACTTCAGTTGATGCTGATGTTGACGATGATGATGCGACGCGCCGCGACGGATGGCAGCAGCTGAAGATTTATTGAAACGAATCGGCTGCAACTTTTATTACCTAAAAATAAAAAATGTCCATCATTTATGTAAAATTAAACATCAGAGAGCAAAGAACTTCCGCGTGTCTAACCAAGAACTTTTTGTGCCTCAAGGTACACATAACAGACCTAAACGAATCTGGAAGTAAAACAACACCTACCTGCATAAATATTGCTTGCATCCAACTATGTATCACCAGCAATTGAAGCATACAATTAATTTGATGCCTGCAAACGATTAATTTTATCGACCCCTGGTTAAGTTTTTTTTTTTTTTTTTTATAAAGAACACAGGAAAACTTGCGAAGAACTTTTTTTTTATTAAGTATGACCAAGCCCACCTTCCTAATTAGCGTGATCGTTTCGATCAAAAATACGCCTTCGGCTGGCAAGATCAGCAAAGTTATTTGTTAAAGTCGTACGAAGCTCTGATTTACCTATATTTTTTTTCTTTTAGTTTATAATATATAATAAGAAGTTATAAGAAAATTTATGTAATCAATTACATATTCAGACAGGTAGATACCTAAATAAAATACTAAACATGGCAAATTTTATAAATAACTTGTGGGAGTATAGTTTAGCGCGGTTTGTTAAGTTTTTTTATTTTTTTTTTTAAATTATTAATTCAGTCGGTAAGCCTTCAGTTAGATAGTTGCTGGCACAAAGCCAAACCAAATTAATCAGATAGTCTTTAGAATGAATAAGATGATGGTATGAAAAGCCATATCTATTGAATCGAAATTTGTGTATGTGTGTTGGTTTAGGATATAAAGATGCAACTTTTTAGTCTAAGTATAATTTATGATTTGAATAGATGATAAGATTTGTAAAAAGGTCATGTAAACTGTGATAAATGCAGTTCTTTGATGTTCTGTTCATAAACAAAAAAATCGAAAAATTAATTTGATTTATGTTGTCTCATTTTTTGTATTTCAAATTAATTTGTTGTTAGAATTAAGATTAATTTTTTATATTTTCTAGGATTCGTAAAATATTATTCGTGAATCAAAAAGTACCGATCATTTTCAATAATTTCCTAACTTTTCACACAAAATACAAAATATACTTTTTTCACGAGATACTGTATTTTATTTTTGTCATTCATCATATCTTGTTCGTGATCGAAACGAAGAAAAAAAAATATGCAATATTTAGTACGTTCGTAGAAGAATAACCAAAAACAGCCGTACAACGATTCATTTTTTATGATGGAAAGGGTAAAACATTTGAGTTGATTAAATGCGATCACACACGGAGTCAACTTTAACTAGACTTACCTGGGGAAATCAAAGTTTATAGACGAGAGAGGTGAAGAGTGAGGAATTAAATGAGTAAAATGTGCCTTGTTTCGAGTGCAATAGCAAAGCTTTTACTAAAACGGACAAATCTATTTGTTTCTAGCAGACCTGTATAATTTAAGCTTAAGTACAAGTACAAGTACAAGTACAATTCCTAAGTACTTGAAATTTGTTAAGTACAAGTACAATTCCCCCGTCCTTTTAAGTACCAGTACCGAGGAATTGTACTTGTACTTTAATTCCACAAGGGAATTTTAAAATTTAGTTTTCATTACTTTAGTAATTAAATACTGTACTTAAATACTTTTTTCAAATACTTTAAGTACTTATAATTCCTTTTGTAAAACAAAGTACAAATATTAACTTAATATTTCTACTTTATTTTTACAAAAAGAATTAAGAGGAATTTATAAGGAACTATAAGTAATTAAGGAATTAAAAGTACTTGAAAAAAAAACAATTCCTCGAGACTGGTACTGACAATTTTTAAGTACAAGTACCTAGGAATTGTACTTGTACTTAAGTCCTAAGTACGATGAATGGTACATAAGTAGTACTTAAGTCACAAAATATTTAATTAGTTTTCAGCTCTGGTGCCTCATCACGTAAAACAAAATCGATCGAACGATATCGTTTTGGAGATAGCTGGCTTTATTTTACTCTACTTAAGTGATAGAGATAGCAATATTGAAAACGATATCGTCCTATCGTTTTCGTTTTACGTGATGAGGCCCCTGGTTTCTAGGCAGCCAAGACAATCTGGTTGTCATGCAAAACGGAAAATTACTACTACTACAATTAAAGCCATTTCCTTGTACATACAATCTTTCGGCAGGTTTGCTTAGGCCTTGAGAGATTGAAGAAAAAGTTACTCTGGGGCTTTATATATAAAATCATGCTCCAAATCGACGTTGGTGAGGCCTGGTGGTTCAACAACTAACTTTGTGGAATCAAATCAAAAAAGAGCACTAGCGCCAGCTGTGTTTCCACATCGCGTCACGTGCTGCTTTCCATAAAAGTCAATGGCCTCAATTCAGAGATGCAAATATCAAAACTGTTTACACATAAATCACTTTCAGAAAACGCTTTTGCTTTCATAATGTGACGATCCGAAAGGTACTTTCAGAAAATTTGCATTCTTGAAATTAAAAAATCACTTTCAGAAAGCACTTTATTTCATAGTGTGAATGCTCTCATGAAAGCGCTTTCAAAAAATTTCAAAAATCACGATTTTCGAAACGCTTTCTGAAAGCACTTTCTGTTCAGTGTGTGACTTCTTAGAACTGATGACACTAATGGAATTGTATTTTAATGCTACGGACGTTAATGGGCAAAGAGAACAGTTTTAGTTATAAGAAAAAAATGAATTTGCTTTTATTTTACATGAAGAAAATCCATTATTGAAGCATTAAAATGAATCAATCCATTACTAATTTATTATTAATTATATAATTATATTATTTATTACAATTATATTATTATTAATTATTAATTTGAGTATCTTGGTTATGAAAATGGAAGTTTATTTCATTCAACCATTTTCTTAAATCAATTATGAACTGTTCGTGAGTAGTTCTGCATTGGTTCTCAAGTGAGAAATTCACGAGCAAATCAAAGACCCAAGCTGATTTTGTTCGTTCTTAAAATTCAAGATCGAATCAAAAATTATTTTATTTTGTAATGGTTCGCCATTAATCTACAACTTAATTCGCAATTAAAACTAAATTCCAGATAATTATATTTCCGGGTATAAACTTCAATGTTGTCTTACTTGGAAAATAATTTCGACGAATCTGATGAAGTTCCAAAAATATTAATAAAAGGAGAAATTGAATCTGACTAAATAGGTGTCAACAAATTTGAAGCTTTATTCAGTTTTCGTAGTGTGTTTCCCTTTGTCTACAAAACTTTAATTGGAATAAGATGGACATAGGTCTGGATTTCGAATTTTAGACTAGTTTACAGGTCCTGAACCTAATAAACCCAATTTCATTTACCTTAAGTCACAAATTACAAAAGAAAAATTAAGATTTGGTCTAAGTATTGAATTTCACCAAAGATTTAAGCTATGGATTCAAGTAGAAAAAGTATGAAATTATGGAATTACTAGCTGACCCGGTGAACGTTGTTCGGGCAAATAAATTATTTCTTGTGAATATTCTGGTTGTTAAATAAAAAATAACGAATGTATTGTAAGTGTGTTTGAATGTTTTAACGATCGATATTAGGGCTAGCCACGAGACGAGACTCTGCGAGACTTTTGTATGCTCGTCTTGGTCTCGTTAAAATCGAAAATTTTCAGTCTCGTCTCGGTCTCTTGTCGGTCTCGTACGATTCCCAGACAAACTGTTGATTATTGGAACGAAATATTTTCGACGATCGTTTGAATATGTGCGGAAGAAAATAAATATTTACCTGAAATTGGATTATTTTAATTTATTAGACTCTCTATAAATGTCGGTCCAAATATACAGTTTCGTCTCGGGCTCGTCTCAGTTTGCTTAAAAGGCAGTCTCGTCTCGGTCTTGTCATGCGAGAGCCATATCGAAACCGAGACTTTTCTCGTTAGGAGACAGCTTTAATCGATATAATGGAATGTAATCGATAAAATAGACTATTTGCTTACCGATAATATAGAACCCTCCGGCTCCATTCCTCTTTCTGTAAAAGATCACATGCCCGATCCCCGTTTAATCTTGGTCAGAGAATGGACCGTCGGGCGTACATGGCATTGTTCATTGTAACACACAAACAAATATACCTACCAAATTTTTTACTTATACTGATCAAACGGTATGCCGATAATGTATCTGTTCTTTTAGTATTTTAGCAACCTTTCACAGTCATAAATGTCAAAGTGACGCTACTCTCAGTGTCAATAGAAGTTCGATGAGGCAGACGTAGTGTCATCTGTAATTCAACAACATAAATAATTTCGATCTGTTTGTTAAATTAATTGGAAATTTTTCACACGCTTAGGAGGGTGAAATTTTGGGGTTATAGGTATTATTGGATGTCAAATCTAAAAAATAAATAAATCAAAAATTTCGTCAAAAAAATAAAAAAATATTTCAGGATATGGACACTTAAAAACCTATTGTCATACCTACCAAATATACACACCAAATTTTATAAAAATCGGTCGAGCCGTTTCGGAGGAGTTTAACCACAAATACCGTGACCCGTGCTGCTTCCTTCGTTTTGCAAACGTGCAAGATATTTGTTCTATAGAAGATTTATCAGGCCTACAATTTTTTTGCAACCGGATAATAGACCAAAGAAAAAAATTTCCAAAATATATATGTATGTAAATATAGGCAGGTATTGCTAAGGTATTTGGTCTGGGTATGCATCCGGTTAATGGAATGAAGTACATAATAGATTTATTTAATTTAATACTAGGCCATACCATTCTGATGGTAAAAAGCTAGCTACACCACTGTTTTGTCCGTTTTCCCTCTTCGTGATTTCGTGCATTGTGTGAGAAACAAGTAGGCAGACAAAATTTGCCCTTATAATAAAGACAATTCCTAACTAGGTATAAAACTTAATTCATCTTAATATCACCTTTAAACAAAATAAAGATACAAACTGTGACTTCTAGTCAGACTTGAGGGAAAATAAAAATTATGACCCAAAGTCTAATTGCAATGCTAAGGGCTTACAAAACTGCGATGATGGCTTTCGATAAAAGCAAAATCAGATCGATTGCACTTATCATAATTAGCTTTAAGGACTATAAGCGACTCTTCGCATCAGTGTCCACTCCTCTGTACCTCTGCACCATCATCATCGAACATCGTCACACAACCACCGAAACCAAAAAAAACTTGTTCGAACTTATTCTGGGAAACTAATTAGTGAAGCAGAGCAGCAGCAGAATGTAGCAGACATTTGTTTAAGTATAAAACCAGATTGTTAAGTCACATAGGTAGGTATGTTTTATTATAATGGAGGAGGAAGGCATCTTCACGAAACTGGTTCAAAATAAATGGTTGCCATACCCTGATGACAGGTCCACGGAATGAAGGGGGGGAGGATGGCGAGAGTCTTTTGTAATCTTCTCTGCGGGAATTCGAGTCTCTCTCTTTGTTATTATAATATGCGGCCAATCATCCGTGCTAACGTTCGATCCTCAATGCATGACTTTCATGTGCGAGCCATATTTACAAATGCAAATTCATAAAGAAAATTACTGACTTGGTCGGGAAATGGTGTCGAGCAAAAAAGGGGTCCTCATAATAATGTCTATAGTTTATACAGGTGTTTTTTTTGTTGTTGTTTCCTTTCGAATCATGCTTCCATCCGACCAATCAAGCGCTTTTGGATACACGCACATGATAGCCAGGCTGAAATGTTAAGAATTTATGTTGCAAACCAAAAGTGAATTACTGGCGTCTTACACGGTTGAAGGTTATAGAAAATTGCTCTATTAGTACTGTTATACAATGTCTTGAAATGGTCCACAGTTCACAATATACCTAGCTATAACTATATCTACGTATGAGTGCATTTTTGAGTCTTGAACAGCGATATAAGCAAGTTGTATAGTAATTAACCAGAACATAATAAAAATTTCAATGGCCACTCTTATGTTTAGGTACTCAATCGTGTGAGTATGCAAATTGGTTTTTGAGACTGTGGTTAATTAAATAAGTTTAGTGCCGTCGTCGTCCCGTGCGTCGTCCATCCGCCGCGGTTTGACCGTGACTGTGTGTTGAGTACCTACTTTTTTTTCCGTGCAAGTGCACAAGCCTTTCCTTTGCAATGTAAGGAAGTTGATTATATGTTATCACGTCAAACATTTAAATAGTTATTAAGAAAAAATTTAAAATTACTAAAATGCTATGGGGTGAATGACGAGTTGGCACAAGAAAATTACCCGATTTTATACTAAGTTGTAATTTAAGACATATAGTCAGGTACACTCAGTGGGGTTCGGAACTCTTTTAATTAAGAGATCTATTTTTGTTCACTATAATAAAATAATTATTCAAGAAAGGGTAGGTACATAGTGTTTTTAAAATTTAGCTTAAACTTTTTTCGCAGTTCTGAATAATAAAAAATAAATTTATTTATCTACTAGCAGTGCTAAAAACATCATTATGTTTGGTTTCAAAAACTATAAACTTAAATATTTTAATAACAAAAAGACATTTCTAGATTCTTTGTTTTCTTTGCTTCCAAGTGCCAATAGGGAATATTAGGTATGTTTTCAAACTGTAGTTGAATTCAAGGTGTATCTTATATAACACTGAGAAGGCGAACTTAAATATGTTAGAGAAAATGTACATGTAATTTATTTTTGGTTTTGTTTTGTTTTTTTTTTTTTTTTAATTCATTAAAATCTGCCGAGTACCTACCGTTTCTAATGCCATAAGATAAAATAACTACCGTTCTAGCGATGCAATTTTTTTTTAAATCAAATTCAAAAAAATTGCCCAATCTTATGTAAAATGACTAAAATAGAAAATTAAAAATTGCCCAAAACTTATATAAAAAGCAACAAAAATAGAAAAATGAGAATCGTACAAAAAAAATTTTGTGTATGATTATTTAATCACTGTCTATCTCCTTTTAAAATTTGGTTAAATAATCATACAGAAAATGGTGTCACTTTCGATTTGGGAACGCCTTAAAAGTACCTCCTTTCTGGGGCTATCAAAGTTTTTGTATTAGATATACGGTAGGATTATCTAATCTCTGTCCCAGAACTATCATTTTAAAATTTGGTGAGTTTAATTCAAATAATCGTACACAAAAATCGCGTATTTTTTGGGCATTTTTTTCATTTTTGTTTAAGAATAAAGGTTTGGGGCCATTTTTCATAAAGAAATTTTACCCCAAAATTGAAAATGAAAAAGGACTCAAAATCACGAAAAATGGCCCAATTTAATTTACAAATTTTGTTTTAATTGGTTCCCATATATATTTTTGGTGCCATTTTTCATTTTATGTTTGGGCCCATTTTCCATTGGGGCCCAATTTCAAATTACATGTATTTTCGCCTACGCTTTTTGAATTGATTCTATTTAAAAATATTAAGTTAAAGAATATACATATTCAAAGTACAAGTGCATATATACTCGTGTATTACATTTACGGTCATCACTGTCTCACTTAGTGATAGACTGGGGGAACACTATGATTGTGTGTGAAATAAGATTGAGCGTTTTAAGCAAAGTTTGTGCGAAAACGGTTTTCTGAACTCATCCTCATCATTATTTTGAGCCTCCCTTGGGGAAAAAAAATTAAGCCGTAAAATTGTTATTTTTTTGACAAAAATTTACAAATCTTGAGTTCATGGCGTGAATAGATGATGCAAATTAATTTTTGTAGAGTGGCAAATTTGTACTTATTTCCTAATATGGGGTGAGTTTTTTCCCTTTCACTTAGGTGGATGATTATAAAATAAATAGGAGTTTTTTTTTAATTTTCAATTTCCTCAACAACTAAAAGACAAAAAGGTAGTATTCAGTATTCCATTAACAATCAAAAGTGGCAGTAAAAACATAAAATTATGTTTCACCTTGTTTCAAAAATTTTAAGAAAAAAATCATTTACTATTTGTTTTTTATGTTTTGAAGTTTTTGTTTAAAAATAATTTTTCCTAAAACTTATGCAAGAAATACTTTATTTTAAAAATAAAATAAAAGGACTGAGACTTCTGATTTTCAAAACAATATTTTATCGTCAGTGTTGCCTTTAGTAATTTCTTAATAATTTATTTTAATTATTTACTTAATATAATTTGCTAGAAAAATTCAAAAAGGTTATTAATTTAAATAATTTAATTTAATTAAGTACAAAAAAGGAAAAAAAAAATACCAAAAAAGTGCTATATATGTATAAAATCTAACAAAAGATGCAAGAGGGGCAATTTAATCAATTTGTCAAAATCAGTAAATTAGTTTTAGCTTTAACGATATATTGTCAAAATATTGACTTGGTCACCTAATAAGGTCCTTAAAGATTGAATTTGATACAGTAAAGCAAAATAGCAACTGTTCTGGTAGCATACCTAAATTTCAAAACTTTTAAATTTAAAACTTTTTACCGACACAATCTCAAAATATTCATAAACTTAATTCTTTAGAGATTCAAGAAACAATATTTGTACCTATAATTAGTAATTGACAACCTTGAGATTCAATTTCAAAATCAAAACTATCATAAGACTTTTAAAACAAAACAACGGAATTCATATTCACATTAATCTGATCTATTTTCCTAAAATTAATCATGGATTCCATTATCCCGTCATTGGCTCTCAACATAAAATGAAAATCCCAGTATTTCGTTTGAACAAGATTCCCAAAACTCCAATTAAATAAAAACAAATCAAATAATTAACACGAAGATTATTTGTCTCTGCCTATTTCCACAACACAGCCTTTCATCCACGTTATTCGTATATATAATTTACACCCTCTAAACAAGGGTTCGGTCGGTATATATAAATATAAATACACCATCTCTCCAAGGAATTCCCTTCTTTTCGGATTCGGAGAGATTATATAGTTAACAAAACCTGTAACAACCCCCCAAGTGCGAAAGTCCTCGAAACGAATTACATACCTTCGTTGTAAAGGAAAGGGTCCTTATATAGCTATGTAGAGTCCAGAATTACGGAAGTCAAGTTATTAAGATTATTAAACCGACACAACACCATTGAAAAACTTCTGCCACACCAAATAAGGGGTGTTTTTTTTTTTGTCAGCGGCTTTTTAGAAGTTTTTTGCCTGTTTAATTAATTGCAATCGCATCATCAGACCAAATAATTAATGATCCTTTAATTTTAAAAGTACACAAAGCGTTGGTTCTTCTTAAAAGAAAACAAACACTCAGAGAAAAGAAAACAAAAACAACATTGAAATAAATAGAATTGCAAGAAAGATATCACATAGGTAATTGATGGAATGACCACCTAAATTATATAGGGCTTCTTGCAAGGACCGTTTTATTCGTATAGCCATCACATTGTGGTCAGCATGCACATCGCGAAGACAGACAACCCGTTTAATTTCGAACATACCTCGACGTTTCCTTAAATATATCACTTCACCATCATCATTAATGAATTGAAGTTAAAAAAAAAAAAAAAAACGATACACGCCGACCACCGACGGAAAATTGAGGAATCTCAAGACGCAGAGAGCACAACACACTTCGAAAGTCGTATACCATAACCTGCTGCAGGAGTCGCAACGCAAGGTGTTTTCAAATCGATTCAGTATAAGAGAGGTGAAGTCCATAAACAAACGAACGCATCAACCATCATCAGCAGCAGTCGGTCGACCGATCGGTCGTGGTCGGTAGTAAACCTACCTAGTAGTAGCGTTGCCGGTGATGGCACGCCAATTCGAAACAATCAATCAATATCGAATCAATTTACGATGCCAATCGATTTTTCATCGATGAATCCATGTAAATGCAGGAAAATTTATGTGCGTCGCGTCGTTTGCGCGTCCACCAAATGCGAACTGTGAATTTAAATAATTATGCATGGAGCTATAAGTTGAATTGGATCGTATTGTATAATGGAATGCTAGCAGGGGCAATTTTGATAAATGTATCGCAGAAAAGGGCGTTAAGGAAGTGTTTGCATGCAGGGTCAATCTTTTTTTTTATTTTAATAATTGGAAATCGTTGCTCGTCAAAAACTTATCTGTCATTATTTACTTTGTTGTAAACGAGACATATGTAGTTATGATATAAAAATTACACCAAGTGAAAATAATTATTATTCATCGGAGAAACATTCATCAGAATTGAAATTGAAACCAATTCGAATTGAAAATTGCATCACAGTTCATTGAATTTCAATTTGAGAAGTATATAATTATTTGATTCTTCCTGATTTGATGCTTTATATATGCGTGATGTATCTGCTGAAGGAAAAATAAAGATTAGATAGAGATCTATAGAAATAAAATCTTAATCTGGAAAAAATTTACCTGAAATCAATAAAAAATCAAAGATGCCTTCACCTCACGTGAAAGCTTTTAAATGATATACATATAATTTATGTACAGAACTATTAACTAACGTTTTTTATCACTAAGTCATTTATATGAGCCTTTGGACCCCCTTTTGACTGTGTTTGAAAGAAAATAATTTGGTCTTAGAGCTTAACGTAAAGACCCATTTATAAGCTTGTTAGCGATTAACCAACCCGGACAAATCCTGAAATGGCACCTAATGGTAAATTTTTGATGACGCTTTTGATTTTTGGCGTCTTAATACAAGACAGGTCATACTATAATATAATAATTTTAAATACTGGCAAGTATTCGTTTCTTGACAAAACAAAAATGAGGATAAAATGAGCAGCCAAAAAAATTTCTTCAGCCCTGGCAGCCAAGGACTAACGTTTTATCCCAACCACGTTATTACTCTTTATTACCAGGTCAAACTTCTCAATGGCATCATTTATAATTTTTCGAAATCTGCCACCCTTTGAAAAGTACCACCCGCCTCTGCCCCCCTCCCCAACCCCTTCCCTGCCCCCTTAGAACCCCATCCTAATATTTCTTCCCCTCAACTGGTATAAGGTCTATTACTATACAAGAATAAAGTTCAAAACATATGGTGCACTCGGGCGTATGCGTACTTTTTTTATTTTATTAATCTTTTAACACATTTTCATCAACTATCCTATGCCGTTTTAATAGTAAGGTATGGACAAAATTTGGGGGTTTCAATTTTGTTCTAATTAATTTATACTGTAAAAGTTTTATATTTTTAAGCCAAACAAATTTTAAAGGCAAAGGGTTAGAAAAGTAGTTACAAACCCAACCCTACTAAGGAAAACCGAAAAAAGTTTCAAGAAGCCAGAAGAACCTGTATCGGTCATATTCGAAGAACCAAATTTTTGCATGACCAAAAATTAAACCAAAAAATACTTCAATGTCCACCGCCTGTCATTTACGACACACCTGATGTCAACGTCAGTTCACAAGATAAAGCCAATATGCTTGAAGCACAGTTTTCTGTTATTTCGGTGCTGCCAGTAAGTAAGTTTACTCCTGTACTTGAGAGCGAAAAGGATTTTATGGGACAAATCTTCTTTCGCATCCGTGCAATTGCTATAATTCTAAAAGATATCGATATTCACAAATCTGCTGGCCCGGATTGTATCCCTTCTATTGTTCTGAAGAGGTGTGTTCTTTAACGCTGGCAAGACCACTGCGTATGCTTTTCCTTTTGTCCTATTCTATATCTACTGGTCTCTTTCCAAGTAAATGGAAAACAGCATCTGTCCAGCCAATCCCTAAAAAAGGCGAATTTTCTTCAATCTCTAACTATAGACAAATTGTACTTACGTTCCTGCTTACCAGAGGTAATGGAATCTTATTTTCAGCTCAAGAAATATCTCGAAGAACGAAAGCTTCTTTATGACCGGCATCCAGTAATGCTTTTATCGCAAAAGGTTCACTGGTGATCTCATGGTATATGCCGAAAAAATGGAATCAATCTTTACCTCGTTTTGGAGAAATTAAGATGCATGACCATATATATGATATTTCAAAAGTGTTTGATAGTGTTTGTAGGCCGTAGCGTAATGGTTACTGCGTTCGACTATCACGCTAGAGGTCTGGGTTCACTTTCCAGCCTCGTCCACTTAAAAAAAATTTTTTTTTTCAGGGCTACTGCCTCTTGCGAGGAATTGACAAATCCTCCAAGAGTATCACTTGTCACGAATAAGTGCTTCTCGTCTAGCCGTTCGGATTCGGCATAAAATTGTAGATCCCTTCCATTCCTGTCGATAGGCGCACACAGGAATGGTTGCGAGTTATTAGTCACAAGGCCCTGGTTCTTCACGAGCCGTTGTGCCACCCAATTTACAATTTATTTTTTTTTTTGATAGTGTTTGGCACCAAGCTGACTTATTGAAATTGTTTGCATTTGGTATCGATGAATCTCGTTTCTTCATTGGATTAAAGCTTTAAATACTCAATGCTGTATAAATATGTTAAAACGAAATTCTATCCATGAGCGCGCACTTGCATCGAGGAAAATGGAAAGCTTTTAGCTCTCGGTATGTGTATCATAGATCATCACATCACCTTCTATGGAACAATCACATATTGATATCACCAAAAATGCTGCTGAGTGTTTAGTTTTTCTTCGACGATGCAAGAAATGTTTTACTACTTCTAATCTGTCTTGAATTATTGTTCATTGGATAGGATACCAAGAAGAGTTATTTAAACCGATAGGTGATAGGAAAATAAAAATATAACATTTAAACACCGCCATAATGTTCCTTGTCTTTCATTATTTGACCATTATTTTTGTAAAAAGTGTTCAAATGAAAAAGCCTCAAATAGCATTCATCCAACCATCCAACCGTAATCCTTGTACTTCTAGGAATGCACATCAGTTTACCCTCGAACCCAATTTCGAACACACTGTCAAGTATAGATGTTGTTTTTTAACCGCACTAGCCGAATGTGGAATGCTTTACCCGGCACTTTTTTGTCCCTCCCATTTTGATATTCAGAGGTTCAAAACCTCGCGCCGTTTTTAAATATTTTAAGGGAAGGCAAAACCCTTCTAGCGCTTAATATAAAAAAAACATAACATATTTAATAGTTTTCTATTTTCTTGTCCTCATTTGGCCAATTAATGATTCGCAAAAAGTTCTCATTACACGTAATATTTATTATATTATTATTTGGTAATATATCGTCGATCCCAGGAGCAATTATACAATAAGCAACACATACTTACTTACTACTTACTTAGGTCCGTGATGTTTCCCTTACGGGACATAGGGCCTCCACTACACCTACGCGCCATCGTGTACGATTTCTTGAAATATATTTCAGCTCTCTCCAACTTTTCCCCAGTCGTGCCGATTCCTGTTCGACCGTTCTTCGCCATGTACTTCTAGGCCGACCCACTTGTCTTCCCTCCTGTGTGCGCGGGTTCCACTGCATTGCTTGAGATGCAATGCACCGATCGCCTTTTCGAAGCGTATGGCCAATCCACTGCCACTTTCTTCTTCGTATAATAGAGTCTATGGGCTCCTGGCCCGTTCTCGCATGAACATCAATAGCAACACATCAATATTATAAATTATTCTGTAATGCTTAGTTCGTAATTAATAAAGTGTGTGAAAACTATAAGCGAAACCTAAAGAAAACGGATCTTCATAAAGAACTTTTTTTTTAAACTCCGTTTTCGTATTTCCAAATAAATCAAGGGCACAGCCAAGTTGGAAATTCTTTCCCATACAACATCATCTTCTTGATTTTATTTATTCCCGTATACAGAATCATACAGGTGTATAAATCATTCCAACCCAAAAATGCACCCTCGGTTCAATTCAAAGCCTTTTACAATTATTATTTCCCTATTCCCTTTCATCTGCACAGCTAAATTCTTGAAAGTCTCAATGCGATACAAATGAAAAGCCCATGAGAGTTTATAGGAATGAAATCTATTTAACTTATGAATATATTCACTGCAAAGCAAACATTGAATGTTTTATTAATAGGGTGTCAGAAAATAAGTCAGAAAGAGCGGGGACTGAGGAGCACAAGTTAGCGTGCGGGTCATCCCAATAAACACGAATGACTCTATGCATAGAGTATCGGACGAATTTGTATCTTTTTTTTTGTATTCACTGACTGCCACTTTATTCTTGATTTATATCTTTATGTTGCAACATGAGAGGATGGATACCTTGCACGTTTCCGTTTCACTTTGCTTTGACCACTGAGCCCACTGACTGCTTTTTTTATTTGGTGTCTAGCCAAGAATTAATATAAAAGAAAAAAAAATATATCTATGCTTCCACCCCTAACTGGCAATCATTGGTTTCAAAAGACTTGACAAGTTACCAAAAAGTCTCAAAAAAAAACAGAACAAGAAATGTCAGCTGGGATTATAGCATTTGCCTATAGGTAACACAAAATAACAAAAAAAAAAAAAAAAACAACCGACCGACGCAACAGTGGGTGCCTTCGGACATCTCTTGTTAGTCACACTCGGTTGTATCAGACAGTTTTTGAAGAAAAATAAGAAATCAAAGTATAAAATACAATTTGAAGAAAAAACAAAACACAAAATAACAATATTTGAAGAATGTATTTATAAATTTATTTAAATATCTAACTTGATGGAGAGGGCCAATCTGAAATTTTCGCACGCCAACATAAATATTTATTTGTTTGAAATATCTGTGTTTAGGTTTTCTCTTAAGAAAACAATCTCGAATGTTAAGATTTTCTGTAAGTTTTAATTCATTACACCAACACAGAACGGTGGTTGGTTCATTATAAGTTTCTGAAATGATGTTGCCTTATTGACTTCATTCCCAGATTAACTTTGGTGAATCTATTTTAGTTGTTTGTTCTGAAAATATTTAGAAAATTAGGTTTTCTACTTGAGAAGTGTTTTTTTTTTTTTTTTTTTTTCTTCTTTGAAACCCCTCAGTATACAATGCGTGGTAAATTAAAATTCAATGCAAAAAAAAAAAACAGAAGTGAAGATTGAGGGAAATTCTTAAAATTTAAAGATGCATGGCGCTAAGTTTTATATTTGAAAAACCATCATGATGATGTTTATTCGTAGGGAGAGTTGAAAGATGCATATTTTTGTTGAAATGCATCGCGAGAGAAAAGTGCGTGTTCTGATCATGTAAATGTTTAGGGAAAATTTGTATTATTTAGAAACGATAAAGGAGGTTCATATGAAACTTTTAGTGTTGATTTTGCCAGCAATTGCAACTAAAACTTGTTGATTGATTAATACAGACAATATTTTAGATTTGGTAATTGGAGAATTTTTGACTTAACTTAATTTGGTGTTATTTTGAGAGGTTATACCTATAAGAAGCTTATGTTCAAATAATTTGCAGTTTGGGTGAGAACAGAATTTTAAGTTCGTGATATGTTTTACACAGAAAGTTTTATTTTGGTTTGTTGTCGTGTTCCATTTTATTTTGAAATTTAGATTGTTTTAAAAAGTCTCTGAAATGCACCCAAATTTACATAGAAATGAGAGTGTGTGGTTTGAGAAACGTTTCTTTTATACCTACCTTAACATGTTTCGTATAAGCCGTAAATAATGTCCCTTACCTTCTCATCATTCATTTTTTTTTTTTTTTTCAAATATTCTAAATTAAAAGATTAAAAATATTGCTATGTTTGACGATATTCTAAAAGAAAACGCACGATGTTAATTATTGTAAATAAAACAAAATACTTTCAGAGAATTAACTAAATATTTTTTATTGTGATAGAAGGATCTATGACAGTTACGTGTGAAACAAAATATCGGCCAAATGATCGCCACGGCTGCGGTGGCATACCTCTATCCGATGGTCCATATCTTCAATGATTCTGAGACATAATTGAGGTTCAATGTCGTTAATATGCCGAATTATCTCATCCTTTAACTCTTAAATTGTTCATGGCTTATTGACGTACACTTTTTCTTTTAAATATCGCCAAAGAAAGAAGTCCAACGGTGTCAAATCACATGATCGTGTTGGCCAATTAACATCGCCACGACGCATAAGATAACACGGCCGTTGAATTTCTCGTTCAAAAAAGCCATTGTTTCGTTGGCTGTGTGGCAAGTGACACCATCATGTTGGGATCACATATCGTCCGGGTTCTTATCCTCAATTTCTGGCAACAAGAAGTCCTTTATCATCTTGCGAAAGCGAGAACACCATTCACGGTAATTGCTTGGCCGACCTCATTTTCGAAGAAGTACTGCGCGTTGACGCCACCAGCCCATAAACCGCACCAAACTGTCACTCAGTGGATGCATTGGCTTCTCGTCAATGAAGTGCGGGTTTTCTGATCCCCAGATGCGCCAATTTTGTTAGAATTGCAAGCACATTTGGTCGATTATGCTGACCGAAAAAACACGAAGGGCACGAAATGCATTTTGATTTGAACGCCCATTTTCGCAAAAGGGTTCAACAATCTTAACGCGCTGCTCAGTTGTGAACCTCTCCATGGTTGATTTTGTCAAACACTGGAACAAAAAATTTCAAAACCCATGTAACTCAATCTGTGAGTAATATTTTCGGTTAAATGTGCATATCTAAACATTTTGGTGATTTCTTTCCTTTTCAAAAAAAAAAAAACTTAACAACATACAGTAGGGCAGAATTGCCTAAAAGTTGGTATCAATCAGCTTGTAGGGCTATAGAACGACAATATTTTGCACGTTTGCTTATTCGACCAATGTTTATATCCATACATATTTACAAACCCACTGCACTCTCACACTATTTATACTAAAGTACTGATTTTGTTAAACATTGATTCGAAAATTTATAAGGATTACTTAAAAAGTTATTTAATTTTTTTCAATGAAGTTTTGTGCGTATATATTTTTTCCAATATAAAGCTCTTTTAGGAAAATTTATTCACCCGATATTTAAAATAGAAAATTAAAAAAAATATGTATGTTATCTGGATTCAAAAATATTCGGCTTAGAGTGAAAAACTTATTAGACCAGTGTGGTTTAGGTAGGAAGGACTAAGGGCATCAATGACCCTCATGAGTTCAAAAATACTGCATAAAGTTTCCAAAAAGCAACATTTTGAAAACCAATCTGATTCGGTACGTGTCTGAATTTTTTTTTTTGTTGACTCCAACCAATATTTACTTGCTCTATGAGCAGATTTCTGAACCAACACCGTACTCCATCTTTGAGCCATCAGTAAATATAGTTTTTTATCACGACTTCATAAATTCCAATCCTTTCTGTATATGGGAATTTTACTTTAAAATACTTAGATGCTCATTGTAGGGGTGCATCAGAAGGCAGTGGGATTCGAAAACATATCGATTGGAATCAAATCTGTGAAATTTCTGTTGCGAAAGGACTGGGCAAACCAAGAGTTTGATTATCTTAGTCTTAACGCGCTGCTGCGAGATACCAGATATTTAATGTGTAAATCAAGTGGTAAGAGGTGCAGAAAAACTCTTAAACTCTTACTTAAAGCTCCTGTGGTGCCAACACTAGTAGTTCTTTGAACCTGCTCAAGTTTTTCAATGTTATATGACTTGTTAGGTGCAGGCCGCAACACAATCGAACCGTAAGTCAGAATGGGTCGTACCATACCTGTTACGTCTTTTTACCAAAGCTTCTGCTACATGCATAAGCTAAGCAGGATGTTTTAACCCTTTCTTCAATATTTAGTTTCCAGTTTAGTTTTTGTTCAAGAATAATACCCAAATATTTTGAACTGACAGGAAAGTAAGAGCTTTTGCCCATTGAGTAGATTAAAAGCGTGTATCTTATAGTTTTGGTAGTTAATAAGTCCACAGCTCGTTGCGCAGTTGCTTACCTTCCTCAAAGCCACTTTCGTGATCTCACTTATCGCAGAAGTGAACTTCCTGACATCATAAGTATACAAAATCATCTGCATGCCACTGCCATCAAGCCACGTCTTTCCAACTTAACGAGGATTTTAATAATAACCATCCGCCATCTACTAACGTGTTTGGTCGAGTCTGTAAAACCAACCTAACGTAGTTTGAATCCTTCTGAGCATGGATATGATCCACTCCTCAGTGTATTCTTCTATACATCAATGAAAATTATACGAAAAATTATTTTTACTTAGGATAGGTTTCCCACTTAAAAAGAAGCTGCAGCATACAAATTGTTATTGAATATTTCCTTCGACCTCATTCAGATCGCAAATAGAGTACCTGCCATATAAGAAATTTTTCTTAAAATTTGTCTTGACTAATGTTAACTCTTCATTCAAATTTTTTGTTTCAAACAAAAATTTGAATTTCTTAATTTCTTTCTAGTAGATAAACCAGGCATGTCTATTTTCGACACCACCATCTGAGCTTAAGTGAGTGCCACAGTTACAAAGTATCAATGTGTTTACATCACAATTCTTCATTGTTCATTTTTGGAAATAAGTCGTCGCAAAACTTTATGCAATTTTTTAAATTTCTTACATCTAAGCTCCCAATGTATACATATTTCCACTATTTTCTCTTTTCAACTAATTTGCAGTCCTTATTATAATATTTTATGTAGATATGTAGTAATTTTGTTTTAAATTAAATAATTTATATGAAAAAAATTGGTATAAACTTTATACCTTCAATAATATAAGTTAATAACACACATCTCTAATTGAAAACTTTTCCACAATTACTTCATTGCAGACAGACGTAAGTATTTGACCCACTACTGATTTGTCATATAATTACCTCAAACAAAAAATGCTCTTTTTTTGCGCGCTGCCCGACAACAACAAGAAACTGCATATATATCCCAGACAAAAGGAATGATTATTTTTAAACTGAACTGTCAGAAAAAAACATAAGGTATCTTATAATAGAATAGAAAAACAAAAAAAAATCAATTTTCCCAGCAGGTCACCATACTGCTTTTAAAAAAGCATTTACATCATTTTTTTTCTTGCTTGAAACTTACATATAAGTATGTATTTGTATAGGTAGGTCTCATCTACCCTCTGGACCTCAATAAAGAAATAAATTCTACTTTAAGTCAAAACATTTCCTCACAGATATTTATCAACTGTCTTCATCGTCCCAACACATAGTTCATAGAGAAAAGAAACGTAACAGATACAGCATGGTATCGTACACTCAGTTTAGTGTGCAATTTCAAAAATGGGATTCTGTTTATTTTTTTTTTTCTATCCTGCCCAATCCCCAAGTCCAGTTGTTTGGAAAAAGGTTTACACAGTGTTCATTACACAAATCGAATTTCTTGGTACACTAGATTCTAGCAAATCCCCCAACCGACTCAAATCGGTTACAATTCGAAATGGGATTGTGAATTATTAATGAACCAACAACAACAACTACGAGCATACATACATACGTGCTAGCCATCCAGATCAGCTTCATAACCATCAGTATCCAGCATCACAGCTTCAGCATCAGCAGCAACTTCATGGCCTACACCCAGAGCATTTTGAAAATCGAAATTAACGCAGCAACTCAAGCTGGAATAAAAGATTGAAATGCGGGTAAGGACGCGAGGAGGTGAGCATCAGAACCATCATCCTCCCTCGGGTCTTCGGTACTCGTTAATTTTTAAATGTTGCCACTTGGGGAGGCAAACAGACACGGTGGGAAGTGGGATGCAGAAGGAGGCACACAAGTACTACATACAATGACTGAATCCCATTTGAGTTGCGCGCGCGCAATTCAAGCCCCATAAGTTCTTCGCCATCGAAAAAGCAAATTACTTTCGAGGCCGCCAACAATGGCGGGCAACAATTGCAATTTGTTCGCACACTCCCGGTCTCCAATATGTTATAATAATATTTTCCCCCTCGCAAAGCCGACCTCATATCACAATCTCGAACTCAAATGAGAGTTTTAGTGAATACAAAAATGGAAGACTGTCTTTACTTACGACGCGATGAGGCTCGAGGGAGAAGGACCGAAGACGAAGCGGAATACACCTCCAAGACATTGAAATAATAGGTCGGGCTGCTGTGTCTGTGGCATCATCGTGATCTTCCCAAAAGTGCTCGCTTAGGAATAGTTCCTCGTCCTTGTTGTCCTTTGCCAAATTTATGCCCCAGTCCCAAGCCCAGTTCCTAGTATACCCCTCCGATGTGTCGTGTAGCTCATTTGGGAGCTTATGGGCGATAACTTTGATTCACTTCGCGGTTCATTAAAGGCTGGAAAGACTTATGTGTGCGCGAAGATGATGCACTGGTAAAGTTGCAGTATACGAGAGATGAGAGGATGAAGAAGCAGCATCATCATACCTACCATAGTGCTGTGGTGATGATGATGATGATGACGAAGAAGAAGAAGAACCTTTTAATTTCGTTGAAGGTTTCTGTTTTTTTTTTAAGTTTATTTACTTTAAAACAAGTTGTTCGAGGTTTTAGTTTTATTTTTTTTATTTTTAGTTAGAGATGTGTGGGTATGAGTGTCTCACGAGCCATATTGAATTTTTTTGTTTTCGTTACTTTTTTGTGTTTGTTGAAACCGGAAACCCACACGCAACCGCAAACCGCATATTCACTTAATGGGGTATTAAATGAAATCAGCTTCTTCAAGGAAAAATTCTTGTTTTTTTGTTGTTGTTACTGTTGATTTCTTGTTCTTTCTTCTTTTTTTTTTTTGTTGATGGTAGTGTGTGATTAGTGTGATTAGTGTGTGTGTGGTAAGCGAAATTTTATTTTAATTTCATCAATATGCAATGAATCTTATTTGAGTCATCGCGGGGATAAGATTTATGAGTTAACAAAAAAATGAATTATACATTTACCAACATATGTACATAATAAGTTGCGCCGACATGTAATTATAAGTTATAGATGAAGATAAAAAATGGCTTCACTTTTAGAGATTTTTGTTCGAGCCTAATTTTTCACGATACCCAAACCTTTTTAACTTTTTTTGATTAAATGTATCATTCAAAACTCAGGCAGTGAATATAAGAACTCTTGAGTTTAGTGCAATCTCGTTTGTTTACCTAACTTACTTAGGTACTTACTTATGCTGGTGCTACAGTCCGGTGTGGACCAGGCCCTCAATCAACAAGCCTTCTGCAGCCAGCTCTGTCCCTAGCTAGCTGCTTCCAGTTTTGCACACCAAGTTGGTTTCGCGGCCTTCCTCTACTGCACCGCACCGTCCCTCGGGAATGGACTCAAAGACTTTTCGGGCCAGAGTATTGGTGTCCATCCACGTGACCCAACCATATGAGTATTGGCCATTTCACTATTGTGACTAGGTCGATGTCACTGTCGATGACCGTACAGAGTTCGTTGTTGTATCTTCTCCTACATTACCCGTCTATGCATACGGGACCGAAGATCACCCGAAGAATTTTTCTCTCGAATATTCCTGAAGCGTTCTCATCTTCCGCTAAGAAGGTCCATGCTTCTGCACCATACATACTCTCTCTATAAATACAGTCATACGCGGCCTTAAAATCGATGAAAAGGTGGTGTGTGTCGATTTGAAGTTCCTGGGTTTTTTCCAAGATCTGCCGTAGTGTATTTGGTTGATAGTGGACTTTCCTGGCCTGAAGACACACTGATATGGACCTATCAGGTTGTTGGCGAACGGCTTCAGGCGTTCACATAATACGGCAGAGAAGATCTTGTACGCGATGTTAACAAGACTGATTCCTCTATAGTTGGCGCAGTTTAGAGGGTCTCCTTTCTTGTAGATCGGGCAAACATTGCTGAGATTCTATTCATCGGGCATGTTTTCCTCGCCAACCATATTTTACAGATGAGCTGGTGAATACACCTTATCAAGTCATCTCCTGCTGCTTTGAATAGCTCGGCAGCGAGCCCGTCGTCTCCTGCAGCTTTGTTGGACTTAAGCTTAGATATTGCTATCTTCACTTTGTCGAGGTCGGGTAGACGGAATGGTTGACCTTCATCGTCTAGGTTGAAAGTGTAGGTAATCTGCCTGACAGCGGAATTAGATTCGTCATAACCGTTATACAGTCTACAGAAGTGATCTTTCTATATTCTCAGCATCGACTGCGAATCTACTACGATGTTCCCTTGCTCGTTCTTGTAAGCTTCGGTTCGGGCTTTGTAGTCCTGATAGCTTCTTTTTACGTTTTGTTAAAACTTCTGAACCTCATTCCTGTTATGACATCCCTTTACCTTAAGTAATGTTTTTTGTCAACTTCACTTTTATCTTCACTTATTTTTCAAACCGATGCATTTTTGTAATTTTAAATATAAAATATCTCATTATTTGGTAGCACTTTAAATAAGATATTAAAACAAATTCTTTAAAACTAACTTTCCTTTATTGGTGTTCGCTTTGTCTTCTTTATTTTAATTGTGTTTGCTTTGAAACCAAAAAAACTTCTTTTGTTCTGCATTATATTAAATAAACATGCAAATGTGCTTATGTATACTTATTGCAAGTTCACTATAAACAAACAAAAAAATCAACGGGAGGAGATATAGCCTTAAATGACATGTAATTAATTAGATATAAATCAGTGGGATTTAATTTGAATGAAAAGAAAAGATGTAAATATTTCGAGGAATCACCCCCTTCCCCTTCAGTTTAAAACACACAAAAGAAATGAAAAAAACCTGAGCAAAAACGCCGCAACTTCTCATTTGTGTAGCCGTAAAAAAAATGCTAAACGAACTTTTTTCCTTTCCGAATAAATTTCCCCGCCACACCGGCGAACAAAAAAGAATTCTGTCCAATGAATTGAATTGCAAATAAAAAAGAAGGAATTTATACTTCTTACTCACACTTTGAACTTATAAATTATTTGATAAATCGATTATTGACATATGAAATATGGCTAACGTATTTGACTTAATCAAAATGCTATCGTAATGTAGATGAGGAGAATTATTGGACTCAATTACAGATCGCTAAGTGACAAAGTGACCGTTGATATTTTTAATTAAGTCCACAATTAACTAAAAAGTCAAAAGAAGATTCATAGCTAGCGGCTATAGGTATTAATATACATACTTTTGGTTGGACCCAAAGGAAATCTCTTTGGGTTGCCGATATGCCGCGAGGGCCATGGCCGGAGGATTCATTGAGACGATCTATGAACCGCACCGGACGCGCGTGCAAAGATCCATACAAAAATGGAAATTGATCGAGTGCAGCATAAGAATCCTCATCACGCTTCATTCGCCCCAGCCATTCTGCATCGTCGCGTCCTCGCCGCATCATGATCGTCGATAGGCTCCATCACTGCACTGTACTGCTGACAAAAATAATGAAAATCGCATGGAAAAAGAAGGAAATCTAGTGCAAGAAAAGTGCATGCAACATGCAGAGGCAGAGCTATCTGCGGCACAACGCGCATAGCTAAGCAGTTGTTACTCAATTACAATTTCATTAACTTTGAACACGATTTTCTAAATGGTTGCCACAAATCATAACGATTGCTTGCTGTTTTTGCTACACCATCCAAGACAGGGCATTCAAGATGGAAGTTGAACTTAATCTATATAGGTATAGGTGTAGCCAAAAGCACCAGCCCCATCTCGGAAGGGAATGCCCCGCTTTGTATCCTACCGATGCCGGCCGGCCGGCCAGCCGTTTGTGTTGTTGATACCATTTTCATTTTATTTGCGGAAAATGATTAATGGTTGCTGGTAAATGAAAATTTAGTTATTCTTAAAGGAAATATCTAGCTAGTTAATACGTTTTAATATAAAATCGATTATAGGTGGTGCTGATGGGGCATGGGTTACAGTTTGATAAACGGCTGCAATGTGGTTTGACATAAAAATTGGACTTCATTAAGCGAAGACACGCTCAAGCTTAATTTTGACTTGAATTGAACTTTAAATTATGTCTAGGGTAGAAAAGTTATAGGTGAGGAGAATTGGAAATTTATACCAAGAAGATGAAATAATTTCTAGAAAAAGATGATCAAAACCGATCACAAAAAATCTTATAAATTATTTTATGAATTATGTACGTTTACAAGACTACACTGTCACAATTTCGAAATTTGTCGTACAGAAAGATTTCGAGTTTTCTATTTACTAGTATCGCCCACTGGCCGAAATTCGAACCACAAAAACTCACATTGACACTTGAAAGAAACTCTTCTCTGGTTTGAAAATTAAATCACAAATAATTTTTTTTTTATATTATTTTTTTTTTAAATATGCCAAGCAATCGGCAGTCCAAAAACAAAAATTAGCCACAATGCGTTCGCTCGTCTCCCAATGTATAGTATATTCTGCACATCTCCACAACTTTGGCTTTCCAACCATTTTACATTTTTCGAAATCAGTACTTTTTAAGAAAATGGTACCACAAGCGCTATCAATATGAATCACTATTTTTAAAACTTTATAACTCACCTGTGTATATTAATTGATGAAAAATATCAAATTTCTCTTAAAATTAGTCACTTTCTAACATAAGAAGTGCATTGAAAATAGTTTAGACATTTCTTTTCTTATGTGTACCTAGATACATCTAACAGAAAATTACAAACAAAAATATAAACCTTTTCCTAAAATGCATATCAGTTTCCAAAATAGTTTAGTGTCAAAATAGAAAAACTCTACACTGTTGTAGAGTTATTGATAAATTCTATATTTATAAAGCAAAATTACTCATATTTATCATTTATGTTGGATTAGTGCCAACAAAATAAAATCACAAAATCTGGACCAGATAGAAGGCGCTGTGGAAGAGTTATTAATCGAAGGGTATAAACATACCTGAAACGTTGAAATAAAAATCGAAAATTTGTTTGCCTACAAAACAAGAAATTGTTATTAATCGAGTTTATATTATGAACGGATTCACTCTAGCCTAGAGGAATTAACAAAACACACATTTATGCAGTAAAACATGTTGTCCTTGTGATTGTGTTTTATTAGGCTTTTGTCTTTGTATTCCCTCTAAAAAAGCCAATACAACAGTGGTACAGTCGGGCGTATACGCATTTTTTTATATGATTCAAATTTTAACAACATTATTATAACTAGTGCAATTTGGCAGGATTGCCACCTGAAAATCTCAATTGAAAATTGGATCCGTATTAAGTCAAAATATTTCGAAATATCAACCAACTATGTATTTGTAAATGCATGCAGCTTGCCGCTGAACAATGTTTTCGCTTTGCTACACTTTTCATTTAGTTTTTCACACATTCACAAAATCGATCGCAAACACAGCACGCGCGTTTAGAAAAGTTTGGGAGGGTTTAAAAGGAGATACCATTGCACAATGGTTTCAATTTTTTGAATATTGAGGGGGGTGGAAAAAAGCCGGGTAAAGCGATCCACATTCGTGTAGTGTGACTTAAGAAAATATATCTGTACTTAACAGTAGGTCCGAAGTTGAGATCAAGGGTAAACTGAGGGGCATTTCTAAAAGTACGAGTATTGCAGTTGAATTATTTTTCAGGAATTCAACTGGCTATTTCACTAGAATACTTTTTATAGAAGTAGCGTTAAAGTAAGGAAGGGTATGAAACATTGCGGCGGTGTTCAAGATATGAAAATTCTTCCACTATAATAGCACTGCCGCCTATCATTTTTAAAGGTCTAACTAACCAAAAGACTCACGTGGGTCTTTGGAGCACCTTTCCAAACATAAGAATTGTTGTATACTTACTCAAGTTTTGGACAAAAACAAACTTTGTAGAAGACAGCCATATAAGAAGGGGAGGCAAATTTCTTGCATCTTCGGAGAAAACCTAATAATTCAGAAGAGTTATTGACCACAGAAGACAGCATTGAGTTTTTGTAGAGTTAAATTCTACTTGGTTTTTATTTCCCATTGGAAAATAATGTTGGGATCAGATTTCAGTGAACATATAATTCGCTGCTGTTTAAGTTCCACATCCGAAGAAGAAGGATGCGCAGATTTGTGCCACTGTTTGGTGAGATAAACTATCAGATCACTTGTGGACCTATTTGCTACGTACTTAAGCTTTCGTTCTTCAAGATATTTCTTGTTCCTTTTTACATACAAGTAGATATTTGTACCACCTTTGGGGAATTGTATACATTTTTGCCTTAAATTTTAATCATGCAAAAATTTGGTATGTCGAATATGGCCGTTGCAGATTTTTCTAGCTTGTTTGGACTAATTCCGGTTTTCCTCAGTAGGGTTGGCTAGGTTACTACGGAAAATTACTTCTCTTACCCAAATAACCTCTTTACAGCTCGAATCAACCCAAATTTCTGCTGGTTATATAAGCCGCCTTTCCTTCCATATAAAAGAGTTATGAGCAGATTTTCCGATTTTTGAAGGGCAGTTTTTGTAAAATTTTCCTGCTTAATTTTCTTATAAAATTTTATAAACCATCTATTTTGAAAGAATGTTAAATTTTCAAAAAACATTCGTGTGGCCATTCTCTCAAAAATGTATAGGTGAATTTAAGAAAATTTTGTAAGTTTAGGAAAGCTTACTTTCCACACAAACTAATTCAATAATAAAATCCCTTTCATGAAATTTCTTCTTACTAAAAGATTTCATCCTATTGCTCTCGAGAAATTGGAGAAGAATCATAATTTTGCAGTACAGTTTTGTTGTTTTTATGGTTTGTTTTGCTTAAAAAAAAATCAATTGGAATTTTTTTTGCAATCTTTGATTGAGGCTATAACCCATGAGTACAAAAATGAAGTAACATATTGTTTTTTTTTTTAATGTCATTGTCATTGTAAAATAAAATCATCTCAGAGTGACATTTTGATGAATGACATTTTAAAATATATTTTTAGATTTTTTTTGTATAAGCTTTTTTCTGCACATTACGACGTTATTATCTATAAAATAAAAACTATCCGAATTCGATATCTTTATATTCGTTCTTTTTCCTTGACCTACACTAATTTTAATGCAACTTGATCAACCTCTGGCGTGTAACATTCCATCTCCGTCAGGAAACCAAAAAAAATGTTTCTCATTCAAAAGAATATTTGCATCAAAAATCCACATGGATATGCTAATCACAAGTCCATATTATTCCTCATCTGAATGTGTCCCTTTTGCACAGAACCAGCACATCTATTGTCAACTTAACCTGTCTCCGCAGAGTTTCAGTGCATGATGTGGAATCTCTCACCGATCGACAGGACTTCTTTGGATTACAGCAATGACATAGACTTCAATATAGTAGTCTGTTCAATAGCTTGGTACCTCTCTCCCTCTCACTGTCATCAATGGAACATACCAAAACCAAAATTATGTACATTTCAGCAAAATTTGAATTGCGAATTGCATGTCAATGTCATACAGCACGCCACATGCAGCAGCAGCTCTCAACATCACCATGCAAACCATTTTCTCGAAAAACACAAATTCACTATTCTTTCGCTTGCACCATTGTCCGGCGGTTACGTCAGAAATAAAAAAAAAAACGCTTATATCCATATTCAAATTTGTTGGCGTTGCAAGTTTATAAATCCTTATGTTCTGCTTTTTTTCTTGTCTCACACGAAATGTCCATAGGACAGGATTTTTGCATATTAACCCAACCCGACTCGTTCGTCTCTACTTCGTCAAAATTTGAACAAAACACAACAAAAGTTTGACATTCAAAATGCATGTTTTTGAGATGTCGTGAGAGATATTGTACAAGTATACGCGGGGAGATATTATCGTTATATTCACTTCACACAACCCTATGATGGCAGCCTAAGCTCCCCAACATCAGATGATGCTGATGATGAAGCAACAAGACGAAAGCAACATCGAAAATGAGGACAAAGTTGTAAAATGCTTTAAATGGACATTGACGCTGTCAAACACACAGTTCAAACCCAAGTGACATAAAACGTCAGGTGGTTTTGTTCAGCGGGATCTCCGATCTAGCTCGACGACGACGTAACGCGACGACGCGATGTTGTCGTTGCGTCCGTCTCACCATAAACATTTATACTTAATATTCCCAGAACGAGATGTCAAAGGAAAAGAATGTTCCTTCTTATACTCCTCGTGCTCTGGCATCAGGGCGTAGAACGAACGATTCTCTTATGCATAGTTCTTTTTTCTCACATCAGATTCTTCATGATCTGCATCCGCCCGCTAACGTCGCACTGCACCGAAACCCCGACCATGCCGACCTATGTGTCACATGGTGGTGTGTGCACATAATCATCACTTGATCTTTCGATGATTTTGACAGAGTGAGTTCGTACCCCCTTGTCTAGGGTAAAATCCATTGAATTTGTATGGGGGGAAATGCTCGAAGAAATTTCCGAACGTGTAAGTTGTCTATTTCGCTCACTGACGGGCTACAACGTCGAATATTCTTTGGCCTATTGAGAGTGAGTGGTGAGAAGGCGGTGGTGATGGCGACGCGGTGCAGAACAACAAAATTTGTCATATTGTGCTCGCCAAAGGGGACCGTTCGCGAGGTGTTCCTCCTCTTCTTGTCGCCTGATGGCACTCGCTTTTGATAGAGAAAAGCACGGAGAGTTATTAATTCTTATGGCATCGCTGAAAGCCGAGATGAATTGGCAACATGACGCTTGGCGTTGTTGCAGCACCAACAAAAACAACAAAACCTCGCCTTTGTGTGCATTCTCAAGCAGTGCGGTCCGAAAAGTAACATAAAGTGATAGCTACCCTCTAAGACACTAGACAGTGCTAAATTATTTTATTTTTGTTTTTTCGGCGGCAACCGACTTTAAAGAACTGAACAGGAAATCGATTTCTTTTTATTTCTGAGGCAAGGTCATGTTAAGTTGGGTGAACTATAACAAACCTGCACAGGGTGTGATTGGGGATATTTATATTATATCCTTTTGCTCCTTATGGCAGATTAATGGAAAATAAGAAAAACTAGTTTCGGTTTGGAAACGGACAAGTTTCTTTTCAAAAATTGTTTTTCACTCAATTTGACAGTTTTTTGTTGTGTTTGGATGGAGGAAAAAAATTGAAACTCAACTACTGGCAAAATATTAAATCGGACAGATAGACGAAAATTACATCACAATTTCTTGTCGTTTCTTCTGGACGTTCGCTGGCTAAAGTTGGAATGGAATTCAATGTATCTTTATTTAAGAGACGGTGGTCGGTACCTTTGAGAAGGTGTATCTGTATAACCTGTCCACGAATTTCTGAATGGAATTTCAAAATACAGCATGGAAAGTTTGTTAATTCACATAGAAGTTATGGTCGCTGGGTTTGCTTCAGTTTTGTTGTGTTGTTTGCTTCGGATGAATGATGAATGTGGCAGTTGATTTTGATGGACTATGGTCCTTCTTTTAATGCAAACCCATAATGGTAGTGTGTCTCTATGGTGCTGGCATGCATAGAGAGTTTCTTCCATGGTGTCGTTTATATTCTTTTTTCGATTTGTTATAAGGATCGCATATGTGTGACAGTTTATTCAGTTTAATTTTGGGAATATATTTAAAAAGGATTAGTAACAGTTAAAACATTTAACTGGCGATTTATTAATTGACAAGTACATTCTTTTATTTAAAGTCGCATAAACAGTTAAATTTTTGGTTTAAACTTTTAATTTCGAATATTGTTGGCCACTTGCCGAAATGCAGAAATAAATCATAAGGGTAAACGAACCTGCTTCCAATAATAAAAAGCCTTAACCATCTAATTGAAGCTTTTATTGATTTTAAAGTTTTTCTTGTGAAAAAAATGACAAACAAATAAAATTTTTCTTGTCAACCGCTGCATTTTCGGGTTTAAAAATCATTTAAGTAGCAAGGCTCTCTCCGAAGAAATCAATAAAACTTCCAAAACAGGCGCCTACTATCCTGGTTCTTCTGTATAATGCAGGTTGCAATTTGACAAGTATGGATGCAAATTTGCTTGGTTGCTTTTTTATAAAGGCTGGCCACGAGACGAGACTCTGCGAGACTTTTGTAAGCCTCGTCTGGGTCTCGTTAAAGTCGAAAATGTCCAGTCTCGTCTCGGTCTCGTGTCGGTTTCGTATAATTAAGTCTCGTCTCGGTCTCGTCTCCGAAAAATACGATTTACAGACAACCTGTTGATTATTGGCACGAAATATCTTTGATTATAGTTTGAATATGTGCAGAAAAAAATAAATATTTAACTGAAATTGGATTTTTTAATTTATTAGACTCTCTGTAAATTTCGGTCCAAATATACAGTCTCGTATCGAGACAGATATTTTTCTCGTCTCGTGGCCAGCCCTACTTTTTATAGTGATAGCAAGATAATATTTAGTTCAGTGTGTATTGATAGAGTGATGGAGGAAAATATTCAACGTTGAGCTCAATAAAGTATATAGCGACTTTCGACATTGTCAAAAGCTGAAAATCCAATTTCTGAAACGGCTGGTACACTTGATGGGTATGGAAATCGATGCACCAGCTCGACAAGCCTTTGAATCTGCCTTTGATGAACTTATCAGGTCCCCCAAAGTCCATTGTCCACAATGAATTTTCAAAACCAAGTGCTACTAACAAAACCTAGTGGTACAAACTTAGAAGAAAACTTAGTAATCCGCATGATTTGACATTAAAATTTGTCCTAATGTCCAAAAATTTGGAGACTTGCTACCATTGATAATTGAAAAAAAAAAAATCAAAAAATACTTTTTAGGAGTAGAATCCTATTGTTCTACTCCTACCAGTTTATGTTTAATAGGCCTAAAACCTTTATTTTTATTCCAAGAAAGTTGTTGGACGTAGAATTTAAGAGGCTGTGGAAAATGTGTCCATACAACTTCTATATATATAATTTTTTTTAAATTGCTTCACAATGACTAAAGGCGATTCTAAGAATACTGTATTAAATAATATTTAGCGCTAAATTTCTGCATGATAAGATTTTTGAATATCCGTTATGGTGGAAAAATCTTGATGAGCGTAACGTCATAAAAAAAAAGCTTTTTGCTCTCTTAGAACTAAACCGGTGGGATTAAACAGGTAAAACTTGAATTCTTTTTTAATTTACCTATTTCTGCTTCTAATCAAAAATGTTTCGATTGTCAAAGGAGTGAGGTAGGGGCTTAAGTGTGCCCTTTTGATATCATAGAATAGGAAGGAATTGGTAATAGACCTCACAGAGTGGATCATCTCCTACGCTTTGAGCGCAGCTGCAATTTGCAAAGCTAAATAGTTTTCTGATTTCCTTAAAACTCATACGATCTGATCAACTAATCTTATATTCGGATGTGGTAATCCCGATGATATCCATCTTATCTCTCAGAATGACATCTGTCCATCAAGTACCATCACCCCGTTGGTAAGACCTCTTCGTTGTATTTATTTCGACTTGTGGAGCTTCTGATGTGGGTGTAAAATTGAACATTCATTTGGGAAACACACATTAAATTGGAAGAAGACAAAGTAGGATCGCCATCACCAGGAACACTAGGAACCATCTACACTATGCCAAAACAGGCAGAATATTCCCTGGTACTGCAGCAAACATCGACTCAACTGTCTGATCGTCCGACCCTCATGCACCCCTTCAAAAACCATTAGTCTGCTTGCTTGCAGTCATAGCAGTTCGACGAAAAAAAATGGTGCAGAAGAAAACGAAGTCGAATCCTAAATATTGACCTTCATATCCGAAAGTTCGTTATAAGGTCGTTTTAAGAAATGGCTTACCAAAAGGTTTTGTTCTCAACCTGGCCAAAGCGGGACATTTACAGAGGAAATAAAAGACTGTTTCCTTTTTCCTATGGTATTTATTAAGTCCGGAGGTTTTTTAAAATCTCTTATTTTAAGATGTGGAGAAACCGAGCTTTGCGTCAACGGATCTGTAGCTTAACAAGCACCGGATTGCATGAAGGGTGGTTAGGTTATAAGGGCGTGGTCCATACTGAACCATTAGCGCCATTTACATTTGAGTTATATATAATTAGCACAAGACTTGATAAGACGTTTTTTCTATTTTTTTTTTGCCATAACTTTGATCAAAATTCTATCATTCATTTTTTTCACAATCATTGCTAGTACACAGGTGGTCCAAAATGTATGACTCGGTAGAAGCTATATAACTTTCACAAATCACATATGGTGGAAACTGTTAGTTTTGTTTTGATGTTGACGCTATTACTCCTCAAGAACGAGGAATGCTATGGATTATTTCTGAACGGAGTAATTTGCAAGCGATTTTGGGTGAAAAGTGATTTTGGAATAGATTTTCCGTCCATCTTCTGCCAATGCATCTAGAACTAAGGCACTTAGCTGTTCGCCTCCACGAGATAAGTAAAACACGTTACGTGCTGCCGCTGATGCTTGCCAACATGTGCCGGCGACACGATACAGAACGAGTTTTTACTTCCGCAAATTGATAAACTTTGGGACTGGAGGACATTTGTTCCAACAAGAAGACACAAAGCTTTGGTGATTTGTACTCGACAAAAAAATTGCACAATTTTACAGATCCTGAAGTATTTCTTCAGTGTTTTTTTTTTTCAATGACAGGTGTATAAGAACAAGCCACATACTTTAGAAGTTTACAAGAGTGCTAGACCTTATCGTCCAAACGACAAGGCCAAAAACACGCAACGATATTTTCTTCAAAAAGTAAATATTGGAAGCCCAAACAAAGGTATCAGCTGAAGCTTCAACACTTCTAAATTACTCTTGCTGTACCACCAACAAAAGGTGCAGAAAATATTGTACTAAACTGTTTCTAGCAACTTCATGGAAAACTTAGTGACCGAACGTAGACATATTTATGGCAAGGCTTTATTCATAAAACACAATTCTGTGCTTTTATGATTATTTCTGTTCTTTTCCTATTAGAACAGATTCATTATACAAACTTATTATGTTTTATCAATATAATGAAAAAAAAAACAAGATGCCTGTCTTTTTAACACCTCCACCCCCCCACCCCCTTCATGAATCAAAATCCCTTGACAGTAGTAGACGGAGTTTTGTGAAGGATCTTTTAGATCCTTTAGTCTGCAAAGTCTTATTAAATAAACGCCTTAACTTATATCAACTTCAACTTGCATCATTCTCTCCTTGCTATTGACACACAAAACCCACCCATATTCACATTTGCCTAAGTAACCTCTTTACTTTAGCCTTACTTCTGCAGTAGGTCAGTAAACTTTTAACCCATTTTTTCCCATAGATATTGATTTTCCATCTAGAGTGACATATTCTATCAAATACTAATCCATCAACTCAAATTCAAATAAAACCAAAAAAACTGAGCTTACTTTCTTCTCCCATCGAAATTTATATGGGCTAAAAGTTAAGAATTAACTTTTCATTTCTGTGCAGACACAAATTCAAACCCTCAAACATCCTCTTCCATCGCATTCACCGCCTTCATCAAATAATGATCTTTAACTCTGATAAACAAAATTCACTGGCTATATAGCGATGTTCATTTAACTAACCATAGTTAAGTGTTGTAACGCCCCCCGCAAAAGCCCATTATAACAATAGAAATAAGTTCGTATAGGAAGGCGACCCCAACAAAGTGCACAAACTTTGCAAAGCAAGGAAAGGAAAGGGGAAATATTTTTTGACGTGTCGAAATGTAATTTAGCTAAAGCAATCTTCATTTTGGAGAGACGAGGGTGATGTTCTTTTTGTCATCAACGACGTCAACATTGTTGGTTGTTGTCGGTCGGTGAATGAAAATCAACATCAACTAACTCGAGGTGTAGGAACTATGAGACCATAATGATGAAAATGCCAAAAGAAAATGTTCATTTTTCATAAAAGAAACAAAACAAGAAAAAAAAATTAAAAGAAATCATTTTCTAGAGAATAGAGGTACTATGAAATAGACAATAACAAAAGACAACATAGCCACCCGACTTGCCATCAAACAATGATGAGAAAATTGACAAATGTTGTTTTCCGCGAACGAAAGGCACTACCGACCGATATTTTGCAGCATGTCGCCCCAAAAAAAACAATTTTGTAGGTCACAGTCGAAGTTGAAAATACTGACTCCATGTTTTTTTTTTTTTTTTTTTTTTTGGAAACTTTCAGCTTACCTAATTATAAATCTTTAAAGATAAATTTATTTTATTTTATTGCAAAAATATTTAAAAGAAAACAACAGTGACAACATCATATAGAAACCGTAAAATGTGAAGAGCTTATACCACATATGTTGTTTAATATTATAACAGAGCGATCCTATAATCCACCAGGGTTGTTATAATGCAAACATGTAGGTAAAAGTAATATCCGTAATAGGAGCTTTTTGAAAAATAAAAATAAGCGACAACATTTTACACACATACATTGGTTAGGTTAGGTTAAGTGGCTGCCAGCAAAGAAGCCGACACCCTTAGACCATCAATTGGTCCGTTGTGATACCACATGAATCTAAGATTTTCTCCGCACTCGCTAAAACCAATTGGAGCTTCTTACAAAGCGCATGAGACTGTTAATGTCCGAGCTTTCTAGATCTGTTGGATCATCGAAGAAGAAATCCCCAAGATGGAGTTTACGTCTTTGAGATAGGGCGGGACATGTACAGAGAAGATGAGGAATAGATTCTTCTTCCTCTTCATCCATACAGCTTCTGCAAAAATCATTTGCGAATACTGCAAGCCGCGTGGCGTGATTGCCTATAGGGCAGTGTCCAGTAATGAGTCCAATTATGGAGCTAGTCTGCAATCTGCTTAAAGATAACAAACACTAAGAGCGCCTCGTGTCCAACACTGGCCAGATCTTTTTAGTTGCCAGGGAAGTGGTGATGTTATTCCACCTAAGGCTTGTTCTCCTTACAGCATCTTGCTTCAGCATAAGTTTGCAAGTAGCGATAGGTATACCGATATCTACCTTGTCTGGTAGAATAGGTAGTGTTGTTCCACTATTGGCGAGTTCGCCAGCTTTGCAATTTCCCAGAATGTCCCTATGCCCTGGCACCCAACAAAGGTGAATATTGAACTGTTGTGCCATCTCTGTAAGAGATGAGCGACAGTTTTTGGCCGTTTTAGAATTTGTAGAGACAGAGTCCAGAGATTTCAAAGCAGCTTGGCTATCTGAGAAGATACGGATATCCGACGTCGATACCACGTTTTCTTTAAGCCACGATAAAACTTCCTTTATCGCCAAAAGTTTCGCCTGGAACACCCTACAAATTAGTCTGTCTGAGTACACGCCTCCACCAACCCCAACATCGGTTTTTGAACCGTCGTCCGTTTAAAAGTGAATCGATTCGTCTTCCAAGAATGTCACATCCTCCCATGTGGATCGGGAAGGTATGACAACCTGAAAGTTCTTGTCGAAGCGGAATTGTGGGATGGTGTAGTCAAAGATACCTGGAAGTGAACCGTATGAGTTCAGAATAGATGAGTGGCCAACATCATTATTGATCCACTGTGAGGAGGCTTTAAGACGGATTGCCGTACATGCTGCCGTTTGTTTACTGAATACATCTAGGGGTGTTTAATAGAGGAGAGTGTCCAGTGCAGCGGAGGATGTAGAGCGAAGTGCTCCACTTATGCACATAGAAGCAAAAACTGGGTGTATTCCATAGCATCCAGCAGCATCTGATTTAAAAGACAAAATGCTCTCTACAAAATCCGTATTATCAATTTTATTAAATTAAAATTGTATTTCTGATGTGGTAGGAATATCATCGTGGAAGTTGGGATCATATAATACAGTAGGATAGGGTAAGGAAAAAAATTGGCAGTTTAATTCATTGGGGTCAGCAAAAGCAGGACTACTAAATTTTTGCTTTCCAATGCCCAAATATCTAAGATTACTCCATAGTTTTCCACCATTACTATGTGTTTTAAGATGAGTTGAATAATATTGTTGTGTAGACTCTCTTATTTTTCGAATAACATAATTACACAGAGCTTTGAACATTTGATAAAGTGCATCTATTAGAAAACGTTTCCATCTACTGTAAGCTTCATCCCGTTGAGCCATTAATTCTTTTATTTCATTACCTAACCACGCATTTGACATATCTCTTTTGATCTATCCCTGTTTAGGGTTGCCGTTCTAGCGACTTTGTCGCTAGATCTAGCGACATTTCAACTTCTTCCGCGACACAAAATATTTTGATGTCGCTAGATTATTTCTAGTGACTTTTCTAGCGACTTTTGAAGGGCTGAAGTAGAACGCATTTTTAGCATGATGATGATTAACCTTGTAAGAAGTAAAATCAGAAATAATGTGTCAGCAAAAACTTTAATTATGCTTACAAGGAAACAACTTCAGTTACTTAAAAAAAAATTGTTATGTTTATAACTACCAGGAATCGTACTGAGGAAATATAATTTAAAAATGCTGTTGAATTGAAACTGAGGAAATTGATGAAATCGATGGTGAAATTATTTATTGTGATGCGGAGAAAATTTTTTTAAAGCTTTATTCTTTCTGAATTTCAGTCAATCAAGCGACTTTTGGAAGTTTGTCTAGCGACTTTTCAGCTTGCGGCAACACTGTCCCTGTTTAGTGTTTTTATAGGAAAAGGTATGCTGATCATCAATAATTGTTATGTTTCTCTTTAAGAACTCGACTGGATTGAGTACAAACCAGATGTCAAGGAAAGCTGTTTATATGCTGCTCAAGTGCAATGCTATTTACATTTTTATGTATAAGTTGTTGCACATGGATGGATGTTCATGTATATCAAAGTCATAAGTTAAAAATATTAAGTCATGCTTGGAAAAGGCTGGAGAAAAAACTTGCGGTTATAAAAAACGATTCTTTCCGTACTATTTACAAAAAATAAGCTTCTCTGCCAAAGTAATGAATTTAAATTAAAAGAGAACTTTTTATATAAATTTTCAATTCTATCAATAACAACAAGACATGGTCAGCACAATTCCGAGCGATATTCGGGAAAACAATCGTGGTGTCGTTTTAAATGTAGGAATTTTCACACTACAATGTTTTTGCCAATGAACCTTTTCAATTAATTCGAAAGAATGAAAACGCAACACATTCATTTAATTCATTAACAAACTTTAATACTTTAATTATGATCAAAATTGCAATAATGAATATTCTTCGTTATTCGTTGATTCTAATTTCTACTATCTCGCCTCTTTCCAGATATCTAAGAATGAGTGTTATTGACTTATAGAATTCCAACATAGAGTAGATGCGAACAAATATACTAAAACAGAATCTTCCCGGATATCCATTTTCTTCTAGTGTTTTATATTATTCGTATAACATCACTGGTTAAATTAATCAATTCTCATGCATATAAAATAAGCACATTGTATAAGAATCTTTCGCAGAAATATATTAATGATCCGTGGTGATAATCTTTAATAAAACATGATTCTGGCATATGAAATAAAGAACTGTGTGGTATTGCTTCTACTTGTGATGGCAGATGGAATGTCTCAGTGTAAATGAGGCAAGTCTCCACGTCTTAAGTTTTAATTATTCAAAAACAATAGTTGCTCCTTGTGTTTTGTTTTGTTGGTCTCTGTATATAGGTTCATGGGTGTACCTAGTATGTGCTATGCTCTTATATTTTGTTGTCTTACAATTATCGTCGAAAAGATGTGTCAATGTTGCACATTTACATGGAAATTATAATTTTATTTTATTTTATCTATTTGAAAGGAGAGACGATAGTTGTATAATGTTTTTCTAGAATCTTGTATAAGAAAAATAAACTTTTTTTTTAAATAAGAAAACATCAGCATAGCAAGAGGCTGGGCCGCCATCCACAAACAGCCGACCCGTACATACCGATGGTAATAATATTATACTATGTAGTATAGAATATAGAATTGATGCAAACGTGATCATGATAAGGATGACATATGAAGCATCTGACAAATGATCAGAACATCCGATTGTGACAAGTTACCTGTTGTTATGAAAAATGCCTCTACAGTCAATTTGTCAGATATTTAAATAAAGTAATTTACAATCGTCAATGTGCACGAAACGACGACATGACACTTTCGCAATGAGGCCCCATCGCAGGCGCTGCATGATGTTTTGATGCTGATGCCTGATGCCTGATGCTGAGGTTGGGTGGGCTATTTTTGTTTTGTTTTACACGTGCGCATTAGCTATTAGCGCAACTTTTCACACATATACATACCTACCATCTGGTTTTGACATCGACTTTGAGATGGTAGAAAGAAGAAGGCCAATAAATGATGTTTGTTGTTACTTCCGTATATTTCAGACATCTTAAAGCAATGATTACCCACCATAATCTAAAGTTGGAAATACTGCATTTGTCATTCACTGTCACGTATTAGAAATAAAAACCATCACCATCTAGAAAAAATAAGAATGGATTTACAAAATAATATAAAAACTAATTTCTTGTGAAGTACCTAATATACCTTCAGAAAATAAAGTACTGAGTGAAAATTTTTTTTTTAATTTCCTACCAGTTTTTACATAATCGTGTAAATGATCTTTTTGTTTTAAATATGCCTATTTGGTAGCGCCAAAGTTTCGAGTGTTATTTGTCGGAATGGTAAAGATTTATGAAATGACAAGCCCCAATATCGGCAAGCAAAACTTTTACACCCAGAAATTGTTGTGGGTTCTTAGTCTATATAACGTGTATTTTTGGCTGCCGGGTACAAAAATTTATGTTTTTCAAAAGTTTCATATACTTAATGCTCACAAAGAAAGAGAAATAAAAATAGTCTAGGAAAGATAGGAAATTTAATCTGGGCAACCGGGGACAAATTAATTCATGAAATTTTATTGCTGGTATCGACGCAGAATTTTATTTTCAACAACATATCCAAAGTCCTCCAAAATCCCTTAATTGACTTTTTGTGTAGACGCATTTTAAGAGATGGAGAGGGGAGGGAGGCGGGAGTTTGTCACGCTGAAAAATGTTGTGTTATACAATCTTATCATGTGACACAGGTTTTTAGGGTACTTTTCAACGCTGATTCTAAAGAGACCAAAACTGAAAAGATACATCTATCCTGTGGAAAGTTAATGTCATTTTTATGGAATGATCACTTTTCTTAAACTACAACAAGTAATATCGCCGGCCGAATACTTAAGTGCCCCATAGACCATTTTTTCGGGAAACTGAGTTAAAGATGCAGTTATACTAATTCGAATATTCTCTATCGTTCGGCGCTATCCCCGTTGCTATATCTCAATTATTAACGAAGTTACAGAAAGTACTTTTGCTCTTTAAACCACAAATGTTTGGGTTATTTTGATGCTTATTTGCCGTATATCCAAAATTTGTACTCGGTGGGACAATTTTTGTAGAAAAGTTTGAAATACAAACGCTTAATGCTTAATTGCCCCATAACCGCGGGAGATGGGTTATAGAGCATTTAAGTACTCACAATATATTACAAAAAGTGATGCTTATGTGCTCTATATCCATGGACAAAAGTGCAGGCAGCTGGAAAAGCATAGATACGAAGTAACATTTTCGCCGAGTAAATAAATAATGTAAGATCCTTAATTTAAACCCAAAAATACTGTCTTTGTTTTAATTCAATATTTATTGATTATTTACCGACGTTTCAATTCTGGTTTGGATTTTTTTCAGGGTTGAATAAGTAATATCTTTCTTTTTTTTTTTAAATATTATGAAAAAAATAAAAACGAGGTAGAAATGAGGAAAAAAAAATATATTTTAAATAAGAATATTTATATATCTTCAGGTTGACAAACTTAATAACTGTGTTTAATTTATTCTAAATAAAGTTTTTATCGATGATAATTAAGCATTTTTTAATAAAAATGCAAAAAAAAAAACAAAAAAGGTAAAAAAGAAATTTAGTTTAAAAAAAAGGGTGACAAAATACCAAAACTTACTCCTACGAATGTTGAAGTATTTTGAAAACTAATTCCCAATAAAATTGAATGTATTTTTCTAGGAAATTTTATGGACCAAATTTCATTTTCAGTGTTTTTCATAATTAAGTGTTAAAATGCTCTATCATTTTCGTACGTTTCTTATCGAATTTAAAATAATCCAATCTGGTATAGAGGAACACACAGCCACTAAATTAATATTACTTTTTGTTTTATGTTTTTACCACTTAAGGTAAAATTATAAAAATTAATAATGCCAGAAATTTTGATTTTTTTTTTATTATATTTGATTTCGTGGCTTTCCGAATATCCAGTGCATAAAAGTCCTATATCCATAGGAAATTTTAAGATTGGTTTTCATAGATTTCGTATTCGTATGGAAGAGGGTTCTATGTCCATTTTTAACTTTTTCAAACTTTATTTTTTTTTTTTTTTAATTAACCGTAACGTTTTTTGACATCAGGACTTGAAAATACAAAAAAGGATTTTCCAATTAATATATATAAAAATTAAAAAGTCGAAATTGTCAAGTAAAAAATAACGGAATTATTTTTCAAACCTTAAAATTCATTTTTTGAGGAATAATTTTTTTTGTATATGGGGCAGTTAAGTATTCAGCCGGCGATATATTACCCAAAACCATTTTAAAATAATGGCATATTAATGAAATTTAGTATAAACGTTTCATTTGGTATGCTTACCAAGAATCAAAAGAGTCCCCAAAAATATCATTGGTTAAAGGGTGTTTTTTTTTTGACGGAGGGATGCAAGTGAGTGATTATTACCATAACATCCATGAACAAATTCTGACACTTATGAACTCTGCTAATAATATTGAATTTATATTGGCACCCAAGGATTAAAAGAGTCCGTAGAAATATCTAAGGTCCAAGTGTGTTGGTGGGGGTGTAATGTTTGACATGCTTAACGGAAAAAACAGTAATTTCTGTTTCAAAATTAATCTAACTTTTTTTAGGGTGCTTGTAGCATATTGGTTTTTCTTTTATTAGATTCAGCGTTAAAAAATACCTTTAAATCATATAAAATACAATTTTTCGTAAGAGCTAACATTTTTGTCTGTATAGGGTAGGTCAAACATAAACTCTCTAAAAAAAAAACTCTTCGGATCAAGTTATTTTAATGGACTCTTTTAATACTTGGAAACCATGAAATATTTAATATTTTTAGCAAATTTCATCAGTGTCAAAACTTATTCATAGATATTATGGTAAAAATGACGCACTAGAGTCTCGCCCACAAAAAAACACCCTTTCACCACAGACATTTTTGGAGGCTCTATTGATTCTTAGTTAACATGCCAATTAAAACATTTATACCAAATTTCATTAATATCCCGTTATTCTAAAATGGTTTTGGGTAATATATATTACTTGTTGTACTTTAAAAAAAGTGATCATTCCATAAAAATGACATTAACTTTCCACAGGATAGATGTATCTTTTTAGTTTTGGTCTCGTTAGAATCAGCGTTGAAAAGCACCCTAAAAATATGTGTCATATGATTAGATTGTATTACAACAAATTTTTCAGCTTGACAAACTCCCGCCACCCTCCCCTCTCCACCACTCGTGTCGGTATCGTATAATTAAGTCTCGTCTCCGAAAAATACGATTTCCGGACAAATTGTTGGTTATTGGAACGAAATATTTTCGATTATAGTTTGAATATGTGCAGAAGAAAATAAATATTTAACTGAAATTGGATTTTTTAATTTATAAGACTCTCTGTAAATTTCGGCCCAGATATACAGTCTCGCCTCGGTCTCGTCTTGGCAGCTTAAAAGACAGTCTCGTCTCGTGTCGTGTCGGTCTCGTCATGCGAGACCGAGACCGAGACTTTTCTCGTCTCGTGGCCAGCCCTACATATTTGGCTTCGTATATATGCAGTAGGAGGTTAGTTAAATATTTAAAAATTTTGTTTCACAATAGTTAGGTATGTACATCATTTTTAAGTAGCTTCATCACACAAAAATTGAAATAAAAAATCAACGGAACCGTTTTCGAGAAAATTATAAAAATCAGAAAAATCTTTCTACCATGGGAAGGCATCATTACCCGGAGATTTTCAATCGAATTAAAGTCAGATGAGTTACCAGTCCATTCAAGCACACTAATAATAATCTGCTCCACAAAGAAGTGATTTATTATTACTTCTGTGAAGTTTTCGAATTAGTGCTGGCCACGAGACGAGACCCTGCGAGACTTTTGTAAGTCTCGCCTCGGTCTCGTTAAAATCGAAAGTTTTCAGTCTCGTCTCGGTGTCGTGTCGGTCTCGTATAATTAAGTCTTGTCTCGTCTCCGAAAAATACGATTTTCGAACAAACTGTTGGTTATTGGAACGACATATTTTCGATTATCGTTTGAATATGTGCAGAAGAAAATAAATATTTAACTGAAATTGGATTTTTTAATTTATTAGACTGTCTGTTAATTTCGATGCAAATATACAGTCTCGTCTCGGTCTCGTGATCTCGTCTCGGTTGCTTAAAAGGTAGTCTCGTCTCGTGTCGTCTCGTATGGCCAGTCTCGTATGGCCAGTCCTATTTTCGATTTTCAGTTCATCAAATAGTGGGTGATGCAATCGAAATTTCATAAAATTGACTTCACAGTGAAGTTGACAAGTAACAGCTGGGCATTATAATTTTTTTTTTTTAAATTTAGGACTCCAATATTGTTACTCAGCCTATTCTTGAAATGCAAAAAATTAGTGCCTTCAACTGCAAGTTTCTAACACACTTTTTTCACGAAATACACGATATAACCCGCGTACTTCACTGTTAAGCTAGCAGGTAACTCTATTGCACTCATTATTTGATGAACTCCGAAATCGGGAATAGAAATTCAAAAACAAATGAAAAAAACTGCTGATGCGTTGCATAGTTGCCCTCTGCCAACTTTACAGACGTTGATTCGTTGCTGTTGGCGTGAATATGGATCAATTATCTTGTCGTTGGAAAATTATTTCTTGACTATAAGTTCTTCATTTTGTAGAAGAAAGGACACAGGAGTATTTGAATCAAATCGTAAGAATTCGTTGTTCTGATCTTACATTTGATTAATATCAGACTTCCAGACATCTCAGAGGCAAACCCAATTTTATGTCATGGTTTAGGATTTGGATCATAATAAAAATATTAACAATTTGGAATTTTAGGATATTAACAGAATCAAATTTTTCTTTTATTAATACCTAAATATTTACATGCATTGCTTAACAAAATGCGTTGCATAATCAAACAAACTTTTTTTTAAACTGCATAAAATTTTAACTTCTTTCAAAAACTTTTTAGCTAAGATTTTGTTGATATTAAATTAATTTTAGTTCCTATCAGAAGCCAAAATAATTTAGATGTTAGACAATTTTTTTTTTAATTTAGTCTACCGTATTTTTAAATAAAATTGATTATCATATTAGATGAAACACAATTCCTTTGAAATCATATTGAACTGAATAAAGTTCAATTTTAACACATTTTATTTTAATATGATCTCTATTAAAATTGATATTATTTATTTGTTAATGGTAAATCATTATTAAAAATATGAGCTCAAAAATGCGATGTCTCGTCTCACAATAAAACCCATTTTGAAAAAAAAACAACTATAGAAAACAAAAAATTCGAGACATAAAATGTCTCATTTTAAAAATTGTTCATGCGCAAAAATTATTCAAAACAAGTTTAGAACTATTGATTGTGTCACTTTCAATATTATTTATCTTTTCTACGACGTGAGTTGACAAATTTCGAGATATGTGTATGTACATTAAATCCCCCTTTCCAGGGATAATACATATAATAATAATATTTATTAAACTGAAGTATATACCAGTGGTTTTTAATTCTAATTAACATTATATAAACTTGGTATTTGAATTTGTTTTGGCACATAAGGGGCCTAATTTTATACATTGTTTTTTTTATTATTAAAATTATTTAAAAAATTACCTGTGATTGTCTTATACTTAATACTAGATGGTTTATCTCAGGTTGTTCATATCCGGTTGTCTTTGTGGTGGGATGTGGGGTGGAGATTGCTTCTAGCCTCGTCGTCATTGGTATAAATCATTTCGGCATCTAGTAGTGGGATAATACATATGTATGTATAATTATGTATGTAGATTTTAGACATTATAACTATTTGTCTAATATTCCTTAACAAAAAAAACATGTACAAAAGTTGATATGTCCCTTAACAAATCATGTTAAAAACGAATTAAATTTCTAGACTTAAAATAACATGTCGGTTGCTCAATTGTATTACCTAACATACCTACTTACAAAAACACACCTAATTCTACATCTACCCCAATTTTGTTTATTTTGATGGTCTCCAAAATATATTCAATTGATATATTTTTTTCTTATTTGAAATTAATTGTTTCTGCTCACGAAGGCGGAGAATTTAATTCACCTTACAACTATTGTGAATTGTACCATTATATTCATCTATACCCTCCTGGCAGTATTATATTCTTGCTGCCGTGTCAAGTAAAAATTCACTCAAGTGTACGAGTATGTAGAATGTAAGAAATCATCAGTCAAGTAAAATTTTCCATTTTCTTCAAATTTAAATTTTCCTATTTTTTTTTTTTTTTTGTTGGGCCTTGGCATATCTTTTAACCAAATAACCATTGACTGGAAACCGTCTGTGGCCCATTTTTATTGTTTTCGACAAATTGATATCCACCATAGCACCATAGGGTTTCGACTTTCGAGGATTGTTGATTAAATCGACGACTACGACGACTGCTACGATGAGCGACAGGGTTTTGCCTTTATTTCTATTGCCCTTATTTTTATTTCGATTAAAGTCTATAGAACTGTCACGAAGGTCCTTTATGAATTGATTGATGGTTTTTTTCTATTTATTTGGGGTTTTCTACAAAACTGGTTCAGCAGTCACAGGAAGTATCATTTTGGTGTGTAAAATTTGTTACACCTTCGACTGAAAACCAAATAGAAAAATGGGTTTATCTTGCTGTTCATCCCGATTCAGTGAAACTAAAAATAAATATAAGAACTATGTAAACAATTTTCTCTCTTCCCGACACGGCTCGCACCAAAAACACCTGTTTAGCCCATGTGAATATGATATACGAAACAAAGTTTCTCTTTTTTTTTTGTTGTGTCTCCCCCGCGTCATCATCTGGAGTGTTGTGTGTAAAATAGTTGCACCATCATTTATCACTTGTGAACGATTTGATTAATCTCTGGGGATATTGCTCCTTCAGAGCCACTAAGTACCACCAAGAGGTCCAGACCTTTTGCAGCCACCTAGCAATTCCAGCCAGAGCTCTCGAGTCGAGAGCGATTTATATTTATGAACTTTCGAATGCAAATTGAGTGATGTTCTTACAACGAATAACACAGGCTATAGTGTCGGGCGGCTGTAAAAAGCAAGCATCATGAGCAGCCGTTGCGGCGTATAGTGCGGCAGGCAGTGCAGGCGGGCGCGGCGGTAAAATATAAACAAATATTTGATATTTATTTAGAAAAACAGAAGAAAACAAATAAATGCCACAAATACGCGTTGCTCGCGCGATGTGCACGTAACCTAATGACTTAAAGATCACGACTGTGTCAACCGAAATGAAGATTTATGGCTGGCGGGTATTCCATTTTGGAATATTGTAAACATTTTGTATAGGTTTATATTTGTTTGTATTTATTTTGTTTTATTTATTTTTTAGCTATGATGTTATTTGTTATAAAAGTGTGACCTTTTTGACTTCTTTTGCGATGGTTTGTGTGTGTGTGTGTTTTGAGCTCTTTAATCCTTTTATCTTGAGGAAATTATATGCGGTTGACGAGGTGTTTTATGGTTTTACTGGGAATCTAATAAATTATAAAATATTTTTTTGTTGACAAACAATGTGGGTTAAACTAAATTTCTATTATACGAAATTGACTACAGGAGAAATATCTCATGTTTTGTGAAGAAGTTTTAAAAATACAAGCAGTTACATAGAGGGAGGCAAAATTTCGATTTCTCATGTTATGCTTTTTTTTACACTGTCAATGCTTATGGCAATATAAATGTTGCCTTTTTATAAATAAGTGCAAAAATCAGTTGTTCAAATTCAAAATGGCGTCTTTTTCTTTCTTAAATTGTTTTATTTTTTTTATTTTTATCTATGTAGGTGATTGTGATGGTAATTAGTTTTTTAGATTTAAAGTGTAAAATTATTTCAATTAAAGTATGTTCTAGTACGTATCATTTATAAATGAATTAAGTTTTCAAGAGGCTCGCAAGAGCTTGGTAGCCCAAAATTCATTGCTTCCGAAAGGGTTACTCTAAGAAAATAAAAATAATCTTACTAATACTAGATTACCACTTGTCATTGAAAAAACACAAATTGACAAACTTTCCAGGACAGGGTGGCTTTTACCAACACAAAAAGAAAAGAAAGTAGTAGTAGCGAGCAACTATAACTCACCCTGTCTTGGAAAGTTTGTCAATTTGCGAATTTTCAATGACAAGTCGAAACCTAGCATAAGAAATATTTAAACCATAAGGGCGTAGAGGGCGTAGATAGGAGGCATCAAGTCCTACCATAAGCATTATCTAAACTTAATCAGTTAACCTCAAAAGAAATGGAAACAAATATGCACTACTGGATCGCACGAACTTGCTCTTATAGCGAACAACTATAAAGTAGCTAGGAATTAACGGTAATAATTCGAAAATATTTGTATATCGTTAACAAGAAAGCAATAGCAACAAGCTAAAATAGCAAATTTTAAAATTTTTGATTTAATACAAAAAATATGTAGACAAAAGTTAAAAATAAAATAAAATTGATTTTTCTTTGTTTTTATCCAAATTTTAAATACAATATTTTTTTTTAACTTAGAAGTGGCGAATCCCAAAATTTTGACAAAATTAACCAAGCCAATAACAAGATATTTTGAAAAATTACTCCTAAACAAGTAAAAACCAGCGTTTTTAACAACAAAATCTGTTTGTCATATTTTCGTATTTTTTTGACAAATACCTGGTATGCAGTGTTATTTAAACAGTTTTTATATTACATGCTCGAAGTTTAATCAAAACCATTATAGCCGTTTTCGAGAAATCTTGATTAACGAAAATCGTTGTATGGCAGCTCCAAATTATAGATTAGCAAAAACAAAAGTTCGACTTTTGCCTCTAGGAAATCAGGAATCACATAAAATAGCTTCCCACTAAATTTGAAGAATGTCCATAAAACCGTTTAGGCTCTAGCTCGATGTACATCAGGACGCACGGACAAACATACCAACGGACTTTTTTTTGGACTTCTCGGTCATCGTTTTGATTAAAAACCCAATTTTTTTGACAAGAAACAACAACTTTCCTTATAACTAACGCAAGTCTCTTGGACCTACATTTGAAGCCTCCAAAAATAAATACAATTGATTTTATAATGACACTAGCCGACCCGTCACTCTGTAGGTCTGGGTTCACTTCCCAGCCCCGTCCACCTAAAAACTAAAAAGTTTTTTCTGGCGATGAATTGACAAATCCTCCAAGAGTATCACTTGTCATGAATAAGTGCTTCTCGGCTAGCCGTTCGGTTTCAGTATAAAATTGTAGGTCCCTTCAATTCCTGCCGACACGCGCACACAGGAATGGTTGCTAGTTGTTAATCACTAGGCCCTGGTTCTTCATGAGCCTTTGCGCCACCAAATTATTTATATTTATAACCAACAGGGAATGTGATTTATTGAACAATAATGTTACATTTTTCACAATAGAAGCATTGGCTTTTGCCGTCTACTCGAAAAAAGAAATCAGTTTTTACATAACAATTATAACCTCTTAATATATATTACTAATAATTTGATTAAGAATTCATCATTTATTATTTATTGCCTGTACTCAAGAGCTAGTTTAAAAAGTTGTATAGACTCATCCAGTTGTCCCCGTTAAGAATTGAAATAACTTATGGTTGCGACAAGTTGTTTTTACCCCAGTGGTTAGTGGTTTCTTCTTGAGTTGTATTGTTCAATAAATCACATTCTATTCATTCTATTACAACAGAGAATGGGCACCTCGCCTATACAAAGAATATGAGCATGGGCACCTCACCTACACACCAGAAATTGCCTCGGTGAACACCAGCGTCAGTGAGTAAATTGTGTCACCTCTTATTAAAGTTGGTAAAATCCCCTTTGAATATAGGAACCGCCCAAACCTGACTGTACAAAACAGACACATACACATAAACTGAACTGCCAAGATCATTTTACAAATTCATACGAGCCTAGGTGGAGTGATGATTTCTCTAATGGGGATAAAAAGGCAAGGAAAACTCCCTTAAAAGACATTAGTGCGTTTACTTCTCCTCAACCATCAGGTGATTATGTCCATACTGACACTTCTTTAATAACTTAGAAGAACCCCCCAACATTTCCTACTATAACATAGGATTTATCATAGGTTTATCTAGGATATCACAATAGCTCTACATGGATTTAAGTGTGACGGTAAAAAGATCAACTGTTAGCCTTAACCTCACCTTACCTAACCTGTTACCTGTCAGAGATTTAAAAACTTTGACACCGTTTGGTCGATAACCATGAAAGTTGGCACTTGGGTATGTGTTTTACCTACTGACCCGATAGGTAGCGCTGAAGTCATGTTAAATGACTTATAATTCAAATATTATAGCATGTTGATTTAGGGCCAGTTGCACAAATATTTGATCTCTTGAGCCTGGCTCAGGCTCAAGATTTCAACTTCATTGATTTCGTTAGTCTGATTAACTGAGTTCAAGATCTTAAATTCTAGTTAAACCTACGTTTATCGAACCGATTTTGAACAACGCACGTTAGGAAAACTTATTTATTTATTTTAAGTTATACCGTAGTAAAACATTCGTACACTCGGGCGTATACTTAAGATTTAATCTTATTTTATTTTTATCAAATTTTCCTTGAAATAAAATTAACATCCTTCCAAAATTCTTATAAACATTTTTTTTTTATTTTTTTTTTTTTATTTACAGGTACTGTTAATGCCAATGGTGAAACAAAACGCCAACGAACCTCATACACCCGCTATCAAACGTTAGAATTAGAAAAGGAATTTCACTTCAATCGTTACCTGACACGTCGGAGACGCATCGAAATCGCCCACGCCCTCTGTCTAACAGAAAGACAAATAAAAATCTGGTTCCAAAATCGACGTATGAAATGGAAAAAAGAACACAAAATGGCGTCAATGAATATTGTACCTTATCATATGGGACCATACGGACATCCATATCATCAGTTCGATATCCATCCATCACAATTTGCTCATTTGAGCGCATAGGACGCGTGGCACTTTTCGGGTACTGGTTAGAGGCTCAATCAGTTGTATCAAGAACCATATCAGGGATACCAGAACAATCAGGATGCCAGCGGGGGTGGCGGTGTTAGCAGTGGTACTGGCACCGGTACCAATTCGCTGTTTAGTAATTCTGAGTGTTCTAAGTATCCTCAAGAGTTCTGATCTCAAATTATGTAAAAATTATTTTATACAGGTATTAAAAACGTCTTCGTTAAAATTTCAAAAAAAAAAAACAACAATAACAACCAATTTTGCATTAAGAAATTACTAAGCCATTATGATGATGTCCGCACTATATACTTGCCTTGTCCCTTCCAGGAGGCACTGCAGGTATAGCGGCATAGCGTGAGGGCTTCGTAGTTTTATCTATTACACTCAAGATGCAATCCATCAGCTTAATGCAACGTAGAACGCTTAATATCAAAATTTTTACAACTGATTCGTGCTAACACGAAACTAACAAAAACACTCTCATGATGTCATCGCATCGTGTGGATGTGCGTTTGGTATAAATCGTGTTGGTTTATGATACTGGTCACAATCTGCGATTTGGTTTCATGGGATTTTCGGCTAATGGTTTGCGAGTTTAGCTTTGTGTTTTTTGCGTTTATAATTATGTTTTTTTTTATTTTAATTTTTGTCCCAAAACCAGACAAATATAAATTATGGGCTTATGTTAATACTATGCGCAATGAACACATAAAATTTAAGTTTGTTAAAAAATATTGTATTTGTTATATCTAAAGATTTTGTTTTAGTTCCTTCTGTTTTTTTTTTTTTGTAATTAGCAAACAATGACAAAATAGCTAGCCATAGACGATTTCCCAAAAAACCCTTTTGCAGATTTTATAAAATGAAATTCAAATTGTAAATAGATAAATAAAGAACAAGAAATTATAAAAAAAAAAATATTTATTGAGCTATTCAAACCGTCCAGTATAATAAACCGAAATCTCTAAGCAGTATTCGAAAAGCCATTAGGTTTAAGTCTAGAATAATTATTAAATTCGAATTTAAGTAGGTTTATGTATTTACTTATTCTAGTGTTGCACTTGTGGTTGAGTTATTTGCTAAATGTGGTAAATTCTCTTTCTCCTACTTTCACAGTTTGAGAATCAAAAAAAAAAATATGGTGAGAAAATATCGAAAATAGTTTGAGAGCAAATGTTTGTTTTATAATATATTTTTTTTTATTTTGAGAAGCTATATAGTTTATGCCAGAACCATTGGAATTGTGTCTTTGATAATTGAACGAACTGCACTACCGGTAGTAAGAATTTAAATATTTTTTTAAAAATAAATTAGGAGAAAATTCAAGTTTTATTATTTTGTTTATTTTTTTATCCTAAAAAACGTAGAATGTTATACGTTTTACTCAAAATACAATAAAACACACTTTGAGTTATAGGTTATAAATTGTACATTAATTCGTTAGTCATTGATGTCTGCTCAATAGTGTTTACTTTGAATATTTCTTTGTTTCAATTTTTAAAGACCATTTATTATGGTTCTATTTACAAGTAAAACAAAATGCACAGCTTAAATTTCTTTTAAAGTTTCGTCTTTAAGTTTTATCTCCTATCCACCATGTATTCAAAAGTGATTAATTAGTTTTAACTGAAACCCTGTTCATAAAAATTAAACTTGACAATTGGGTGTTTCTTTTTCATAATTTATATCCCTCTTTTTTTTCTTCATAAACTTCAGAGTTTTGTTTCTTTATTTCCGAAAACAAATGCTGGCATTCTGTACAATATTTACACTATTTGAATTGAAATTACACCAAAATTTGGTTGCAAGTTTGTATAACGTAGTCATGCATATTTATTAAAATGGCGCCCAAACGAAATTGATTGTTTGCTTACACACTTTGCTGCCAGATGAAAAACTCATTTTATTTTCACTGAGCATCTTCCAGTTTCATCAAAGTAATTGCTGATATTTTAGCTGTTTATGGATTCTTAAAGTTTCCTGTAGTCGGTATTTCGTTGGTGGCAAAATAATAATATTTATAGTACCCGCAAAAACAAATTCAACTACACTCTAGTTATAGAGTCAGTTTAAAATCTTCTTCTGTTAAAATATAAGTTGGAGTCTTTTTAGCAACAACCATTAGGAATGTTTACAATTCCTTCTCAAAACAGTTTCTCTTGGGCGCCATTTTTATCGAAATGCATGACTGTTTCGTACAAACTTGCCGTGGCTCAGCGTTATATTACCGCTAAGAATTTAAGCCACACAAATGTAAAAGATTTAATGCATTTTTGTAGTCATGGAAAAGTTTGATGGAATTAAAAAATACTAAACAAATTACCAATTACTGAATTTGACCAATTAGGTCAGACATAGACATAATAGTTTTTTTCTGCAAATATTCCACCTACATACCTTTATGAGGTGCTTAGGTCTCGGAGCCCTTGTATTTGACAGTTTCCCACTCTGCGGCACCAATCAAAATAGAATTTGGTGCTATGATTCTTTTTTATTCAGCTGTATATATTATGGACTCCTTTAAGAAATATCCATTAAGAAAATGCTCCACGAGAATAATCTCTTTAACTGTAGTCTTTCTCAAAACAGTTTCGTTTGGGCGCCATTTAAAAAAATGCACAACTATATCCCGTATACTTGTTGTGGTTCAAGGCTAGGCTGTGGATATGAAGCTGAACGTTTGAGAAAGCTTACAACCATTACAGTGACAGAGAACACGAAAAAGGTGGGTCTGGCAATTCTGAATGTCTGTCTGCATGTCGATAGCTTAACGGCTGAACGGATTTTCTTCAAACTTGGACTGTTTCTCGAGTTATAAGCCCACACATAATTTGATTCTTTTTTTTTTTTGCCAAAAATAACGATACCTGACTTTGTCTTACTTTTGATTTTTTTTTTAAATGTTTATTTTTTGGTACCCCTCGTAAAACCATTTTTTTGGGTTTTGGTTTTCACGACATCGGTTCCGTTGATATTTTGTATTTTCTATATGGTGAAGCTCCTAGAAAGTTTTAACATAATTCTTAACTTAAATTCTTAAAAAACTTTCTTTTTCAAATTAAAAAAAAATCAGTTTTTTTTTTTTTGACAACTTAATATTTTGAAAAAGACTTGGTCAATTTTTCTTAAAACTTGGCTTAGAGAAGAGAAGAATTCAACAATTTTATACAAATGTTGAAAAACTATTAAAAAAAATTTAATTTGTTTCGAGACAGCTCCAAAAAAATTTATAAAAAGGTGTGTTTTTTCATTTTTCGATTTTCTCATTATTGGACCAACAGATTCAAATTAACTTTTTGTATGCATATCCAAAATTTTCAAAAAATGTTTTTCTATTTGATTTTTAAAACAAATTACAAATTGATTGTCTTGAAAACTAATGTTTCAAAAACGCGTCAATGAATTTTTTTAAAAATTACCATGTATGTGTATTCTGTGTATAAATAATTAATTTAAATTTTCGTTCCAAATTTTTTTCTTAAAAATGTCAAAATTTTATCCATATTAAATTAGTTTTTTCTTAAAACGTTTGATCCGTCTCCGTAAATTGAAAACAAATCCAAAATGTTATACTGGAGCTACTAGATAAGCGCTAACAAAAAATCAAGTTTAATTAATTGGAGGCCCAGTTCTTCAGTGGAATTAAATTTAGTGAACCCTTCGAATTGGTTTGATGCAAAAAGGGCAAAAACTGTATTTTTCTTCATCATCTTTATCCTCTTGTGGCAAATTGGTGAACTAAAAACTGATAGTAAAATAAAGTAACGACTTTTGTTTGAAAAAAAATTACTTTTATAAAATGTGTTATTTTGCAATAATTAGTTATTTTTTGCATTTATTTTTATTTGTACGGTTTTAGAAAACATACATGGTATTTGGAAAAACTTATGTTGCTTTTTTCATATAATTACACATTCAAAAATGCATTAGAAAATGAGAAAATTTTGATGTTTTTCAAGACACGATCATTCAAAAATAGAGCCCAAACTTGAAAATCTACACCCATCTTCCACAGGTTCTATTTATACCGGTAAAATGACGTTAATAATTTTTCGAAAGCGTTCACCGGAATATTAAAATAAAGTAACAAAAAAAAGTTTACAAAAAATTAAAAAAGTGTCTTGACCTTCCCCAAGATAAAATGATTCTTTCATAAGCAATTTAGTTTATTTGGAATTACTGTTATATAGACAACCGCTTGCGCCGTTTGCCAATTGCTCATTTGATCAAAATTATGGGTGGAGCCCTCTTAGTTTGAATCTCAAATCTTATAGGTACAGCAAGTTAAAATGTGGATATGTATATTTTCTTTTTTGCTTGATGTGTTTAATAAAAATGGCTCTGAATTATGTATTTTCCCTAACAAACCCATTTTCACAATGAAAAATACATGACTGGGATCATCTTGATTCAATTTGAAAATGTTTCAAATGCCTTTAAACCGAAGACCTATGGATAACAAATTTTCTGCAGTCCCACAGTTGCTTTGGTTTGTAAAGTAATACAAGCTTTAGAAGGAATTGTTGCACTTGTATTTAAATAAATAAAGAAAGTTTTAATGTCAACAGTTCACAAGTTCAATAAATCAGACACTATTCCAATGAAAAATCTACTCAATATGTTACTAGATACATTTTTAAAATATTAAAACATTAACTTCTAAAACATCCTATAGATATGATAGGTACTTAGCCCACACTGTGATTGTTTTAAAATAAACTCCATCATTTAACTATTTTGTATTTTAATGATAGGAAAATAATATGTCCTTTTGTGACGTTCTTATTACAAGAAAATTTCTTTGGCGCGGTGCAGCATACTTAAAGAAAATCATTAAACAAAACTGACATATTTTAATAACTTTAACAAATTGAAACCAAATGTAAATAAATAAAAATCACACTTACGATACTATTATCATCATTTGAATGTTTTTGCTTTAAAATTCTATATGCTCATTATTTAAATTTGTATTAACAATACATTATGTTTGTATTTTTCTCTACATATTAAATAAATTAATTTGTGTTTGAATAAATAAAAGAATCACATTATGCACAGAAAAACAAAACAAATAAACAAAAATGTTATTTAACAAATTCGGATTACACAGAGGACTTTTGTTAAAATTTACTTGTAGAAAAAATTAAAAAAAAAAACAACTTTTCAACTTACCATACTCTCAGAGAATATAAAGTAAGCATTATCTCTTACACATGTGTTTTGCAATAAATAAAAAATAAAGGTTTAATTAGTTTTAAATTGTTTTATTATTTAATTTTTTTTTTATTATTTTAATTTTACTTTATACTTATTGATGATCATGGTTAACTTTAATTTCGTTTAACGACTTTTCCTAAGAGCAAATTAAAAAATAAAAAAAAAATATAATAAGAACTTAAAAATAATGCAAATAAAAAAAAAAAAACAACAAAATGTAAATTAATTCATAAAATAAGTACGTAATTAAATTAAAAATAAAAACAAATTTTATCATTAAGGATTATAGATACATTAGCACTAAGTTAAAACTACCATTATATATGCAAACAAAAAAATTAAAAAATAAATCGAGTATTTATATAAAGTTAAATTAATAAAAGATTATAAAAACAAAAATATTTATAAGGTTAGTGCATTCTTTATAATATGATATAGTAAAATACATATAATTTATAAAATAAGTTTAGTGAAAAAAATACTAGCAAAACAAAAATATAAAAAAAAATTACGTTCATCCATCAAAACAAAACACACAATCCACCCGCTCTTCTAAATATTCACGAGACATTTATAAAAATAAAATTTTTGAGAATATTAATTTTTACTCTTATTTCTGTTTTTATTGATTAGTTGTTTATGTATTTTTAAATTTAAAACCCAGTTTTTGTTATTTATTTAACGTCGTCGTGCAAGATTTTAAAATTCATAGAAGATGTGTGGTACTAAAAAAAATCGAAAGTAAATAAAATAAAATTGCATTCCATGTAAAAATTTAAACGAAAAAAAAAAAAAAAACATATTTATAATTCTATACTTGAGTATATTATAACGTATGAATAAACAAGGATTAGGAGATGAATATTATATAAATTATTATTGTGTATGAATGGTAGGTTCAAGATACGTTATTATAACATAAACAAATAAAAACAAACATATTTTGATGAAATGTACAAGATTTTGTTTTATTATTTCCTATTATTGATTTGATAATTAGCCCAGTCAACGAAGACTCTAAATTATAAAATAAATGCAAAAAATAAGGCCCTCTGGATTATTTTTTTATATGGTAGAGGTTACCCCCAGGTATAACATACCCAAAGTCCCCAGCCCGAGCCGCGAGGTAAACAGAGGAGGGGGGATTAAAGGTACCGCTCTTTAGATTTTCGTGAATATTGGCATAACCAAGCATATTAGATGAAAAGTCTATACTACTTTATTAGAGACAATTAAATTGTCTATAAAATAATAAAGGAGATACGGGGGGGGGGTAGAAAAGTCAACAAATCTGAAAAACCTGTTATGTTCTTAGATAGTGAATGTTTTCTGACCAATTTACTTGGAAAAAACAAAAAAGGTAAATACACATTCATTCACTGTTATTTCATCATGTCGTGGGGCTAAGAAAGATGTTTTAATTTCCTTTTTTTTCTGCAAGCAAAATTCCTTTGTTGACTGTACTAAAGTTTTTCTTTAGTTTGGATGAAATTTCTAAAATTTAAAGTTTAAAGCAATTTTAACAAAACTGCATATTTGTTTTTTTTTTTTAAATTCCCTAAACTAAAGTTGACGGGTTTTTTAGTTATTCCCTCACAGCTGGCTAAGTCGAATTTGTCAAAATTTTGGGAAAAAGTATTTCTAAAAAGTGCAAACAATATTGCGTTCCAAAATTCGCACACAAAATTTTCTAAACAAAAAAAAACATTCAGATGAAAAATATTTTGTTAGACTTTTCACTTTTATACGCTTTCCCATAATTATTCAATTCTATTAGGCATTTTTTATTGGTAACCTATAGCAAGCGTAGAAATGAGTAGTGAATAAAACATATATGCACTATTTATATACATTCTTATTTTATATCTCTGCAACACCAACGGGTGTCGTTCCATTCCAAACATTCCAAAACTTTATATTGACTATTACCGGCACTATTTTACTGCCCTATTTATCCACACTACTCCTCTCCATGTAAAATTTGCCCAATAAAAAACGCCTATAAATAAAGTAAAACACTTAGTCATATTATAGTCTGAACCGAAAAGACAAAGTTACTGCAATCCAGTAGTGCATTTCACTTTTATGAATAACTTATGACGTATTTTTCAAATTTTCTCGAAAACGATCGAACGGATTTTGGTGTTTGTAATAAACCCACGTGTTTGTTTTTCGGCTTAAAGTTTGCACAGTTAATTTGTGTTCTTACAAAAATGGTCATATTTATTTTTATGACAAAAAAATCAAAAATTAAAAATTCAATTTTGTTAAGGTATTTTAATTTTTTTTACAGTTATGTTATTGATCGTTGATCAAAGAAAAGCAAATAAAAGCATGAACTTTTTTAGACTATTGCACTTTACACCAAAACTTTGTTAAACTTATGTTATCTATATTAACAGACTACAATCCTTTTTTACTTGCTCTTTAAGGCAAGTATTGATTTCGTGTCAAAAACAAATTTTGAGGTTTTAATCAAAACTAACATTACGATGATGGAGAAGTTCAAAAAAGTGATTTTCATCCAGACGTCCGTCGGCGTCGGTCTGTTTGTCTGTGCGTCCTAATGTATGTACATACATCGAGCTAGAGCCTAAAATGTTGAACGGATTTGCTTCAAACTGTGTGTCATCTAGAACGGGTTGCTGCCATACAACGATTTCTCTTTTATCAAGTTTTTTTTTAGAAATGGCTGTAAACATTTTGATTAAACTTTGTATTACACGTTTTTACCAAACAAAAAAATACAAATAACGGATAAACAAATATTTTTTTTTAAATGGTCAATGGACTTTTTTTATACTTATTAAGGTCTATTCATACTCTTTCTTTCTTTCTCTTTCTTTATTTCGTGTTTACATACATACTTTCTTAAGTCTATTATATACAAAATAATTACATATGTAGTTAACAAGAAATTTTATTACTTGTTTAGGTATATTTATACCTGGTAATTGGCTTGGTTGATTTGTTCATTATTTTGCAATTCAGTAGTTCTAAGTTATTCTACAAATATTGCATTTAAAATTTGTATAAATAATTTTTTTTACGGCAAAATATAACCGGACAAAAATTATTTATTTTTTTTTTTTTTTCTAAATATATTTGTATTAAATAAAAAAAAAATTGCTATTCTAACATGTTTTTATTATTTTTTCGTTAACGATATAAAAATATTAGTAAGCCATCACTATATATTTAAGTCTATATCCATAACTACATTCTAGTTGTTAGCTAGTTCGTGCAACGTACATGTTTTTTAAATGCAACTTGAGTTGTTGGTAGCCATGTTCATCCAGCGAATTTTTTCCCATTTTAGCTATTATTAACGTACTCTTATGTTATGAATTATTGTAAAGTGCGACTACAATCCACTTTTATTAAATCAAGGCTAACTCGCGGAGTAATAATTAATTATTTTACAAACTTTGAAATCATTCTATGTATGTAGTTGCTTAGATGTCCTGATGTGTACATTTTTTTAAGCTCTTTTCACAATAAATTAATTTTTAATTAGCTATCTAGTACTGCAAATGCAACTGCAAATCTTACTGTAATAACTTATTGAGATAATAATGTTGGTACGCTTTCTTAAAAATACATTCAAATATTTTTTTTAAAATCAATTTAATGTCTTCCAACTGAAACTGCATCTATAACTGCAATTGCTGCAATTTCAACTCCCGCCCAATTTGTGTTAAGGCTATGAACATAAGTTACCACTATTATTTTGAAATGTCAGTATGAATTTTTGTTAAATACAACTGCAATTGCAGCTAAATTCTCTACCTTGTTGTCTTCCAACAAAAAAGAAATAGGCTATTTTGCAGAAAATCTAAATAAATTTCACTATTTAGTGTATAAGTTCAATGGGTCCTATTATGTGGCCATTCAAAATCCCAATCCACAAATTTATTTTGAATTAGTATTGGGAATTTCCTTCTCACACTACACGCGGATTTTCCAATTGCCAACTATGGAGGCTATGCAAGTTGACAAATCCATCTTTTTTGCAAGGTGACTCGTCGCTCCACAATAGCTAATCGAAAAAATCCAGATCCTCTTGATTTTTCGGAGCATCTTCCTACAAAACTCATCTCTTTGTGTATAGTCCCTTGGAAGATGTAGAAGAGTCATTCTTGACAACACGCAAAACTGGTGGCGTTGATTTCTTCCTTGTCCAGGACTTCTAACTGGTGTTTTGCCCTCCAAATAAGCCAAGTGAACCCGTATGAAAAGGCATTTGGGTACCTCTCAGCATATTCTGGCTGCTGCTCTGGCGTTTCCTCCACATTCTCTATAATAGTAATGTATTGAAGCATGATTCCCGTGGCGTGTAAGACATTTTCAATTATTTTTTCTTTCAATAAAAAACGTTTTAGAAAAACCAAAAAAAAGACAATTATCTCAGCGTCATTTCTTTTGAACGTTTTGAAATTCTTACCAGCCATACCATTTCTGGTAAAAATAAATAAAACATAAGTACAAGGATTGGCCAAGCGTCGCGTGTGTCGCAAAGTTAAAGGCCGCCATTGTTAGTAAAGTTAAGTTGGTTTGAATATGAAACTATTTATTGAAATTTATATTAGATGTCGCTAATATTAAAACGAAGTAAGAAAATATGGGTTAAAGTTCTACAGTAAAAAAAATAAAAAAACAAAAATAAAGCAAACACCTAGAAAAACCAAAAACAAACAAATACAAAAAAAAATCATAAAATAAACAACAAAACAATAAAAAAAAAAACAAAAAAAAACGAATTTATTTTCATTTATCTTAAAACCACGACTGATTGAGTTTATTTGGTTATCTTTTGATTTGGAGTCTGCATTGGTAAGATTTATACCTTCTTAGAAAGTCCAAAGGCGAGGAAATTTTTCAAAAGCAAGAACTAGTATTGAGTTATACAATTTTTTTTCAGGACGCTCTTTCAAAGATTAAAGTAAAAAAATCAAATTATGACTTTATCTAATTATTTAAAAATATTGTGTATAAAATCAAAATTATTGGAATGCACAAAAAAAAGTCTTATTATTGGTCAATGTTTAAGTTTAAAATTTAAAAAAATAAAAAATCAATTATGGACGGGTTGAGCAAAACAGTGGTCCAAAGTAGGGGTTCGGATAAAATTAAAAAAAAAAATAGCTGTTACTCGAAAACCGTTATGGTTCGGGATAAACAAATTCCTAAAGGTTATGACCTGGCCTATTACGATTTTCAGTTTGGACCATCCTTTACGGGACACCCTGTATAACCGCTAAACACACATTTTTATATTTAATTTGACTCGATTTTGCTTAAGTTACCTCTTCCGGAATGCATTTTTGCTCCTGGTTGACATATTGCCAGACCGATTTCGACAAAACTCCACAGGAACACGCTCGAACCTACATCAAAGATATCCTAAACATTTGGGTAAAATTGATTGGGTAGTTTTGGAGTCTATAACATATTTACAAACATACAAATATCCTATATATATAAGAAGATAAGAAGAAGATTCAATTAAATTATTTTAATGTACACTCGGGCGTATACGCACTTTTTTCTGAAGGTTTTTCTGAAGGGATACATCAACCCATTCAACAAATTCATTGAGTTATAATAACTTTAGTAAAAAATTATAAACTTTTTCAGTTGAGTTTTTCTTTCAGAAGAATATGAGCTGCATTTTGGAGAATTTTCTATAATTTACATTAGGATAGGATGAACATAATTGCGACAACTTCGAATAAACAGGATTTTGTAATAAAATGTATGTACAACTATATTTTCGAAGTTTGACCATTTTTGAAGTCGCAATATCTTGCAACTGATGCGTTATAGGCAAAAAAGTGTGATAATGTTTCTTCTATAGAATATTAAAATCTGCAAAATAGGTATACAATATTTTCCGAAAAGATCGCCACTTAAGAGTAAGGAGCCAAAAACGTTTTTTGTAGAGTCTTGGTGTTATAATTTAACCTTAGTTTAAGGCACGCAAAATAATGCAATAACCAAATTTGGGGTTCGCGCGAACCCCAAAGTTTGTATGCATATCTTATTGTTAATTTCTTACGAATTGATGCATTGTCTCTATTTGTTATTGATTAAGTTGACAGTTGCGGTGTCTTAATCTGATCAGGTGCCACATTTGTGAAAGAGCAGATAACAGGAAGAGCAAAACCCCGTGTAATGTTTGAGGAAAAAACATCGTCTGCGTCAAATGTCTCCCAGAACTACCACCGGTTCCAGAGTGATTGACTGTTTCTATATTATTCTAACTTCATTTTGTAAATCACCATCTATTGTTATTTTATTATATATTCAAAAAAAAGTATGAGTTTATTTCATTTTTTTTTTCATTTTGAGTATTGGGGTTCGCGCGAAAATTATAGAAAATTATCTAAAATCACTTTGATGGAAAAAAAAAACAAAAAAACGTAAAGAAAAATGAATTTCTTTCACTGACTTTTCATCCCAGGTCGAAACCATGATTTACAAAAAAGTTACAAGCATTCAAACATGCGCTGGATTTCGGGCGAACCCCACTCCGTAAACTCAGGTTAAATAATGATGTCATAAAAATTATGGCTTATATAAAAAAACTATTAATGCATGATCATATTATATTAAATATTGTAAGCATTTTAACAACACAATTTTTCGATTAAGCTTAGGGTTAGATATGCGAAAAAAAAACTTTTTTTTTGACAGTTGTCACTATTGAAGTCACAATATCTTGCGACTTATGACTCCTAAGGAAAAAAATTTCGTATTTTTTTGAAAAGAATATTTTGATATTTATACTGAGCGTAAGTTTTTGTTTCGACAACTTGCTTTTAAGAGTAAAAATTATAAAAACAGAAATTTGAACTTTTTGTCAAAATTTAAAAAATTTATATCTTTAAAACGGTTTATTTTAAGAGAAATAATAATTTTTTCTTTTCTTTACATAATATAAAAACTTTATATCCAGATGATTTCAACAATGTGAAACGTTTAGGAGTTATGTGTGAAAAACGACCATTTTCGACATTTTACGTTTTTTTAAATGTCGATATCTTCTTAACGGTGGGTCGTACAAAAAAATGGTCATAACTTTTTTTTGTTGGCAAATGACATAATCTACAAGCTTTGTGCGAAACACTTTTCGATAACATTTACCGTTTCTGAGTTTTATCCGAAAAACTGATATTTTCGACATTTAACCTTGTATAACTATTGACGCGCACACGACTTGGCAATAGACTTTCGTGACAGAATTTTGTATGCTAAAATAAAGACAATTGCGTTTAAAAATCTTCACTTGGATTTTTTGGCACAAAAAGTACAATTTGCCTTGGCTATTAAGCCGAATTCCAAAATGTATCAAATATGATATATGGACGTGGGAGACACGTAAACAAAATATGTAGGTATCAAACATGATTCATGGGACAGTGTTTGCAATATTTCGTTGCATTTACTTACAAAGTATTGAAATTAAAAAAAAATTGCACTACGGCGTATACGTAATACTTTTTTTTGTTTATAAATCCATATAGTCCCATTCCAATTTTACAACTTGAGGAAGTTTTACTCACGGAGATGCTAGGGTCGAGTTCATCTGCAACACATTCCGACATATGCAGCCCTAGACACCCATGCACACACTTTTTCATAAAAATACATTGTTCAATGTTCACCTTTTGTTTATCTATATAAAAAAACACCTGTAATACGTATTTAATGTATAAAGTAGAAAGATAAAATGCAAAATGAATACTACGAATACGAACATCTAAACAAAATGACTTAGTCATTAACACGATAAGACTTTAATCTGAAATTAAACAAGCGTCACAAAACAGTAGGTATTATTTTGTGAGCTAAACCTTACAAGCAGCGTGCATTATTCCATAGCAACAACCGGCGAATAGCATACACAACAATCTATTTATTTTTCTTTGCTGAACCTCGGTACTCCAAGTTTATTAGTAGTTTTTACGTAAGTTAGTATTTATCAACAGAATGGTGAATTGAGGTATTCTATATTAACACTGAAGCAACACAACTAAGTATTATTCTTGCGTATAAAACTTACATTTGAATATTCAGCAAATAAGTGCCCGGGTAGCTCAGTTGGTAGAGCGTTGGACTTTTAATCCAACGGTCCAGGGTTCAAGTCCCTGCTCGGGCGTCAATTTTTTTTTAAATTTTATTCTTGTTTTAAGCAGTGACTTTATGATTTATTCCCACATTGAAAAAGCAAGACAAAATACACGAATATAAAGAAAGTTTTATTATGAGATTCTGGATAAAAATTTAATTTGAATTAGTTGACATTCTAAGGAAAATTGATAGTTAGATAAACTAGTTCCTATTGACACTTGGTACTACGGCACCTAGCAGTCAAAGCGTGAACACTGTGTGTGATATACTTTTTATTTCAATTTCGCCTTCAATGTATTTCCCATAAGAGAAAACGAAAAAGGGTCCTCAAAAACATTACTTTTTCTAATTACTTTTATATGAAAGGGTATTCATATAGCAATTGCAATAGAATAACTAAACATTTGAGTTTGTAAATCAAGCGTGAAATATATCGAAACCGATAAATAAAATGCTTTACTTTGTAGATGAAAAATGTAACCAAACTACTTTCACAACTAGAAACAACAACAATAATGCTTGGTTAGACAAAAATCAAGACAGAGGCGTAGTTAGGATTATTAATAATTTATATGAATTGTGTGATTCATACATATTTTTTTAGTTGTTACAATGAAGCTATGTATTTGAATGGATGAAATTTTTTTTGCACTGCAGCTTTTGCAATGAAACAGATGAGCGTAATCTCGGTTTCGTGTTGACGGTTTGGAATAACTCCTTCTACTCCAGATTTTAAATATTCGATATGAATGCAACAGAAACAATGAAAAAAAAAGAGTAGCTCTGGACTACCAAATAAAAACGAAATAAATACATAATTTAATTTCATGTTCATGTCAAGTTGACATACATTTTTACATTTCTACATTAAAGATATTGAAGACTTTTAGTGCAAATTTGCGCATTTTCTTTTGGAGCTAGAACGCATCGGTTTTTTGACTTTTCGCCATAATCTTGGGGTTTTCTCGATTTTTTTTATATCTTACCCCTAACTACAAACTATCAAAGTGAAAGGTGTGATTTTTCGGACTATCAACAACTTTCAAAGTGTCGAGTGGGATTTTTTCAGTTTCCACTGCGCTTATAGTACTGCCCGTGTCAGTAGGTAAAATCCACCAGACTAAATCGACTGGCGCCCTCAGATTTTGACATTTCGACACTTGTCAAATTGAAAAGTGAAATGTCTCCGTTTCTGTTGGTGCTAGAGCGCTGGCCAAAAAACTAGGTAATACCACCCTTCTAAATCGATTGGCATCCTCAGATTTTGACATTTCGACACTTGAAAAAATTTCAAAGTGAAATTTCTCGGTTTCTGTTGGTGCTAGAGCGCCACCACCCTTCTAAATCGATTGGCATACTCAGATTTTGACATTTCGACACTTGACAAATTTAAAAGTGAAATTTCTCGGTTTCTGTTGGTGCTAAAGCGCTGCGCGCAACAGTAGGTAATACCATCCTTCTAAATCGATTGGCATCCTCAGATTTTGACATTTCGACACCCGACCCGAAACCCACAGAAGAGAGGAGTTTTAATATTAAATTATAGGTGATACAACAATTATATTCTTTCGCGCGACCGCTTAAGTGCATCTACCACAATTCTTCTTTTACTGAAAAAAATATGTAAAAATAATATTTCATTTAAATCCATGGGTAACTCTAGTTCCCTAAAAGCTCTTCCCTCTACGCATATGATATCATTTTGATGGCGACATTCATCCATTTTAGAAAACAACAACAACAACACAGGTTTGTTTACATTTTTATTTGTAAAATACAGCAAATAAGTATTAAGTTTCAATAATATTTTCCTCTTGATTTACAAACTAACATATTTTGTTACTCTAGTGTAATTGTGTTTTGTATGCCCGTTCATATAAAATAATTTGGTAAAACTAATTTTTCTTAGAGCTGTTTTTGGTTTTCTCTCATGGGAAATGCATTGTAAGCTAAATGGAAAAAAAATTGATATCACATACAAGGTACTCTTTGTGACATGCAGGCGGCGTTGAACGCAACTTACCAAGTCTCAATACTTCCAACACTCTTTTTATTATTATTCTTCTAACACTTAGCTTATTCCATCAAGAAATTATGCTAGCAAAATAAAACGTGTAACTGCAAAGCGACTTGACCGATTGAGGTTATTTTTACTATCATATAAATATTTACGCTCATCCCTGACTCACTCACTCAATGACTGTATAACGCTGCAATGCGATTTAACTTCTTTACAAAAAAAAAAATGAACTTTTTTTACAAAAAAAATTAATTTTTTTACAAAAAAAAAAATTACTTTTTCAAAAAAAAATAAAAACTTTTTTACAAAAAAAAATTTGCTTTAAAAAAAAAAAAATTAATTTTTTCACAAAAAAAAAAAAAACTTTTTTATAAAAAAATAATTAACTTTTTACAAAAAAAATAACTTTTTTACATACAAAAATTAACTTAACAAAAAAAACCAACTATTTTACAAAAAAAAAAAATTACTTTTTTGTAAACTTGTATACAAAAAAAAAATTTTATTTACAAAAAAAAAATTAACTTATTTTTATTATTAAAATTAATAATAATAATTTTTTTTTTCTTGTAGAGTAGTTTCATATTTTATGATCATTGATATTTCAACTGACATTTGAATATTAAAAAAAATTTTAGGGTTCCCACTTTTTTAGATGTAAGATAGTAAATTAAAATCAGAAAATATTCTCATGCTCCTAAACGAAAAATCAAAAAAAAAAAATACACGCAATATGTCATAAATAGACCGAAATTGCGTAAAATTTTAAGGATTGCCTAATTTCACTAACTAAATTATAATATACGTATTCGCGCTCAGGCCTGACTCACATGAAATAATCGACGGGCGCCTTTGAGGAACTGCAACCCACTAGTTTCTACATATACGAACCTACGTGTTGACCAATACCTTGTCGTATTTTTTTTTGTTAAGTAGGCAAGATGAGAAAGTAAGCAAGAGTATTGGTTTGGTTGAGACAAGAATAAACTTGTGCATGTCAAATTTCCCCCACCTAGGCAGGAGAGGTAATTTTCTAAAAAAAAATTGACTTAAATAAAAACAAAATTAAATGTAGCTAGACACTGACGGTGTAGATATAGTGATGGCTTTCTAATATTCCTATATCTTTAACGAAAAAGTAATAAAAACATGTTAAAATAGCAGTTTTAATTTTTTTTTGATTTAATAGGTATAAACAAATTTGGAAAAAAGGTAAAAAATAAAAAAAAAAATTGTTTTCTTTGATTTTATTTTTTCGTAAAAAAAATTATTAAGGTACATAAATTCCAAATGCAATGTTTGTTCAATAATTTAGAAATACTGAATCGCAAAATACTAATAAAATCAACTAAGCCAATGATGAGATATGTATGAGGGGATATATCTGAGTATACATTTGTATTTTTATTATTCGTAATTTTTGGTAAGAACGTGGTATGCAGCATTATAAGAACTATTATAGTCTAAAGATGACATATACAAAATTAAATCAAAATCTTTAAAACCGTTTTGGAAAAAACTTGACAAGACCGAAAGGGACCCTCTAGGGAATCACATTAAAACACCACACCAAATTTGAAATAAATCAGTCTAACCGTTTAAGCTCTAACTCAATGTACATCAGGACGCATAGACGCACCGACAAACAGACCGAGTCGGTCTAACCGATGGACGTCTTGACGAAAATCACTTTTTGGGACTTCTCCATCATCGTAATGCTAGTTTTTATTAAGTTTTTAGTTTTTACTAAAGTTCTCGGTTCTAAAAAAAATGTTATAAATAAAATGCGTAGAATAAAATTTCCTGTTTTATATATTAAACATTTTTATTCGTTATTGTTAAAACTAAAAAAGTTATTTTTAATCAAACATTAGAAAAACTTTCTATAACAAGTTTTGATTTCTTTTCTCAACGCGACGAAATGGCTCTAGGACAAATTTCGGCTACTTCTGCATTATACCTTCCGTCGATTCCCTATGATCACAAGATAGTGGACTAGCGTTCTGGTGGGGGTTTGTGGTGCACAGCGGCCAGATGATCATCCAATCAGATCAGTGGACGCTCCAGTGCCAGCCAACGAACTGCCTAGTGGGCTAACTGTGGATGGTGCGGGTGCGGGTGCTGATCTGGTTGAGTTAGTGATCCACTTACTGATGATTGTGCTAAAAGCTACAACAAAATCCTATTCTAAACTAAATAAAAAGGGACTATATCCTGAGGATATGCCCATATTTTCTCTCTTCAATTCCATCCACAGGTTCAAACGAGTTATGGTATCAAAACGGCGCACTTCAGCGATAATTGGGCTATGGGCTAGACTGCCCGTGGCCGCCATTTCTACCTACCTACCTACCTATAACAAGTTTGTTGAGCTCAAAATTTCGAACAATTTTGTTATACAACTTTTTTCTGTATTTAAATAAATAAAAAAGTTTGGAATATTTTTCTATTCAAAAATATGTTTTATACCAGAACTCTTTTTTTTAATCTGAGATCTTGGCTGAAAATCTCGATTTGGGCTCACTATAGTTAGATTCTCTCTTTAATAAAACCATTTAAATTTTAGTTTCTCGCTTTTCTTATGCAAAACGGCTTTTCTAATACTGGAAATTTATTTAAGGCTCCATAAGCAAATTAATTTCTCAGGTATATCATTTTGGTTCGGAGTCTGTTATATTTGACTGCAAGTTTTCTTACCTGATCAACTCTCTCCTGCAACTTATTATCTGCTGATTCCCCGCATATGAATCACAAGTGATCATCTTAAAAACTGTTTAGGCAAAGAGAAATCTATAAATAGCGAGCGCAAATCAAAATTTTCAGCCAAGATCTCAGAGTTAAAAAAAAGAGTTCTGGTATAAAACATTTTTTTTTTAATAGAAAAATATTCACAACTTTTTTATCTATTGGAATACAGAAAAAAGTTAGACGACAAAATTGTTCTAAATTTTATAGTCTAACAAAGATATATTATAAAAAAAATATTTTTTTTTACAAATAATTAAAAAATAACAGTTAGTTTTAGTCAGATTTAATCAATTTTTTTGTTGAACAAATACTTTTGAGTTATAATTTTGATAAAGGCTTGTGAATCGGCTTAATTTATAATGAATTTTGGTCCCTTTAATTTCTTAAAATAAAAAAAAAAAAAATAGCTCCTTACCTCAAACTAGAGCTGATCAATGAATGAATGAATAATGGCAAGTCATACAAAAAAACCTTTTCTGTATGATAAATAAATAGCACAGTACAACTATATACATTCACGTATGCGTCAAATCTGGTATTTTTGATTTTTTGCTGAGGATATTGGCCTAGTAAATAACCTAAGTTTTCGACCTCGAGCGGCGCGGTGACTGCTTCATGGTCAAAAATCAGAAATACCACGATTTTTTCGCGCTTTTTTCAGTTATTGGTGATTTGAATCCTAAATAATTAATTTTAAATAAAAGCATTGTTTCACGATTTCAAAGTATCTTAATTGGCTTCAACTTGAGACCAAAACCAACTCTGTAGATGTAGACCCAATGGTTTCTAAAATACAACAATTCAAAATTTAGTGATAAAAAAAATTATATAAAACGTAGTGATATCATACAGTATAATGGCAAATAAAGAATGGTTGACATAAATACGTCAAAGCACTGGAGCGGGTAGACTGAGCCAAAATAATAGGACAACCAAACCTGAAGGGGGTCTATATACCCACGTTAAGATGGGAGGGGCAATTGTGTAAAAAAATGACTTAAGGAAGAAACAACACTATTGAATAACAATGGTAACGCCCACAATATTCTTCTATAGCTTATTTTGAATCCAGAAACCCATTCTTGAATTTTCTGTTTAAAAAAAGTTATTTTAATCGATAGTTTTGGAGAAATTAATTTCCAAGATGGCAGAAGACCTGGGGGCCAGATCAAATCTTGGCGCAGAACAGTCGACAAGGAATCACAAAAGCTCGGTAAAAATTTAAAATACATTTTCAGAAACAGAAAGAGATGGTGTGTAGCGGTAATTGACGCCCTGTGCTCCTTGGAGGGGCCAACGATCTAAGTAAGTAAGTATAAGGTAAGAATATTTTTATCACGACATCCCGAGCCAAGGTATACCTCAGCACATTGGAAACCCTGGACGAGGATATTTTCGCAACGCCCACCGACGAAGTAACAGCACACTTCTACACTGACCCAGGGTCAGCCCGCCACTCTCCGTGCCTAAAAGCCAACTCTATCCCGAACACCGTCGAAACCACCACTGGACAACCGGGACGGAACACCCCGAGAATAATAAATTCAACCTACTTTTAATTTAAGAAAAAAACATGCCATAATAAATAATAATTTTGTATTTAAATACATCTTTTATTTAAGGACATTGTATAAGGTTAGGCCCCCTATGTGCCAACAAATTTGTAAAACCAAAATCTATCTAATTTTTAAAATTATCTTAAGTCACATTGTAAATAATGTCCAATAAATAACCTTGAACTTTGATTAAGCAGTTAAATGAGGCATACTTACGGTTTAAAAAATATCAAAACTTATATTTGACAACAAGTTTTCCAGTTGCCCGGGTAGCTCAGTTGGTAGAGCGTTGGACTTTTAATCCAACGGTCCAGGGTTCAAGTCCCTGCTCGGGCGATAATTTTTTTTTCTAACTTTTTTTTTATTATCCAGGACGGTGGAAGACAGCTGTGGTTCGTCCTCTCCCGAAAAAGGGAAAGGACAACTCCAATCCGGCGAATCTCCGGTCGATAAATCTTCTTCCGAGTATCAGTAAGGTATTTGAGAAAGTTATAAATAGAGTTCTGTGACTAAGTTGGCGGAGGACAAGGACAACAACATCATACCGGACAATCAGTTCGGCTTTAAGGCGGGACATGCCACTATTCAAGCCGCGTCTAAGCTCGTTTCTGATGTCAAATGGAACAAATCTAAAAGACAGTGTACGGGTGCTTTCCTGGTTGACTTGGAGAAAGCTTTCGACACCGTATGGTTAGATGGGGTCTATCTAAAGCTAGCCAGACTTGGCATAAGTAAACCACTTTTATATATGCTTTATGATATGCTCAACGGTAGAAAGTTTTTTTTGTCAAAAGTGGAAATGTAACTTCTACCTCAACCTTCGAAATTAAAAATGGTCTTTAGTAGGGAGCGGTGAACTCACAAATTCTCTTCAGTATTTACAACAGCGATCTGATAGGTATTCTAGCCCATGCCATAGCGTATGCCGACGATCTAATTGCGTACAGAACAGCTCCAACAGTTGAGGTTCTCAGAATTCTCTAACAGCGTGACTTCGACAAGATTCAGCGATATTGCGATGGCTGGAAGTTGAAATTCAACTGTCAGAAATCCGAAACTACTCTAATCAGGACTCAATTGCATAGAGCCAAGAAAGAACTGGCGCAAGCTGGTGTTCGTAGGACCACATGGACATCCACTGGCGAATAAAAGTGTAGTAAAGTACCTTGGCATCTGGATGGATCAGTATTTGTATTTCGACGGACATATAAATGCTGCTCTGACCAGAGCCAGGGGAGCTTTTGCCCTGACAAAACGGTTGTTTTATAGCAGCCGTCTTGACAGCAGGGTTAAGGTGATTTGCTACATGGCCCTTATCCGGCCAATGATTGCCTATGGTGTGGTTCAACGTTGCTCCATCTCATATGGAAAAGATTCGGGTGTTTGAGAGGCAGTGTCTTTGACGTTGCCTTGGATTACACAGACCACCAGAGTCGGAGTACAAACATTATTATTCCAACGAGGTTCTATACAATGGAGCCAACATTAACAGAATCGATAATTTTATAATAAAGCTGATTCGGGGTCACATTGCAAGAGCGATGTCCTCGGCCAACAGCTTAATTTTTGGGGCTTACTACCCCAACACTGAGATCTACGAGAATGTGCGTTTAAGGGGATTTATCCCACCCGATGCTTTCCTCTATTTAGACAGTCTAACTGTAGTAGTAGTAGGCAGTAGAACTGTAGATAGGCGACTCCTTTATGGTCGAGACGTCCTCGCACAGGACGGAGCAGAGCGCCTTCGGTTCAGTAGGTCTGTGTCCGATCGGGAACGGAGAGAGAGAGTAAAACAGAAGAACCAGGGGCTTATTGCGAGAGTCTATTCGACTTAAGTCTATTCGACTTTTTTCGATTCTATCAAATTTTAAATTAGTATCGCCTTGCTCAGTAGACTTTTTGAATAGAATCGATTTTCGAAAATAGAATATTATAAGCTCCCGACTAGAGCTTTATACTGAAATGTCAAATCTCTCCAAGAGTTTTAGAAAAAAAATATAGTTTGACGAAAATTTGACGTTTTTTCGATGAAATAAATAGTTTTTCTTCAAAAAAAATAATATTTATAGCGCGACTAATTGCAAAAATGAACTCCGGTCCTTTGGGTTTTAGACATTGGATGAAAATATGCAGACATACATTTGTATAATATTAGTATGGTTTATACATATTTATGATAACGTCGTAGCTTTGCAGACTCCTTTAAGTGTGCAGTGGTGATTTGTGCATCTTCAAAATGCACTTTCTCTAAAAGCCTTAATAACAACTATAACAACTTGAAAAATCATTTCGTAGTTGAATGTAAGGCTCCTTTGTACCAAATATGACATTGCAGCTTTTTGCAAACGGAAGGACATTGAGAAAATTGTTGGACATCCATATAAATATCAATAAATACATCAGCATCAACTATTAAGACTTTTGGAAAAAAGTGCATTTTATCATGCATTTTAAAAATGCGTAATTTCTAATGAATGTATAAGAAGTATATAAACATCTTTAAAAAAAAATGTATTATGGTAGCAAATTTTATGTTGCAGCACATGTTAAGATGATTGGGCATCTTGAAGGAAGGACACCAAAAATGGATGACGGTATGAAAGTTCATATTGTACCAGAAGATATTCTTTTCCACTAAAATACATTCTTATTATAGGTTTAAACAAACATTTACACAAAAGTCGATCAGAAATTCTTGATCGAAAAAAAACTCTATTTAGTAGAAAAAAATTGATTCTAATAGAAATTCGCAATACCGACGATAGACTATAAGTCTATTCGACTTTAAGTCTATTCTGAATAGACTCTCGCAATAAGCCCCCCAGTTTTGGTGGTTGAACTACAATGATACATGATATAATTTAATTGACTAAGCCTTCTCGTCTTGGCCGACTTACATAGTTTTTAGGTGTTTAAGTATTAAGTAGGCACAGTCAGGGTGGCACAAAAAAAAAATATAAAACAATAAAATCAAACAAAAAAAAATTATTAAACAACAAAATCAAACAAAAAACTTATAAAATAACAAAATCAAACAAAAAAATAACAAAAATTAAAAATGCTTGCTGTGGCTGTTCTAGTTTTAAGGTAGTTGTAAGTAGTTTTATAGCAGTTTTAAGCATAGTTTTAAGTAGTTTTAATTAGTTTTAATTAGCAGATTAGATTAAATTAAGATTTAATTAGCAGAAAATGGGTAATATGACGGGTACTACCGTTATTGGTTCATTTTTTTACCTAAATATTAACCATACCTTAACCATACTAACTCGTAAGTTTTTTTTTCAAAATTGTTACAGCCGTTTTTGAAATAAATCAATTTATGTAAATTGGTTGTATGGCAGGTACCGTTATTTTTGGAGCTAAGAAACAAATTCAATTTTCTCTCTATAGAATCTCCTAAGAAATTTAAATCCAAAGTTTGAATAAAATCTATGTATTATGCAATTTATAGTACTATCATGAAGCGCAAAACGGGTGGCGGCATCTAAATTACAAGGCCGAACCTATTTTTTACTTGGGGATTTAAACGGAGAAAAGTATTCGCCTCCTACAGGATATGGTCGCTACTAAATTATGCGCTTCATGATAGTATAGTTTTCATAATATTACAAAAAATAAGGCAATTTTCTTTCAAAAAGAAACTTCAATATTTAAAGCAGTTTTGTTTTAGGACGTAGTTTCAACCTCCAAATCCTGCGTAACCTTTATCTCTAGAACACCAGCTTATATCTACCTGCAAAAACCGATTGGGTAGAGGTTCGATAAGTCGAGTTTAAAAATGTCGACTCGATAAGATCAACATGGGTAGGGTACGATTTGCCGATTTTTAAAATGTCTATTCAAAAAAATTAACCGCAATAATGTCGAATTTCGTCACTAAATTTGATTATTATTAAGGCCCATTAACAGTATTAATTTAATCATATCAACCTGCAACCTTCAGCACTTATTGGTCATTCAATGAAAAATGACAAAATGGAGTGCTGTGTAACTTTACTTAAGTCATATAAAAATAAAACAAAACAGTTAAAGAAACAAAAAGATATTTAGGTGGCGATGTGAATGTAAAAACAAATTATATTTTAAAGGTACGCACAATATTGAATAAAAGACGAAATTTGTACTGACAACTTCTCAATCGACATTTAAATAGTCTGGATTTCAAACTGTCGACTTCTTTTTGTCGCTCAAACTTCAGTCGACATTTTAACAGTCGATGAAGTTTATATTTGTACAGTAGAAATTTTATTTGTCGACAATTCCTACGCTTCCCGATCAACATATAGGTACATACATTATCCCAACCAAAAAAAATCGACTGGTTAAGAGACCGACTGGTCAAAATATCGAAAAAATACCTGAATCGATTTTTCAAAATGTTGACTTTCAAAAAGTCGACAGTAGGTAATCGACATTTAAATAATCTACTAAGATTTCAACAGACAAGATAAAAATTGACATTTTAACTGTCGATATTTTGATAGTCGATATTTTAACAGTCGACATTTCAAAAGTCAGCATTTTGACAGTCGATACTTAAAAATAAATTATGGTTAAAATAATCCATTCCCTAAACCATAATCTGTTGAAAATACCGACTATTAAATTCTCTCACTGACTGGCTTCGCATCGTCTTTAATCACCATTTAAACAATTGTTCTACAATTTGTTTAAGATGAACGCTGAATATTTAAATTTTCCATTGCATCAAATAACTGTAAGATTCCTGTTGCAAAGCCAGTCAAGAATAATTTAATTGTGTTTTATCTTTTTTTTCATTTTGGGTTGAAGGTTATGTTTTTTGTATGCGATATTCCTATACAAAAAAAAAACAAACAACAGGTGTATGACATCGCAAATTAATTATGTTATGTTGCTTTGCTACATTAACGAAAAAATAAGGAACAATAATCTTTCATAATATCATTTTTGAAGACTATCAAAAAATTGATGGCATTTAAGAATAAAGTTGATAAATATCAACATTTTAGTTTTTTTTTACATACTCTACTGCAAAATGTACAGTACGAAAGAATGTATGTTATCTTATTACTCAAACATTTTGTGGCAAAAGGTAAATGCACAAACCAATTTTAGACACAGAGGTTTGTGTATCCACTATCTTAAAAAAAATAATAATGGTTTGTAAATTACAGTTATGAGTGAAAGTTTGTATACGTAAATCTAGGTACTTAATGCTTTTCAAAAATTGATATAAGGTAGGTTCCTGAAACTATTTTGGAATGTGTAGGTAAGTATATGTTTCCATCTTCTGCAAAGTTTTTGCTTCAAATGAACCAGTGTTGTTCATTTATGACTTTTCTATGATTTATGAAGTCCTTTGCGCTAAATATTTATTTTTGCTAAGAGAACCTGAAGGAATTTTTTTAACGTTAAAGCTGCATTTTATTTGCCTGCATTTTCTTTGTAGGTGAAAAATGTAAATAAACTACCTTTACAACAAGAAACAACAACAATAATACTTTGGTTAGAAAAAAAATCAAGACAGAGGCGTAGCTAGGATTATTACTAATTTATATAAATATGTTTTTTTAGAAAAAAAGCAATAGGTATATCTCTAAACGTCAAACCTAAATTTTGGGTTACGTTTAAGTGTTTGGCATTTTGTTTTAGTGGTGCGTTTCTTTTTTGTTCCTATGGTCAAAAACAAGAAAGTTAAAAAAGTTACTTTTTATTTAAGAACGATCAAAGTTAAAATATTGGTAAAGGGTTGAAAAAAAAATCGAAAAAATAAAAAATAATAAACAAAAGATAACATTTTGATTGCGTTAAATTTATTGATAAATAATTCACTACCAAAACTGCATGGTTCTTACAAATTAAATGACTATCAACTTCATTTTTGCATGAAATCGAATCGTAAAATAAAACATTTGTAATTTGTTTTTGCTTTTTTGTTAATTTTTGGACGGTTTGGAAATACTCCTACTCCAGATTTTCCATATTCGATAGGAATGGAACAGAAAACAATAACAAAAGAGTAAGCCAGGCAAAATGTACAAAAAAATGACCAATCTGCCAAAAAATCCAAGTGAAGTTTTTTAAAAGCAATTCTCTTTATTGGCAAAAGAATTACTGTCGCGAAAGTACATTACCAAATCATGTGCGCGTATTATTTATTTATTTATTTATTTATTTAACTCTAACAAGTATATTTGGCTTTCATAGAATATCTTACAAACTAAACTTAAATCTAATTAATTAAATATTATTTACAAGTAGAGCCTTGCATTCATTTCGACTTAAATTGAAATCTAATAAATCTTCAAATTGATTGAAACAGGAGGCAGCATTGCATATAGGATTATTCAAACTGTAATTAGTATGGTGTCTGGGGATATAAAAGAAGTCGCTTTCTCTAGGACGTAGGAAACGCGCAGGAGCATAGATATTAAATAAAGACAGCAACTTAGGGCTATCAAGGTGGTTACAAAGAATGTTCCTAGCAAACATTGCGAAATAATAATCAAGTCTGTTTTGGAGTGGCTTTAATTGAATTAATTGGCATCTTATGTTGTAGTAAGGCATATCTGAATGCAAGTAAGTTCTACGCAAAGCAAATTTTGTGAATCTCTTCTGAATACGTTTAAGCCGTAATGATCCTTTGTTGTAGTAGGGCGACCATATTGTATAGCAATATTCAAGATTCGACGAACTAAAGAGACGAACAGACACTTTAAAGTGTAAGGATCGCTAAATTCCTTAGAATTTCTAAATATAAAACCAAGCATAGCATTCGATTTCGAGATTCAAAAGTCCATATGCAAGGCGAAACTTAGATGTGAGTCAAAAATAGCCCCCAAATCCTTTTGCACTGCAACGCGATTCAGATCAGATTGAGAGATGTTATAATCAAACAAAATTGGGTTTCTAGTTCGAGTAAATGAAATCACCGAACATTTGCGAATATTTGAATGCAAGCAATTGATATCACACCAATTTATTAGTCTGTCAATATCAAGTTGAAGTTGTGTACAATCCGACACAGTTTCAATTTGTCTAAAAATCTTAAAACCATCCACAAGAAGTAATCCACTTGAATTTAAAATAAAATCTGGCAAATCATTAATAAATAAAAGAAACAAAAGAGGACCTAAAAAGTTAAATGTCGAAAATATCAGCTTTTCGCATAAAACTCGGAAACAGTTAATGCTATCGAAAAGTGTTTCAAAGTTATGACAATTTTGTTCTAACGACCCACCGTTAGGAAGATATCGACATTCCGAAAATCGTAAAAGGCCGAAAATGGTGGTTTTTCACGTACCTATAACTCCTAAACGGTTCAACTTTTTGAAAACATCTGAATACAAAGTTGGTACATTATGTGAATCCCTACACTAAATATTATTATTTGTTCTTAAAAACAACCGTTTTAAATATTATAATTTTTTTTTAAAGTTTGGCAAAAAGGTAAAATTTCTGTTTTTTTAATTTTTAACTTTTTTCCGTAGGAGTTATAAGTTGCAAGATATTGCTACTTCAATAGTGTCAACTGTCAAAAAAAAATAACGGTTTTTCCGCATTTATTTTTTAAATCGTAAGCTTAATCGGAAAATTATATTAAAAATGTATACTTTATGTAATATATAAGCATGCATTAACAGTTTTTTTTTAAAGCCATAATTTGTATGATATCATTGTTTAAAAAAAAAACACCAAACGAAAAAAAAAATACCGGTTTTTGGCTCTATTCTTAAATGAAGAATTTTTCGGAAAATATTTTCTACCCATTGCAGATTTTAATATTCCCTAAGGGGAATATTATCACACCTTTTTGCGTATAACGCATCAGTTGCAAGATATTACCACAGATAATAAATTATATAATTTAATATCTGTGTTATTACGACTTTAAAAGTGGGCAAATTTCGAACTTTTTTGAATAAAAAAAAATTTTAAATTATTTTGTTTATATAATATAATAATCATATAATATTTATAGCGTCATTTTAAAGAAATATTTTTTTTTAAATTTTTTTAACTTTTTTTTTGTTCCTCCGTCAAGTTGCCACAGATTTTTACATTAAGGATAGTGAAGTCTTTTAGTGCAAATTTGCTCATTTTCTTTTGGAGTTAGAACGCGGACCATGAAATTGATTTTTTGACTTTTTACCATCTTCTGTAAACTATCTACAAAAACATACCGCTCAAATTTTATGATTGAAATTGGTAAATGGGTTGACTCTGACTACAAAAACTAATCGGCGCGGCTGCAAGTGAAGTGTTGATGTGCTTCAGCCACCATTTTGAAAAACGCGTGTTAACTAATATCTCGAGAACGACATATACACATATGCATACATACATATATAAAACTAAATTTTCCTTCTTTTCTTCTTTTATGTTTTGCTTGTAAGATTTATACTTTTAGAGATAAGATAAAGCATCGAAAAGTTGCTCTTTTTCAGTTTTTGTCTTTCGCTTGTATGTTAATATGAACAAAAATAAATGAAAAACCATACTTTTCGACGCTTTAACTCAGAAAATATAAATCCTACGAAAAAAATTCGTATAGAAAGATATTTTTTATCTATTTGTATACATATCTATGTTTAAAACCAAATTGTACAATGAGCCGTTTTCGACATATATGTAATAGTCCAGTCTATTTAGATTTGGCTCCTATGTCCTATGGGAATCTAAAAAACATATTGGGAAGCAATTTGTTTGTGGGCATCGTAAGATAACTGTATAAAAAGCTTAAGTCCAAGTTTTCGACCATGTATCCCTTGTAGGGTTGCCGCTATATAGATTTTAAGGCTCAACACTGTGTTTTGTATTTTTTAAACGGAGGGGTGTACAGGAGTTTTTGTTTTTGTAATCGATAGACTAAAAAATATAACAAATTTTAACACATAAAAAAGAAATCCGAAAAATATAGGCATCGAGATTTGATCGTTTAAAATTCGAACGCGTGACGTTTTAGAAATAATTTGTGACATTTTATTATAGTAAATTTTATATTTTTGAAAGGGTAATTCAAAATTATTTTACCCATGTTTGAGGAATTTTTGATATATGTGTTGATTTTAGTCGCAGAATAGTTTTGAAAACCTCAACTTTCGGAGTTCAATTTTGTCAAGAATTTAATATTTTTAAAAATCTGAAATTCTTAAGAATGATGGAGATTACTTACTTAATTTTTGGACTAAAAAATTCAGTTCACCACTGTGAGCGAAGAAAATTCACATTTTAAGGACTCAGCTTATAAGAGTTAAGTGCTTACATGTAATAATATTGATTTTATATATATACAATAACTCGGCAAAGAACCAAACATTTGTATGTATCAAAAGTAAGTGTACTGCTGTATTGAGTTTCATAAATTAAATTTAAATTGTAAGCATATCTACTACTCCTATATAGGTAGTCACATCATTAGGAGAGTTTGAATTATTTGATTAATTGATCACGAGTTTTTTGTTTGCCAATGTTTAAAAACTTTTTACATATATATAAAAAGCTTCAATACAGAGGTATTTGAAAAACAAACCAATTAAATAACAGGATTTTCTTTTAGCACTTTTGCAAAAAGTGTCATTTTTTACATATGTGGGTATATAAGAAGAAGAAATTACAATTTATTTAAAAACTTTTTTCGTATGCGAAGTTGTTTGTTTACTACTGTACTGTATCATGTGAAATTTGACCCAATAGCCGTCATACTGAAGTAGCCCGCGGTATATTTGGCGAAAATATATATGGCTCTTACATGTATTTAGTGGATGCGACGTCAGCAACTTTCGGGATGGGAAAAATTAAATTTATTGCGTTTCTGGAAAAAAAATGTTGAGCTCAGTGATGTAATTGCAAAATTCAGAAATTATCACGTCGATCCCAAGGACTCTGGAAATAGATTTTTGGTAGCACTATATGGAAGGAACCCATCTAAGGATTCCTTAAATGATATGCGGTACAAGTGATTTGTAAGGTCATTTAAGAAGAAAGAAGGCAATTTGCCAACACTGTTGTAGAGAGACTTTCAACAATGCCCCCAAGAAACAACCAATCATGGACGATGATTCAGAGGACGACGACGGTGGAAGAACTGTTAGCACGATTTCCTTTCAAGAAGATAGTCTGCCAGGTTCTTCATGTAAGAAACCAAGTTTTCATGCACCGGTACTTGAAATTAATAAAAGCTACGTAAGTGCATATATTATATTTATGCCTCCCAATAATTATTATTTATTTATAATAATCTTATGAACCATAAATAAAGTTATTGTTCAATTAAATACACGATTACTAGAGTTATAATAATGCGAATTACCGGAATACGATCCGCCACACACGAAAAAAGAAACTATTCCATTTAGACTTCACATGCACACATGATACACACATTATACCCACACACACTTTTGTAACTGAATAAATGATTTCGATTCTACGTTTGAAGATGCGATTATAAAGCTTTCAAGCGCTATAGTAAATAAACAATTGCTTGGACAAAAAACTTGTTTGAGTAAAAATTGTAGGTGATAGAGCTTTCAACAACATTTAGAAGAAAATGTATGCGAAACACAAAACGAAAAAAAAGTATTCGACTTTAAAAAAAATGTGAACTCCATTTTTTTTTTAATTTGTTATAACTCGTTAAATACGCAAAACTTATAAAAAAAAATTAACATGAATAAATTTTTAGAACGTATGTTTCTCTACAAAAATGTATTTAAAAAAAAAAAATACCTAAATAGATAGACTGCGCGGCTGTAAGTATTGCGCTTCAATCCAAATTTTAAAAACGCCTTTTAACTTATAGTCCATAAGTTAAAAGGCGTTTTTAAAATTTGGATTGAAGCGCAGTACTTACAGCCACGCAGATTTATTTTTATACTCATAGATAGTCCGTCTACAAATTTCAATCATACAATTTGTGTGGCATGGGTTTACCACTATATCTAGAAACGAATAATCCAGAAAGCAAAAATCCCGAAAGTAAAAATCTCGAAAAAAAATCTAGAATTGAAAAAATCTCGAAAACAAAAATCTAGAATGCAAAAACCTAGAATAAATATTAATTGTTGAGACAATGAATAGTTACAATTCGCGCGCGCGAATTGTAACCATTCATTGTCTCAACAATTAATATTAATGCTAGATTAGGAAAGTCTCCTTAAGAGAATCAGTACTCTGCACACGCTCCCCCCCCCCGAAATGTATGAATTTAACTTCCTCACCATACAATTTCACTCTTTCACCCCCCCCCCGAAATTTTTCCTGCGTTCGCGCCTGCAAGTAGGTGACTAAATTAAGTGTTGCTGGGGAAAGGGACGGTCTCTTATAACAACGTAAGTTTTCTTATTAAAAAAAAGTGCAATGAAAGTAAATGAAATCGTTACAAACAAAGGTTCCATCAAAATTTAAATTGATGGGTTTATTTATTATTTAAATAAATCTGTAATTTTAACTGGCTGTGTGAACTGAATAAATCTCATTTTTGTAGTGCCAGGGTAATTAAAGTCAAGCATAATGATAATGATAAACATAGTTCAGGTTAGTTGTGTGGTTCAAAAAATTCAGATTGGTCAAGAAACTAAGGTAAAAAGGGAGTATTTAGAAAAAGAAAAGCAAATCCTAAAAATACTGGACGAAAAAGAAGAAAAAAGTTATTTAAGCTACCTTAAGAGTCTTGCATATAACTCCAGTTTATAGAAGTTGCTTAGTTATTATAGCTAGAGTTACTTGTTTAATTTTGTTATATTTTGACAATTTTCGTTTGTATTGAATAATTATTGTACTTATATTTATAATTGTTATGTATGTATATACATATCCTATAAAATATTTGATTTTTGTTTAAATCATTTTAAATTGATAATTTATTGGAAAAAGGTAAAACAAAAAATCTCGAATAAATTTTTTTTTTCGAGATTTTTTTCTAGATATAGTCTTTCGTGATTTTTGTACGTTCTAGATTTTTGTACATTCGGGATTTTTGCATTCGAGATTTTTTGTTGGTTTTTTCGAGATTTTTGTCATTCTAGATAACGTCATGATCCCGTGTGGTATGTTTTTTCATTACGAAAAATTATTTTTTGTCTCTGCCGACATGATTAGATATACAGAACCAATTGTATAGTGAGATTAGAATTATTTAAAAAATCTTGAATTAAAAAAAAACTAAAATGTGAGATACTGCTGTTTAACTAATTTTCTAGAAAGCCAGGTACCTATTAAAACCTGTCATAAGACATACAAATAGTTTAATAAATAATATAGTTCTTCAAAATAAAATAACTAAAATGTATGGGACAGTTAATGCAATGTTGGTTTACACAAGGTGGTGAAATATGAAAATTATTAAATCAAATTCAAATTTAACATTGGACAGCAGAATTTCATCTGGCCCGGGTAGCTCAGTTGGTAGAGCGTTGGACTTTTAATCCAACGGTCCAGGGTTCAAGTCCCTGCTCGGGCGTATGTTTTTTATTTAATTTTGTAAGAATCATAAGAATACAATTTTCGCGGCAACTTTATATGTATGTAGATGTAGATTAAGAAGATAAGGATGACTGATGGGTCATATGACTATGCAAGTATAAATGTAAATAAATGACACGACTGACTGATAGTTTCTTGAAGGGATGTTGTGATTTGAAATACAAATTATAATTTATGAGTCATGACTTATGGCTTTTGCATAGGCACTTTAAGTAATCAAGCATCTATCACATGACATTTTTCACACAGTGGAACAAACAGAAAAAAACTTAAATGTTTTGATAATTTTAAAAATGGCAGAGACAAATTATTGAAAACGTTTGGAAAATGAATAATTAAAAAAAAGCACGCATACGCCCAAGTGTACCATTTTCAGAATTTGTTTTTACTTGCGATATAGGTTCTAAGTATGGTAAGTTGTGGATTCGTAAAAAATATCGAACTCCAGATAATAATTTTCCCTAACATTATGATGATAGAGAATGCGAAAAAAGTGAGTCCCGCAATTCTGTCTGTCTGTCCTCGCCCGTACAGCCTAAACGGATGGAAGGATTTTCTTAAAACTTGGTGTATAGTGTTTTTTGACTAATATGCCCAGACATTTTTTTTATTTTTTTAGGACGAAAAATAACGGTACCTGCAATACAATTTTTGTTTGTCAAAAAGGAAAATAATGTTTTTCTCAAAAACAATCCCGAGGATTTTATTAAAAAAAATTCAAACAAATTTAGTAAGGAAATACTACTTTCTTATAATTTTTTTATTTTCATAAATTGAATATTTTGGGTACCTCCAGTACAACCTAGTTTTAAGATTTTTGATTTTCTGGAAAACAGTTATGTTAAAAATTTTCATTTTTTGTATGGTAAGTCTTCTAAGCAATATAAACATTACTGTGACCCAAAATTAATTTTTTTTTTTTTAATTTAAAAAAAAATCAATTTTTTTTTGAAAACTAAATATTTTGAAAACGACTTGGTCAATATTTTCAAAACAAGGTTTTTTTTATAATATTATTTATTTTATTGAACTGAAGTATATACAATTGGGCCTTAATTCTAATTTACAGTATATTATTGATGTTTTAAATTGTTTTGGCACATAAGGGGCCTAATTTTATACATTGTTTTTTTATTTTTATAAAAATTATTTAAAAAATTGTCTTTGATTATCTTATACTATTTACATTATTATGGATGGTTCATCTCGGGTTGTTCATACCCGGTTATCTTTGTGGTGGTATGCGGGGTAAGGATGGCTACTAGCCACGGTGGTAGTTTGACGCTGCGTCCTCATAGACTTGGATTGCTTCGTCGTCGTTGATAGAAATGATTCCTTCGTCCAGTATTGCTGTTACATCCAGGTATCGAGACTCGGGGTATCTCTCTTCGCTGGTTATGGTTCTCACTATAGGGTTCGGATGATTGCATAGATTGCTCGTCAATCGTTTGGCAACATTGATCATGTATTTTTCCAGGGGTGTTATTCCGGAAGCTTCTCTACGAAGCTGTTGCTGTGATGCTTTCGTCGCTGTTGGTCGAAATGTAGTCCCGTGCAGATCCGCAGAATTTTCCTCTCAAACATTCCAAGCTTTCTTATGCTGGTTTTGGAAATAGTAAACCATGTAGGAAAGCCGTATGTGATGATCGATCTGAAAAGTTGCTCATAGTGAAGCAACTTTGTGCTCTGCGTCAGTCCATTCCTCTTCCGCATTAGAGGGTGGATTCGGTGGAAAGCGTAATTAGCTTTTTTCAGAGTAGCTGTTACGTGCGGGTTGAAACGAAACCTCTCCTAAAAGTTGATACCCAGGTATTTCACTGATGGTTTGGTCATCAGTTGCGATCCGCCCGGCAGATTGAGGATAATGTTGCGGCAGCTTGTGGCTGAAGGGGTGTTGCGATGTCACGCGGGTCTTCTGAAGCAAGCCAGCTCGGGCTTAGCTGAGTTGACTTTAATGCCCCATCTTGTGTAGAATTCCCACACACGTCGGACGTGTTCTTCCACTCTTCGGGCTGCAATGACTGGGTACATGGATTTGGGATGGGTAAGTGAGTCATCCGCATAAAGCAAATTCATTGCATTGTTGGGTTGAGGTTGGTCCGATGTGTAAATGTTGTAGAGGTATGGTACCAATTTGGATCCTTGAGCAACTCCCGCGCTGACAGTTTTGGTTGTCGAAACTTTCAAAACAAGGTGTGAGATAGTTTTTTATTATTTTGTAGAATACTTAAAAAAATCATCCTTCTAAATTAAAAAATAACGATACCTTCTATACAAACGTTGAAAAACCGTTAAGAAAAAAATCCTTTTATCGAAAACGGCTCCAAGAATGTTTATAAAAAGATGTGCGTTTACTATTTAAGGTATGGTGAATATTTTGATGAAAACAAATTTTACCAATAACGTTTAATAACGGTACCTGTCATAGATTCTCGTTGACAGCTGCTCCGATTTCAACCAAAATTTTTATACAAGAGCTCCTTCACAATTTAAACAATTTCGCATATACAAATATTCAAAAAAATAATTTTTGGATTTTGTAAAAAATATTGAAATTTTTTTTTTGAAAATTGATTATCTTAAAAACGAGCTAATGAATTTTTTTGTTATTTTGTGTAAAATTGTATTTTATTAAATATTGAAAGTTGGCATACTAGATTTTTTTTTTTGAAAATGAGCGAAAAATTTTAAATGTACAAAATTAATTTTTAAGAAAACCGCTCCAACGATTTTTTTTTCTTCATAAATAAATATTTATTAAAAAAATCAGATGGCATACTTTATTTTAAGCTCTTACTTTCAAAGCCATTCAAATAATAAATTTATAGTAATTTATAGTAGTAATTTATTTAGTTTTTTTTTTAATGATGTCATAACATTTTCGAACCAATACCTATGTACTTGTACATCATCGTTTTCTAGCTATGTTAAAGTTGTTAGCTACGAGAGCAAGCTTGTGCGATCCAGTCGTGCCCATTTTTACTGCTCTTTTCAATTTAATGTCGAAAACTTAAATCTTGATAATTCTAGTATTTTTACTTCTTAAAATATTGAAATTTGAAAGAATATTGAAAGGATGATATTGCGTAGTTGGTAAATTATTACATCAATTATTATTTTATTTTTATTTTTTATTATTATTTTTTAATATTTTATTGAAAACTAAAAATAGTACCTAATAACGTAGAATTTTCCAAAAAAACTGTATTGTTACTATATTTTTATTTTCAATGTAACAGATTTTTTTATTACTTATCCGAATTGGCCGTTGAGACATTTTTTTAAGCCGCATTTATTATAAGCCACAATCATTTTACATCTGTAACATTTTATGAATAAATAAATCACAGTAAAACCTTAACATGTCTTGACTAAAATCTATAAAAACAACAGCAATTGGAATGTATTGCATATGAACAAAAAAAAAAAACATTTATACAAATTTGTGTTTAAGATGCTTTTTAACGACTTTGAGTTTGCTGCAAGTTACCTAATTTCGGTGTTATGTTATAGTCCTGTTGACTTTCGGTATATAGAGCTAAATGTATTTTTAAACAATTATCACCTACGGAAAATTAGATTCAAAATTGGTTTTCAATTGATTTTATATATTCGAGACTACCGAATAGCGTGGTTTCAATTAGTTTTAAAAATTATCTATTCTATGTGAAATAAATAATATCGGTATCATGGTCGATGTCGTCATTCACATGTACGGAAAATATATAACATAGAAACCTAATATTAATAATTTTAAAATAAAAAAAGTGCTAATTTGTGAGATGTTATAGATTTTTCTATATTGGAGCGCGTGTTAAATTTGAAGTATCTAAATGTATATTAAAATAATTTACTTACAGATATGCATTACTCGATAAAATGTCACACACATATTTTTTTTAATTTAAACCTATAATAATTTTGTATTTTTCAATTCAATTTTTTTTTCTCAAAATAGACTATGGAAGTGCGTTTGGTGGGGCGAACTAATATTCGTATCCACATTCCTGTTTGGTGGAATATTTACAGTAAATTAGGTAGGTATTTTGTTATTTAACTAACAAGACCTACCTAATATTCAATTAAGATAAATACCGTTCGAAATGAATACGTAAAATCACAACTTCGAGGTATCAATAGGAAAAAATACAATAAAACTGATAAATCAATGAACACATCGAACAGCAAAAATTACAAAATCTTTATTTATAACGAAAGTGAAATAGCGTGTGCCACACTTGAAAGCGTTGCTTTTAGTAAAGTATACCCACGGGATCAGTGGACTTTGACTTTTAGCATCCGGAAGTTGTCTTACAACAACATATCGTCCTGTTGCGTGACCAAAGGCAATTAGGTAAATATATTCATTAAACTGGCACTTAATGAAAAAACAACAGATTGTTTGAAAATTATATTAACAGGATATTATGAGAGTACTTTGAACGCGAATATTAAAGGAGAGATACATACTACACACATATTATAGTGATTTCTTGAAGATTTTCTCATTTTAATTTCTAAAACTTTCCTTTTTCAATAAAATTGCTTTTAATTTTTAAATTTATGACACCCAACCAAAATTATTCAATAAAACAGTTTTCTCAAACAATAAAAGACACAAACAAAAAATTTTTAAACATTTGTAAACGAAACAATAGATAAAGGACACCAATATTTCACTAATTTTATTGCAGCAGTAATGCTTGTCAGCTACCTGCATGTTTAAATCTTAAAGTGCTGTGAAAGAAGGAACATAATAGGTGGCCATGACATGACCATTTCAAACATTCGGAAAGTTATGTGTGTTTTTTTTATTTTCATTTCTTTTTTGTATGTGGTTGCATCAGTTCTATGATTTTTGTTTGTTGAAAACGTTTGCGATTTGAGAATAAATTGGCTGAATATGAAAATTAGTCGGGTTTTCAAACTTAAAAATATGTACAAACGAAACTAAATTGAAGAAAACTTATTTCTTATGCGGTTTTTTTTCAATATTTACGCACATAAATTCCAATTTCAGTTTTTACTTGCAAGTTATGGATTCGTATAAAAAATCGAACCCGCGAGATAATAATTTTCCCTAACATTACGATAATAGACAACGTGAAAAAAGTCGGTCCCGCAATTCTGTCTGTCTGTGTGTCCTCGCCCCTACAGCCTAAATGGTCGGAGGGATTCTCTTCATACTTAGTAGTTGGTACATACAACATACCTAAATAGTGTTTTTGAATAATATGGACCAAAAATAACGGTATCTGATTTACAATTTTTTTGTCGCCAAAAGGGAAAATAATATTTTTCTCTAAACGGCTCTAATGATTTTGTTAAAAAAAATTCAAATAATTAAAATAAAGAAATGCTTCTTATTAATAAATTTTTTATTTTCAAAAATGAGTAAAAATTAAAAAAAAAATAATTTTTTAAAATTAAAAAAAAATAATTTTTTTTTTTTTTTTTTGAAAACTAAATATTTTGAAAACGACTTGGTCGGTATTTTTAAAACTAGGTGGAAAATATTTTTTTATTATTTAGTAGAGTACCTGTTTGAAAAAATCATGTTTATAAATTAAAAAATTAAAAACTTGCTTCGTAGCTAACAACATTAACGTAGCTTGAAGTTAGCAATGTGCATATGTATTGGTTCTATAACATTATGATATCATTACAAATTTAATTTGTTATTTAAATACCTTAAACAGATAAAGCTAAACAAATGTATGCCATCTGATTTGTTTGATAAATATGAATTTATGAAAAATATTTCAAAAATCGTAAGAGCGGTTTTCTTAAAAATTAATATTTTATATATAAAAATTCTTGGACATCTTTAAAAATAAAATTTGGTATGCCAACTCTTAGAATTATATAATATCCAATTTCAAACAAAATTAAAAAAAATATTCATTGACCCGTTTTCAAGATATTAAATTAAAAAAAAAAAATTTGTTGAAATCGGTGAAGCCGTTATCAAGAAATTTGAAAACCAAAAAAATGGTTCTATCAAAATATTACTTGTAGTAATTATAGTAGCTCGTAATTTTTTTTCCGAAATCGTTAGAACCGTTTTTGAAATAAATCAATTTTTGTATATTGGTTGTTTGGTGGGTACCATTATTTTTGGAGCTAAAAAGAAATCAATTTCTCCTCTAGGAAATCCCATAAGAACCATTATTTTTGGAGCTAAACAAAAAATTCAATTTATCCTCTATGAAATCCCATAAGAAACTTAAGTCCAAAGTTAAAAGAAAATCTCTTCAGCCGTTAAGGCTGCAGGTCGATGTACTTTTTTTTTTTTCTACGAATCCTAAACTTGCCCTATACTACGTATGTCGCAAGAAATATAATGACAAAGAAAGACAAAACCTTAACAATAGAAGTTATACCTATTGTTGTCTTTTTATTTTAGTGGAATGTATTGAATGAACCTCAATAAAAAGTTTTTACTAAAGGTCATGTAAAATAATAACGTTACCTTCCATACAAATGTTGAAAAACCGTTATGAAAAAACTTATTTTTCTCGAAAACGGTTTCAAGAATTTTGATAAAAAGATGTGTGTTTCCTACTAAAAGTATGATCAATATTTTAATAAAATAAAATTTTAACAACTTTCACAATTTAAACAATTTAGCATATATAATCTTTTAACAAAGTAATTTTTGGATTTATAAAAAAATATTGATATTTTTTTTTTGAAAATTCAATATCTTGAAAACAGGCTCATGAACATTTTGTTTTATTTTTTGTATAAAGTTCTATTTTATTAAATACTAAAAGTTGCATACTAGTTGCATAGACCGCTCCAACGATTTTTGATTTGTTTTTTTCATAGATTTATATATGTATGTCAAACAAATCAGATCGCGTACTTTATTTTGAGCTCTAACTATCTTAGCCATTAAAATAACAAATTTATAGTAACTTTTATAGAAATAATTAATTTTTAATTGTTTTTAAAACTTTTTTTTTAATGATATCCATATCATAATATTAAGGAACCGATACATATGTACCTCGTCAATTTCAAGCAACGTTAAAGTTGTTAGGTACGATAGTAAGTGCCTATTTTTTAACTTCTCATTTATTTTGTTTTCAATGCTAGATTTTTTGAATCTCGTCTCGTGACCAGCCATAGTAATTTTACAATATAACTTTATAAGATATTGATTACGTAATATAGAAAGAGCCTTAGAAGTTTAAAAGTTTTTATCGTATAAATGTTTCATTTGTTACACCGCGGAGTTGAATTATACTAGAGGGTGTACATTTTTGAACACAACTCAAATTTGAAGAAAGTTTTCCAGATAAATGCAGCAAAAACTTAGTTGATGTTTTTTTTTTATTATTTCATATGCGTTAAATACTCAAAAACTCATTGCGACAAATTGTATATGTTTTGAATATCACTTATTTTCCTATAGCTTGTTTTTTTTTTAGCTGAGATAGGTGTACAGCAAAACCCACCCAATGTAACAGTCTTTCTTTAACTTAAGCGGAGTTTTCACTTAAACGAACCCCGCTTAAAGAAAAAAAAAGTTCACTTGAGCGCAGTCCGGATAATTGAAAAACAATCAATTATGCGGATTTAAAAATTCCATTAGGAGAAGATTTAAAGCTGTATTTAACTAAACTGAGTGAAAAAATTTACAGATTTCACTCATAGAGTAAGAATGGGGGCATTGAAAATGACTGGCATTTGCTAGATAAAACAAAAACATGACTAATTGTTTGCACTTAAACAAAATTAAATTAATTAAAATTAAGTTGAAGCAAGATATGTTATATAAGAAAACTATAATGTTAATTGAATAGAAGAACTCCTTATTTTAACATAAACACACAATAGAAGTAAATAATTCTATACCTTTTTGTATTTTGAAATTCTTGTAAGGAGGTGATGTTGACAACCTATCGTGATGCAATAAGGTACATTATAATTATTTTAATTTGGTAAGCTTTTCATGGCACAACACTGTAACTTCAACCCAAAGTGCTTAACTTTGTGACATTCCATACATTTCTTGCAACAACTAAAACGTTATGATGTAGAGCTCTTCACAATTTTAGTATCTTTTTACTTTGATAGTGATGTATCAGGTTTTTCAATAAGAAAGTTTTCAAATAAAACAAGAACGGTTTAGGATATCAATGAAATATTTTATTTCTTTGAAAGTACGTTTGATGCCATTATGTATGAAAATCGATTTCTTTTGCATAGCCACCACGGGCACGCTTGCAGAAGTCCAGACGCTGAACCCAATTTTCGACGTATTTCAAGCATAAATCGGCCGATACTTTTGCAATGTCACGTTCGATATTCGTACGAAGTTCATCAATCGTTGCTGGCTTATAAGCATAGACTATAGACTTGATGTAGCACAGGAAATAGTCTAACGGCGTCAAATCGCACGACCGAGGCGGCCAAGCGACTGGACCATTTCGTGAGATAATACGTTCTCCAAACTTGGTTTCCAATAAAATGATTGTGACATTCGCTGTGTGGCTTGTGGCGCCGTGCTGGTGGAACCACATGTTTTCCAAGTCCATATATTGCGTCAATTTAATCTTGTAAGGATGTAGACCAAGATCTTTTCGCAAAATTCGCCACAACGACGTCACAGAGATGCCCAACGCTTGAGAACGACGTGTGAGAGACACATTTGGGCTTTCTGCAACTGAAGCCTCAGCGGCAGCAATATTCTCGACACTACGGGCACTTCTTTATCTCACTGGCACGGGAACATTTTGTACTGTGCTTGTGGATTCAAATTTGTCCACTAGACGCTCAATTGTTGATCAGCTAGGACGATTATGACGAGCATAAATTGGACGTAGCGCTCTTAACGTTGAGGCCACTGACTTCGAAATTCGGTAGTAAATTTTAATAATTTCGACTCGTTGTTGGCTCGTATATCTTTCCATCATGAAATGGCAAACCTTACTAAAGAGAAATGTCAAAAGAGCGGCAAGAAATATGGCGTCGTTTGCTGCCGCTGTTGCACCCTTAATAAGCTTCATCCGCTGCTACCTACATTATTAGGCTTAACCATTTCCCAATGTGATGTGGATGTGGAAGGTTAAAGGTCCAAGCGCATTAGGTACATCTTCCTATCATTACTAATTTTTTGGCAAAATCATCTTGTCTGAATCTGTTAATCTACTTTTACTGACTAATGACTTTTTCCGACTTAATTGACTGCCTAACCTACCTGTAGCAAAAAGTTGCAGTTTTCTTAATTTTATACAGCACCGAATTTTGTTTGATAGTTAACATCTGCAAGTAACACTGGAACTTTTTTTTGTTTGTAATTGTCATTTAGTCTTTTTTTCTGTACGCCAAACCAACTTTGCAGTCGGATAAAAGCACATTTTTTTATTTCATCTTTATATGGATATGAACGGGCTCGACTGTGTACTGTTTACAGCTATTGGTGATCAGCCGGTTAATTCTTCCCATAAGAATAGTTTTTGTTGTTTGTTTCACTTTCAATAAGTGCACAGCTTTCTTTGATTAACATAAGCGCTTAATTGCTGACAAGAGAAACAGAAGATTGAAATCCTTCAGTAAAATATAATATAAGTAAGGAACGATTGTATCTGTCCGATTGATCGACAAAATAGCTTGTCTTAAATAACTATAATTCAAAAAGCATTCAATTTGAATTTTGTATTAGATTTCCAACTTTGTAATCTCTAGTTTATGTAAAGAATATGCCAACCAACGAATTTAAATTAATAATATCTAAAAAATTAAGTAAATAAGGTAGATGAAAAAACATTAACTCAAATTGTTTTTAATTTTAACGAAGTTTTCAAGAATTTGTTGGGCAGTATTTTTAAACCTTAATCTGCAGGATCCTTTTAGAATTTTGTAAGTTACGAATTTATTTCATATTTATTCGTTTTGCTCTTGTTAAATTAATCAACAATTTTTTTTAACATTATCTTATACCTAACTGTAGGAGGTTTAAGTCAATAAGCTCTAATTTATCGAAACGACTATTAACTGAACTGAACCCTGTTTTAATTTTTCACCTCATTCATAAATATCCCATCTATTTTGTTTGGGACAAACCATCTTCAGAATTGGGTACAAGCACAGTCTCTCATCTTCTTGTGACTATAAGTGGCCTCTACTGTATATTACTTCTTTTTTTCCAGTGATAAGTTTTATTAATATTCATCAACTTTTGCACTTTTGCTGATTTTTTCAGTAAAAGGCTAAAATTTTCCATGTATTTTGTATGGGAACTTTCAACTGCTCCGTGGCACGGTGTTAACGTCAATCGATTTCAACAAAATCTTGCACAGATTTTTATTTTATTACATTGATCACTTTTAGGTGGGGTCCCGAAAGAAATTCTAACTTGGCCAAAATAAGCGCCACCCTAATATGTAGTCTAATAAAGATAGGATCTGATCGGGAACAGATTAATTCATGAAATTTAACTGCTGGTATCGACGCAGAATTTTATCCTCAACAACATATCCAAAGTCCCCAAAATCCCCGTATTGGCTTTTTGTATACTCACATTTAAAAAGATGGAGAGGAGGGGGAGGCGGGAGTTTATCAAGCTGAAATTTTTTATAATACAATCTAATCATATGACACATGATTTTGGGGTGCTTTTCAATGCTGATTCTTAAGAGACCAAAATTGAAAAGAAACATGTATCCTGTAGAAAGTTAAAGTCCTTTTGATGGAATGATTACTTTTTTTTTAAGTACAAGTAAAATATTACCCAAAAACATTGTTGTATTATTTTTGGCTCAAAATCAATAAGTAGGTAGAGTTATAAATATTAAAATGAAGATGAAAAAATCTAAATATTAAAATTAAATTAGGTGCACGAATTTTAACAAATTCCCGTTGGAATAGTGAAATTCACAGTATCTTTTTGCTGTAATTTTTATAATAGTCAGTAAACATCAAGCATAATTTATGCCTTAGAAGGTTATGACAGACAAACTGAAGAGCCCACTGTCATTTGTCGGCAAAACACATTTATTTCTGGAGTTAAGGTCACTTATACTTTTAAGTTTTTTTATTTACTCCAACTATCGTTGTATGTTAACCATTCAGCTTTATTAAAAAGACTGCGCTTACTACTAGTTTGCTTCGCCCTTTTATACTAAAAAGGAGCGAGCACATTACAATTGTTTTTGTTTTAAAAAAAAAATGTGGTTAATTATAAATACTTCTTTGCATTTTTAGAATTTACATTACATATGAAAATGTGCTAATTAATAATCAAATAAAATTTTACATGTATTGATATATGTATATATATATGATGTAGGATGGTTTAGTGACATCAGAGTGGTTGTGTAATGAGGGTGGTTGTTCATATGATAAGGGTGGCTGTTACATTATTAATTTTTTTCTATAAATATCAAATTATTTAAAAAATTAAACTTAGCACCATCTCTCAGTCTTTGCGTCTTTAATTTTAAATAAGGGATGTCAGCAAATGTTTAGGTGATGAATCCAAGCAGAAAAATGGATAAATTTAATGAAGCTTAAAACAAAATTGCTGAAACTGTTGATATTTCATGTGTCATACTGAATTTTTTTTTAAGATAAAGATAGGATTTCAACTATAGTGAAATAATTCTAAAGTCAAATTTTTGAGTTATGGACACCAATAAAATTTACCCAATGCATATTATCTGTGCAACAAATTGTATTTTTATCCTGATGTGTGATCTTTGTGCATATAGGTATTATGGAAATCTATAATATCAACAATAGATAATATTTAATTCCTTCAGAAATCTAAATCCCTCTGATATCACCCAAAAAGATTAATATCCATATAATGACAATCATAACTTAACTTTGATAAATGCACCTACTTAAAAGCTATTCAATTGACCTCAATTAGGTAAAGATTAACTTTTCAAAGCAGGTAAAACTTGCCTTAAGCTATAACCTATATACCTAATTATGGTAACCAAAACTCTATACAGAATCACTTTAAAGTTCATGTCCTTTTCATTAAATCAATATAGGTATTATAGGCAGGGATACCTTCCTACACCATAAATATTCTCTAGTATAGAAACAAAAAAATTAAATCTCAAAATCTATGCCACACACATTATTATAAAGATATCCATCGGCATCAACTAAGTTTTTTTCTATACAAAAAAAAAAATCCATTCAAAAAGAAAGAACAAATTTTTTTTTATTGCTAAAAAACATAACAATCCTGGGACAACCTCTACCACTTAACAAAGCAACAACAACAACAAAAACATAACCATTCATCTATATGACGACAAAACAAAAAAAAAAAACTAGAAGAAGGAAACACGAAAATTGCCCGGAGTGGGAAATGTCGTAATGGACCACAAACAAAAAAAACTCAATCTATGTAGGTATCTACAAGAATTTTTCGGAAAAATTCAATATGTAGGTATATCTACTCCGAAATACCATATAAGTGTGTTTGTATATAAATGCAGGCACGTCGTATATCTTCTGTACATAATAATTGACCATCATACTATCCAACAACAACAACAACTGCCTCCATATATCCTCTTAAATTTCCCTGAACAGTCTTTTTTTCTTACTTTTCCATTTCGTTCCACCACCCATAAGCCGTAATAATATAGATACTGAGATACTTTTTTGTGTAGATACAATCCACAAAATAAATTTTTCCTGGCTCGCAAGTCGTATGTCGTATCTACCTGCTAAAATAAAAATTATCGTATTTCGTAAAATAAATTCATTTTTGCCATGCGCGTGCTGTATCTGCAAAACAAATGTAGTTAAAGTTGGGTTAAAATCCACTAAAGTCAGACGATACGAAGATACAAAACACACAAACACTCATAGTATTTCAAAGAATTCAGCTATACGTGGTAGGCTAGCTGAATCGGGTATTTGTATACCCTCGCTCGTTGGTTCGTTTCGTAAAGTTAGCCAAATAGTGGGAATCATTCAGAACTACTGGTAGAGGTTTGGTGCGCTTGAAGGCAGCTCAGTTTGTTACTTGACACATAGGTAGTAAGTTGTGAATGTTGAATATGTGAAGTGTTAAAGATACAAATGTATCTACACGCACAGCCATATAATGTGAATAGGAACTAGGTCGTTTTCGGTGAACAAAAAAAAATAGAATAAAAATAATTATGTAGAATTTTAAGTGCATCGAATAATGGATTGTGATAACATATAAATGATATAAATGATTTTGTGTGAAATGTGTTTTGACAAAAAAACTTTTTCGACTTTTCTAATCGGTGACTAATATGAGGTTTGCTGTAGAAAAGGAAACCAACAACAAGAAAAATAATGCATTGTCTGGTGAGTATATAAGGAACCCCCGGAAAACCATTGTATACCTATTGATTTGAATAAGTTGAGCGTGGAGTGCATTTTCTACCTACAAAAATCTAAATGGAACAAGCCGCCCAAATTCTGGGATAAGCACCCTAAGCTTTAGCAGAAATTTAGAAATAGTTTGCAGCATTGTTAACGTTAAGATAGGTACCTATCTATATCCATTTGCAGACCGAGGACGACGAAGACGACGCAAGCCACGGAAGGACGGTAGGACAATTTTCGCGCAAGCTTAATTCAATTGAACTGTCTGCAACCCCTTCACAAGGAATAATTTTCACGATTTGTCGAATACATAAAGTTTGTGTTCAATTAGTACCTCCACCACCCCCCCACGAAAAACCTACCATCCACTCTCAACTATTTTCTTTTCTCAACTTGTGTATACGAATTTAGAATTTTAAGGATATCTATACCTACTTTCCAAGGGAAAGGTCATTTTTAGAAAAACTAACAAACAAGCCACAACACTCTAGGGAATCCCAAAATACGGTCTTGACTTTGTATACCTAGGTTCATGCCAAAAAAAAAAAAACAAAAAGTTCAAAAAGGTAAATATGTAGGGCCGCACCCTTTTGCCGTCTTTTTTTGAACGAACCAAATTAAGTGCTTTGTTTCATGCTTACATTCCCCCTTCCCCCTATAATCACTTTGTTTTTCTCTTTATTAAAAAAAAAAAAATACAAAAACGTCTTCATGAAAGCTGAGTTGTAAGTTTCTTTTTTAAATTTAAGTTAAACGCCATTTTTTACTTAATGTTCCCCAGGATGATTTTGTTGGGGATACACATATACCACATATACACATCTACGCCGCTATATCGTTGACGAAGGGATGATGATGATGATGGGATTCATGGGGGATGAAACGAAAAAAAAATGTTTATATTGTTTTCAACACTCTGTAATAGGAAAACCAGCGATGAAGTGCTCTTGTTAAGTGCGCATCTACTACCATCACCCATCATCATCCAAACCAAACGTACGTACGTACCTACACCCACCACCCCATTTAATCTGCGTACTTGTCGATGTCGCCTCTTGTGTAGGTATATCTATATACAGACGTCACACAACATCAGGAGGTGGGTTGCAGGAATTTCGTCGTTCTTTAATTTTTTTTTTTGTTTTGTCATCCCCGTCGTGCAGAACCGATTAACGATAAAAACCCGGGATTTATTCTGCATAATAAAATGCTTTTTTTGTGTATGTATGTTTGTGTGTGTGTGTGAATATATTTATTGCGGGATGAAAATTTAATTTCGAGATTTTTAATACCAAAAAAGGAATAATCTTGGTAGAATATAGTTCGTTGCGTGTTTTTACCGAAAAAGGCTTTGACCTTGGGAAGGGGGTGGAGCGGTAGTAGTATATAATGTCGATAATTTTTGAATTTCTAGGACTTTATGGTATGTGGGATTGCAATTCCAAAGTATTTGCCCATGCAAATCTCTTCATAGCTTTATGAAAATTCCCAATAGAAATGTCTTGTTTGTAATACTTTGAGGAAGGTATACATATGTTAAGAACGCATATCAAAGCAGTTTCGAACAATAAGTGGAATCCCTAAAACTATTTAAGAGGCCAGAAGAACCTTAAGAAACAAAATTCAAAATACCTTTTGGCAACCCCCGAAATGGGGAAATGTTAAAATCTATACGATAAGACTAAGAATTTTTTAAAAGTCCAGTTCAGACTCGCCCTAAGCTCCGGAAATCGTATTTTTTCAAAGACGAGACTTAATTATACGAGAACAACACGAGACCGAGACGAGACTGAAAGTTTTCGATTTCAACGAGACCGAGACGAGACTTACAAAAGTCTCGCAGAGTCTCGTCTCGTGGCCAGCCCTTTTCCGTTGTCGGAGGTGGTGTCATGCAGGCGTGCTTTCCGACAATGTCACTTAAAACGTCCTCTCTTCCTAGCTGTGCGTTAAATCGCCCAGAACAATTTTATTGTCATAGCTAGGGCACTGCTCGTAAGTCTTCTCCAGGAGCTCGTAAAACTCGTCTTTGGTGTCTTCATTTTTCTTCTCATGCGGGGCATGCACGCATATGATGCTTATGTTGGCGAATTTAGTGTTGATGCGGATTGTCAGGAGGCGCTCGTTGAAATAATTGAAACTCAAGGCTTTTTGCCTAAGTCTGCTTCCAACGACGAATCCATACCCAAATAAACGTTGCTTTTGTTCGTGGAAGCAGTCACCGTAGTATATATCGCAGTTTTTCATCTTCCGTATTCCCGGTCCATCATTTCGCAGTTCTTGGATGGCGGTGATTTCTGCTTTGCAGCAGTCTAGGGCCTTTCACTAGTTGTTCGGTTGCATGTTAACTATATAGGGACAATACATTCCACGTATACATATCCGAAATTAGTTGTCCTTATTTCGTTTGCTTGGTTCATCATCAGTAAGTCCATCCGTATTCGATGCTTGTTGTTGCTTCGCAACTTAATAAGCTTTACGTGTCCAGGAAGTCACCCCGATGGCACAACCCGCAACCTGGAGGACCAGATACTTAGCATAATTCCAAGAACGGGGAGCCGGATTAACCGCTCCTTATAGGCCTAAACTCGAATATGTCGAAGTAGCCCGTATAAGGTATTCACTAAGTAGTTCAGCCTGATTGGAACTGTAGACGCCACCGTTGATTCCATCTGGGGAATTCGTCCGCTGCCTCCTTAGTCCGGAGTAGTGCCTTAGTGGGAACACTCCCCTCCCCCTATATAGTTGGCTGTCCCCAATCGCTTTCTACAGGGAATAAAACCCCATCTCCAGCTGAGGTACTATTCCCGATTTTCACCACTATAGCAGGTGAGACGTGAGAGTAAGACTTGGTAGACAGCGGTGTGTTTTGAGAAAAACCTGTGGATGCTTGAGTCCTCTTGAATGCACATAAATACCCTTTAAACATCATAATATTTATGAACATCTTAAATTTTTCAAACCCAAACAAAATTGGGCTTAAATCATTGTTTTCTTTTTCTTAATATGGTCACCGTAAACATGGTACCTAGGGTTTTCAGGGTAATGCCCACATGAATTTTTGATTTTTTAGGACCTGGCAAACAATTATTTCAGGCCAAAAAATCTGTTCTCTTTTTTCTTAAAAACGGCTCTAAAGATTTTGGCAAACAAAAATCAGTTAATTAAATTAGAGAAAGGCTATTTTTAAGTATAAAAAATAGTTATATTTGGTACATCTCGAAGATCATTTGTTTTGGTTTTGATTTTCCGAAAACGTAACAGTTGATTTTTTAATATTTTTCTACGGAAAAGCTTAAAAGTTTAAATAGTATCTAGATATTGTTTGCCAAGATTAAAAAAAACACATTTTATTGATTTTTTTTTAGAAAAATGAAACGAAAACTCAATATTTCCAAAATATAATCAATTTTTTTGAAACTTGGTAAATAGTATTTTTTTTTAATCTTCTACAGTGTTGGAAAAAAACCATGTTTTTTTTATTAAAATATAACGGGACCCTCTATACAAATTTTAAAAAACCATTAACAAAAATCTTATTTATCTCAAAAACGCCTCTTATAATTTGTGTAAAAAGATGTGTGTGTGGTTAGTACAAATTCTAGTTTTTAAATAGAAAATATGTCTTTTCCGTTCTAACTTCCCATAGAAACACTTTTCATATTTCCGACTTTCTCATTATTTAATATGCAGATGCTCTTACAAAGTTTTAATAATATTGCACATCCAAAATTTTCAAAAAAAAAAATGTTTTGTCGACATTTAAAAACAAATTTTGGAACGCGAATTAATTTTTTGAAATATCGATTTTTAAAAACCGAGCTAATGAAATTTTTTGAAATTAAATTTGCATGTGTATTTTAATTATTTTTTTTTAAATTCGCATTCCAAATTTTTAAAATTTTATATATAAAAATTACTTTTTTTTTGTAACTGCTCCAAAGATTTTTAAATTAACTTTTCCTAAGCATATTTTTTTTTATTTAGCGAAATTACTATAGCTAATGATTTTAAGCAACAAATTTTTTTTTTCATGATTTTGAACATTTTGTTAATATTAATAAATTTCAGAATTAAATTTTAATTCGTTTTTAATATAACATTAGCCGTGTTTTTTGAGAGAGTGTATAGCAACTTAGCAAAATGTTTACACGCAAAACAATAACAAAACAAATTATTGTACAGAATTTAGATTGTGTTTTCCATATTAAAATTTTGCTGAGTAGCTAAACACTGTCTCAAAAAACACGGCTATTATTGAATCGTCAATACGTCAATTTCTAATCACATTCTAGCAATTAACTACAAGAGCAAGTTCATGCGATCCAGTCGTGTATTTCTCGTTTATAACGATCGTCCCAGAACTCTAGAAGCCCGCAAATGAAACATTCGAACCCTTATTCTTCAAATGCTTGGAGAAGCTAAGATAATATTTGTAGTGTTTGTTAGAAAATCGACCATGGAATAATTGAGGTAGTAACAATACGTAATAGATTTAAAAATCGAAATGAACAGAAACAATTATTGTTTAAAAATACATTTTTGAAAATGATTTATCTAAACAAAAATCATTTAGTAAAAAAAAATTAGAATAAACTGTGTTGTTCGACCGAAATTAAATAAAAAGTAAAAAAATTAAAAATCAAATTAAATTATTTTTTGCATTTTACATTTAGACAAAATGTTTTTTTTTTTGGTCAACATAATTTTTTTTTTATTTTGATTTTAAGGGATATTAATCGAAAAATATGCATCAAAAAATAAAAATAACAGTAACAGTTCGAGAGAAAAAACAATAAAATATAAGGAGAAGAAAATGTGCAAACAAAGTATGGGAAAAGTAACTTTAGAGCTTAGATGCACCGGTTAATGATGATGGAGAACTTTTATTTGTGACCTTAACTTTCGATTTAGGAACCACCGCATACCCTATATTTTGGAAATGTTCAAATTTCTTCCCCTCTCCCTTAATTTTAATAAAAAATGGTTTAACAAACGTGCCACGTGCCACCGAGAGCTTGAAATTTACCACACAAAATGCACGTAGTTTTGCAGTCTTTTACTCAAAAAATACCTTTTTTTCTTTGCCTAGAAATTCAAACGATTCCAAAAACAGCCCGACCGTTATATATTTGCATATCATATACATATATATGAACTACAAAAAAAATAATATTTATTCATAATTAAACTAAACTATATTTAAAAAAAAAATAGTTTTTAGTAGAAAACTGAAAAAATTATTATAAAGTTCGATTTAACTTTTATTTTTTAGAATAAAATATTCGATTCTGGTTATTTAACCTCGAAAAACAAAAATTCTAATTTTATCAAACATAATTGTTTAGTAATGCTAAATTATTGATTTGGTATTATAGCAAATAAACTATACAATTCATTAAATTTTGTTTAAACTGCTAAAATTTTTCGGTCAATGACACAAGCTTTTGTGCCTAAGTATACCTAGATACCTACATACTTACTGGTTCTTGTAGTTTGTTTAACATTTATGTTAATAAATGTCATCTTAATTACCATACAAAAGTTGAATCATAAATGTGTTTCGACTGCCGCGCGCCACCGCACAATTATGTCAGAAGTGGTATACGTTGGTTAAAGTAAAGTATATTACATAGGTACACATGTGTAATATGTTAAATGTTCATTTCTGTTTAGCAAGCGATGAATTAATGAAGATGCATAAATTGAGCACGATACAAAAAATGTAATTAGTCGAAACTTTTTTCTTCCCTTCTTAAAGTTAAGGTTTTATTACCTAAATACATCACAACAGTATTAATCGTGTTGTATAGCATTTTTACTGCTGTCAACTGTTTTAATCAAATTGAAATTATTATATATCCGTCGAATAATAATAAGCGCTCTCAGTCTCTGAACAAAAGTTATTGTTTACAAAAGGTGTGGTAAACATTTTTTTTTTTTATGTCATTCTATTGACTTTTAACTTGTCGCGTCGTCATCGTGGATCGGGGAAACCTATAAACAGTTTTAATTTGTTTTTGTTAAAACTTCATCACATTGAATAAAGTTAACAACCTCGTCGATTGTTAATTTGAACTTGAAATTATTGTAGATATTCCTAAATTGCATTTATAAATATTTGGTTGGTATTTTGTTAGTTTTTTACTACTTACTAATTATAAATTTAAAAAAAATCAGATTTTAATGGAAAACTACTTTTAAATTACACAGACAATTTCTAGTGTTTCTACTACGCTTTTCTTTTTGTTGTATGTATTTTATGCGAATAACCCTTTTATGATAATAGTGTAATAGATGTCTTAAATATTATCTGGCAATTGAATAAAAAAAAAATCGTTTTGAGTTTTTTTTTTGTGAAGAGCTAGTTGTGTTTCTTAAAAAAATTCCTAAACAAACACTAAATTTGGTCCTTGGTTTTGTGGAGTGAAAGAGCAAAATTCCATTTGTTAAGCCCATAAGAGTCTGTACAAAATGTTTATTTTTTTCAAATGCAATACATTTTTGAGAAATTTAATGATAGGACCTACACAATATTTGTTGATATATCTGATGATTTTTTGAAAAAAACATCACAAGGGATGGCCACGAGACGAGACTCGGCGAGTCTTTTGTAAGTCTCGTCTCGGTCTCGTTTAAATCGAAAATTTTCAGTCTCGTCTCGGTTTCGTCATGCGAGACCGAGACTTTTCCCGTCTCGTGACCAGCCCTAATCATCACATGCTTTACTTAAGATGGCGCTCACAGCCCAGGGTGGATTAAGACCTCAACTAACAAGCCCCTCCACCCAGGTCTGTCCCTAGCTAGCCGCTTCCAGTTGCGCACACCGAGTTGGCTGAGGTCGCTCTCTACTTGTGCGCGCCACCTGTTATGGGTTCTTCCTCTGATGCGTACACCATCGGTTGGATTCGAAGACTCGTCGGGCAGATGCGTTGCTGTCCATACACTCCACGTGCCCCAGCCGTCTCAGACGCTGTATTTTCAGCTTTTTGACCAGGTTAACGTCGCTGTACAGCCCGTATAGCTCGTCTTTGAATCTTCTTTTCCACACTCCTTCTATACACACCGGACCGAAAATCACACGAAGAATCTTCCTCTCAAAGCATGCTAGCAGACTTTTATCCTATTTTTACAATGTCCATGCTTCTGCCCTATAGAGGACTGGGATGATAAGTGTCTGGTATAAGGTCTCCTTAGTTCTCTGAGAGAGGGCTTTACGCTTTACTACTTAGCCCGAAGAAACAGCGATTGGCAAGAAAAGTCATTTTGCGAGTTAATAGTGGAGCCCTGGTAGACAAATAACTTGACAATTCCGAAGTTATAGATGTCCATAAAGATATTTTGCCCGAGTCGACGATGTTGGGATTCCTTTTTCGATGACAGCATATACTTCGTCTTGTCCTCATTAACCGCCAATCCCATTCTAGCCGCCTCCGATTCAATGCTCGCAAATGCGTCTGCCACAGCTCGTTTCGTTCTGCCGACAATATCTATGTCGTCTGCATACGCAAGCAATTGAACGGACTTTAGATAAATTGTACCGCTGGTGTTGACTTGTGCGTTGCGTACAATTGCTTTAAGAACGATTTTAAATAGGTTGCATGATAACACGTCGGTCGCCTTGCCTCAATCCTTTCTCAACTTCAAAGGAATCGGTGGTGTTCTTACCGATTTTGACGGAGTAGCGAGATTTCTCCATCGTCTTCGTCATCCTGCACAAGCGGACGAGTTTGGCAGGGATGCCGAGATATGACATGGCTTTGTATAATTCGTCCATTTTCACGCTACCATACACGACTTTAAAATCGATAAAGAGGTGGTGTGTATCGATCTGGAATTCATGGGTTTTTTTTCTAAAATCTATCGGAGTGTGAACATTTGATCGACGGTTGACTAGCCTGGCCAAAAACCATACTGATAGGGACGATTAGATCGTTGACAAAAGCTTTGAAGCGGGCACACAGGACAGCCGAAAATATTTTATAAGCGACGATTAGGAGACTTATTAATCTGTAGTTCATGCATTCCAGAGCATCTCCCTTTTTATGGATGGGGCACACTATACCGAGGTTCCATTCATCGGGCATACTTTCCTCCGAACAAATTTTGCAGGTGAACTGGTGTATGCTCCTAACCAATTCATCTCCCGCTGATTTAAATATTTCGGCTGGTAAGCCGTCCACACCAGCAGCCTTATACGATATCGCCCGCTGCACTTCGGCTAGGTGGGGTGGACGGAACTGTTGGCCAACATCGTCCGAGTTGAATGGAATGTTCTGCCTACTAGCGGAATCTTGGCTGTCTTCACCATTTAACAGTATAGAGAAGTGTTCTTTCCATATCCTCAGCACTGACTTTGTATCTACTACCATATTCCCACTCTCATCTCGGCAGGCTTCCGTTCTAGCTTTGTATCCTTGGGTGGATCGTTTCACCCTCCGATAAAATTTTCGAACATCTCCCCTGCCACTACAACCCTCAATAGAATCGACCACCCGCTTCTCGTGCTCTCTCTTTTTCCTCCTGAGAAGTCAGCGTTCCTCTTTTCTTTTCAGCGCGTAGAGCTCCCTGCCTACTCTATCAGCAGCTCTTGTTCGAGTCTGCAGCATTGCCTGGTAGGCCTCATCCTTAGCTGCATGCGCCAGCCGGCACTCTTCATCGAACCAAGCATTTCGTTGTGGTCGCCTTGTGAAACCCTAACCCAGCATATCACAGGCGGCACATCTAATGGCTTGTTGACAGTGTTTCCACTGGTCCTCTACACTTGCTGCTGGTGGCAGACTTCCTGAGAGATTAAGAGTTACGTGGTCCGCAAAAGTTCTGGCGGTCTTGGTACACTTACCTAAAATAATCAATATTATGAGTAAGGTAACGTTGGATACGATTACTTTGAAAAATGATAACTTTGTATGCAAATACTTGGCTTAAAATTAATTTTCTTGAAGTTCTCTGGTAAAATAGTTTGCTTAAATTTCATTTGTGTTTTATTACGGTTATTTGTCTAAGGTATAGCTATAGTTGTTAACCTGGATACCTATCTGTCCTAATATAGAAATACATTTGGAAAGGGGAAGTTCACTGATAGCATCAGTCCATAATATCTATATACATAAATATAAATATTTTTCGGTGTATATACAATATGTGTATGCATTTCTCGCATATGCGGAATTGTGGGGATGTGAATAAAATTGAAGAATAAACTCAAAATTAGCATGAATTCCACATAAAGATGTCATGTAGCTACCCATGTAGATCTGTTTGAGATATGCTAATGTCGATAACGCTAAGGTGGGTTAAAGTACACAGCACCACACCACACATTCGAAGGTTGGCTGTTCTTTTTTTTTGTCCAAATACCAAATACCATATTCACCAGAGCTCTATACAATATCTATAAAAGTATAGAAGTCGAATAATATAACAGATATTTCATTTGGATGTTAAAAAGGGTGAGAAATGAGAATATATGTTAGCAGTTGGCCTTCTGTTTCATTGTTCCGGGCTCATTTTTATTCCAATTTGAGAGAATTTTTGAGATATTTTTTGTTCAGGAAATTGAATTATTTATTTTTAAAATTGACTTTATATTGACTCGCAAATTTGAATTTGGTTGTCTTCTGGCACGTAGCAAGGGAAGGTGACAGATGAACTGAGGTCCCTCAAAATTTGATATTATCACACAATTTAATTCACTGCACGAGTAGAAGTTAACACCTAAACAAAATTTTGGGACATCTAGCTACTAAAAATTTTAAACAGAGGCTAGTTTCACTTTGGAGAACTATATTTTTTTGTAACAACCTATCTAAGGTCCAGTTTTCCGTTGACGCTATTAAGTAAACTCACCAAATTCAAAGGGTTAATTCCGAAGGTTTAATTCCGAAAAACACGTGAAGTATGCCAAAAAATAGAAAATGTAATGTTTTTAGTAAAAAAGTGAGAAAACCAAGACAAAAAGGATCAAATATTCGAGAACAAATTTGTACGGACTGTGAAATTCAATGTTTTTAAAATGTTAAATCATTTTACAAAAAAATAATTACCTAATACGTTTTACAAATGCTTGCAATAATAAAAAATAACTAATTGTGTACATATCATAGTTCATAGTTGTGCAAAATGCCGCTTTTCAAATTTAATCTCATGACCAAATTACCAAAAAGCTCATCCCTAAATCGCAATTTTACAGCTACGGCCCTGGTTATTTAATAAAAAAATAGCTATAAGATGAACATATTTTGATTAGGTAAGATGATCGGAATTCAAATTATATTAATTTTTATTATGATTTTTTCATAAATTTAAACTAAAATGGCCTAAATCAATGAGATATCGTGCTATAAAATATATCATACAAATCAAAAAAATCAGGCTGGACGATTTTAAACTTTAATGCAACTGCTTAAATATCATAAAGTTGTTTTAAAATGTTTGAAGATGCAAATATGATAGATATCTTTTAAATTTGAACTGTAAAGGAGAGTTTGTATACATACAGTCGACGCCACTTAAAGCGACCGCCAAGGAACTAGCCAAATGTGGTCGCAATAGCCGGTGCGGTTGTTATATCCGACTTACCGAGAAAATGATTGATAAGAAAAAACAGAAGTACATAAGTATGCGCTTTTAAATGTTAAGAACAGAATAATAAAGAACCTAGTTAAATTCATTCGCGTAGAAAGCAATTTGTGTATATTCGAACACGTTCAGTTTCGAATTCTCAGTGTCCTACTTTTTTTTTTGAAGTTTTCGTCATTCCGTCGCGTTGGTGTAAGCGGCGAAACTGAAGTATTTTTTGTCTGAAATTCGTCGTTATAAGCCACGTCGTTATAGGTGGCTCTACTGCGGTATCGCACCACCTTCACAAGAAATATCAAAATATTGAAATTTAAGAGTTCTAAAATTTGAAAGTAATTCACGTAAGTTTTCTCGGGAACGTCAAAAATGTGTAACTTCAATAAAATTAAAAATAAAACGACATAACCTTGAAAATATTGCCCGCACCGAAAATTTTTTTTGTATAAACGAAGGATGGTTTGATTGCCTAAAACCTTGACCTCACAGTTTTTTCTCTAATATCAATAGTTTCGGAGATATAAGTCCATTCGCATTTTCCGAAATGGTGGATTTCGTGAGGGTGATGGCGGGCGTCCCGAATACCCGGACATACGCTTTTCTAATAGCCCTCTTTCAGGTATACAATTTTCAGCAATCCTATATTTCGTTCCATAAAACGATTGTTTTTTCGCTAATTTTCCTGGAGGTACTACAAATGAAGATCTATATAAAGTGAGAACAGTTGGGGAACGATTTTTGGTTGCATTATAGGGTGGGGAAGGCAATTATTCACTAAATGAACTTAGATTCATGCTGTTTAGATAATCAGTACAACAAAAATAAAGTTCAACTTGGCTAGCCTTCCACTGACTAGTGAAGTAGCACAACACCACATATGCATACTAAATATAATTTATATCACCAGGTTCAACAAGGGCTGAACAAAGATGTTTTTGCTACTGAACGAGGATGGAGATGACAAAAGACGGTCTTACTCCGATTACAATGCTAGAAGATCCGGGACCAGAAGACCTTCTAAAAATTTATTTTTCTAAAACTCTTCTCGAAAAAAAAACTTTATTGAAAAGAAAAAAGTATATAGCTATAGCATAATATTGTAAGTGTTGGCATTGTCTTTTCATAATTTTTAGTATTTTAAGTATTATTTTTTTTTTTGAAAACTGGCCCTAGCGTGGGGCAGATAATAATACCTCCCCAAGTTGTACGATTAATTCGTAAACATACATTCTACAAGCTCTAGCTTTTTATCGCATTTTATTTTATTCACCGATCCAAAAATTCCAAGTTTTTGAGAGCAAAATTCAAGCATAATCATTCATGTGATTGTTCGTTGTGATTTTTAGAAACTTCCCTCCCTCAATCTATATTACTATTGATTGTTTTATGACCGATCTTCAGAGAAATTCGTTTGTTTTTAAAGCTACACCATTCTTTAGTTGAAAATTACTTTAGAAAGTTTAAAGCTTCAAATTTTATTCCAATACACTTGATTTAAATATCTTAATAGTTTTGTGCATTCCTTGATCTTGAAATAATCTATTTGAAATATTCAATTTTGCAACTTTTTAGGTAAATTACATTTTTTTATAATTATTATTACTTTTTCAATTTCAGCACTTACTTTACCCAAAAAGAGAAAAGACGAAGAAAAGGTAAATCAATTAAAACTCTGTTAATTAATGTATCAGACACAGTAAACAAATCTAAGGTACCTAATGCATAGGTTGTCAAAGTGTTAGAAATTTATAATGCCTCTCTGAATGACCGCCCATCCTAGTACACTACACAAACACCTGAAGATAGATCATTTTACAAGTTAAAGGGTAATGAACAAAAAAAAAGCTTTGGAGCAAAACCCACAACAGAAAAAAAAAGTTGTCCCATACATTTTTTAGTAGACCACAAGTATATTAAAACATAAGTCTTAAATAGAACCATTGAGTTTATACACATAGAAGAACCCCGTCAGAGATATGATATCACCAATGTAGGTAGCGCCCTTATTTTCATCTAGAACAAGAACCAGTCATAGGCAATATAAGAACCATATTCTCCTTAAGGTAAACTATTTCCTCACTATTTTCACAATAGTCTACCTAAAGGTGGAATTAGTCTACTTTAAGGAGCAAATGGCTCTTGTATTGCCTATCACTGGTTCTTGTTCTAGATGCAAATAAGGGTGCCACCTACATTGGTGATATCATACCTCTGACGTGGTTTCTCTATGTGTATAAACTCAATTATAGAACCTAACGATTATCGAAAACTAGTTGGAATTGCAAGATGAACAAAACAAGCACACACTTTTTGAAACTTTAAGGTTTCAGCACTTAATTAAACGTCAAATAAAACAGCTGACGGGGTTCTTTCAGGAAAAATTTATTTTACTGCTGGAACAAACTACTTACTACTATGGGATTTGGTTCGCTTAAGAAGGCCTTTCTTGGCCCTTCTTCGAGACTGAAATGTCAAATTAAGACTTTTTTTTGACCCTATTAGACTAGGAATCTCGAAAAAATGAGCCAATCCTGCAATTCTGAGTTCAGATTCAACTTCAGAACACAAAAAGTCTTCTGGAAAGTAAAATTTTATTTATGCCACGAGTCATATGCAGTGTTACCGCAACCTAAAACGAGAAGTCGCTAGACCAACTTCCAAATGTCGCTAGATTGGATGAAATTTGGGGGACAAAAAATCGCTAGACAAAAATTGGTAAATAAGTGTAAAAAAAATTCTCTTGAATAACTTTTTATTTTTGTTCAAAAATGTATAGTACCGGCCTAACTACATAGACCTACTTTTTGCAAAAAGAACAAAAGTGAGAAATAAATATCTATGCTGAAGACGCCTGCTTGCAAAAAAACAATTAAAAATTGTATATAGTGACTTAATTTATATATGTCAGAACTATTTTCCTATGTTTTTTTGCAATGTTTCCTTAGCGAACATTTTAATTTCTCACTTTTGCACTTTTTGCAAAAAGTAGGTCTATGCAGTTAAGCCTTAAATTAACAAACAACTTAGGACTATAAAAAATTTGAAACAGATACATTGCTTAAATCAGACAACTGTGCTCACTTGCACTTACATCTTGCACATGCTTTGATATGTGTGTGTAGTGAGTTTCAGTATCCAATTATTGAAAATAGAAAATTGCAAATTAATTTAAATGCCAGGAATGATAAATAACTAGGGCCATTACATACAAAAAAATAGTATTTTCGTGTCGAAGCTCACAAATGCTTACCTTCAAAAGTCGCTAGAAATAATCTAGCGACATAAAAATATTTTTTGTCGTGGGAAAATTTGAAATGGCACTAAACAGCAACCCTGGACATGTGTTGTCCTGCGTGGAGTGTTTTGTTGAAAAGTATTATAGCTTGTTCAGGAAAAAAAAAATTCCTTTAGTAAAAAGTTCCGATAAACATACCGCAAACAAAATTGACTAACGCTTGGTTTTTTTTATTGCAAATTTTACGGCACTACACCGCACTTCCGAATAAAACATGCTTAGTATAATTATTCTATCTGTATGAACTGATTTACTTTTAAATAGAGGTCGAATATGATGATCCCTTGAACTGATCAAAAAGCAATAGTTTCAGTACTGTACATAAGAGAGTTTAAAACAATAGTCCACTAGGGCGTATACGTATCTAATTTTTATTGAATTATGAATATTTTTAATTAAATTTTTCTAAAAATGCATAATTATGATTTTAGAAATCTAAACGATGATTAATTTTTGGGTCAACAAATTGTGAAAGGCAACAAAATTCCCCGATGACTTAATTTCTGTATACAGTCTACTCCGCTTAACTAGAACACCATACTTGCAGACTATTTGTTTCAGTTAAGCGGAGTTTTCAATTAACCGAACATCAGATAGCTGAAACTTGTTTCAAATAAGCGGAGTTTTGTCAAAATAGTTATGTTTTCATATGAAACACTTCAAAAAACAAAGGTATTTAAATTTTTAATCACAAGACGAATATTAATATTTATAACATATTTAAAAACAAGAAAACGGTCGTTTCACTTATGCGGAGTTAAGTAAGTGAAAAATGTTCATTTGAGGCAAACAATTTTGTTTCAATTATCCGGAGTGTGCAATTTAGCGGAGTTCAGTTATGCGAAGCAGTTTGTGTGATAAATTGTCAAAAAGCCTCCGGAATAAATTTCTTGTATCAGATAACCGATGTTTTCAGTTAAGCGGAGTGCAGTTTAGCAGAGTTTACTGTATTTGTATGCATAAGAGCACTTACAAAATGACAAAAAGCCAAACTTGCGACATTTTCAAATGACAAACAGTCTTATGTGTTGTTCTTCAATCATGTACAATAGGTTTTGATGTATTTTCTAATTCTTGCGCCATTTTATTAATGCAGTGGCAAATGGTTAGCATTTTTTACATTTATTTATCAAGCTAACTTTAAGTATGTATCGAACCTAAGTATATTTTTGTTTTTGTTTTCATTTGAAATTTGAATGGAATTTGAATTCATTTAAGCATTCCTCTAAATATACCTTAAAGTCATTTAAGCAAGTACGTGCGGCATAAATCGTAGATTTTATTACAAAAAAAATGGCAGTATGGTTATAAATATTAGGTATTTCTTTAACGATGAAAGCAGGTAGGTATGGTATAGATATCCTTATTATTTTCATACTTCATGTAGGAATTTTGCCGTATCATCACAATTTATATTGTCATCCATATTTGGGTCGTCTCCTCTGAGTCCTAAACATTATTGGAATTCGTTCTTATATCGGTCGATATATACATAGGTAACTTCCATAATCCCTATTCTTTTATGTTTTTTATAACACATTCCATGTTGTTTACAGGACATCGCCATCGGAGCAAAATGCCCTTTAGTTCTTTTATTTTATTTCTTTCGATTTTTGTGAAAGGTTCGCAGTTTGATAATTTTCTTTGGGATAGTGCTACACTTTATTTGTAAATAACTAATAATATTGTATTCCCTCTTCTTTTTCTCTTTCTAGAGAAAGGGATATACATACTATATAGGCAGATAATAGCCCGAAGGCCAACATAATTTATGACATTTTGGAATACCCTTCCAAGGGCATCCTGTTACCTCTTACATGTAGGTATAATTTTTTTAGAATCTCAGCTGCTAGGTATAAACTGAGAAAAACAAATTCGCTGCGATATACAAAAATAAAGGAAATACTCAACTCATATGTACATTTGATCTAAATGCACGCACACTCAGAAATATAAAAAAAAAATATCCCCTGCCACCAGAATCAGCATAGAACACACAAATTAATACTTCTGGCAATCGGATTTTGTTGTCCAATAAATTTCGGATTTTTTACGGATCTAAAAATGAAATTTAGATGAAAAGGTTGTGTGAAGTAAAGAATTCTTATTGAGAGAGGGTGAGGAATATCAAAAAAAAAAAAATATATATATGTAGGTATATACGTATGTAGGGCAAAAGGGTCGGCATTGGGATATTACTTATATGGTTAAAATATGTGGCAAGGGCAGATGCCTGATAGGAGAGCTTATTTTTATTGCATAAATTGCCAAAAAGAGCTTCTTTTAATTTATTTATAAAAAAGTTAAATTACCTAAGTAGGTAGGTATTTTTACCTATTTAAATATATGTGAGGGAAAAATAAATTTTGTATTCTAGTAACGGTTCCACCTTTTTTTTTTTGTAAATCAATTTAACGGAATAACTGCAGAGAGAATCAGTAACTTATATCAAGGAATTTTAGTCACAAGTGAGGTTATACTTTTAAAATTTGGGCCAGTTCTTTTTGATCAGCATCAGAAACGTATGGCAATAGAAAATTAAACATAAGACTGTTTCAAAACAAAATGTTTTTCGTTTGTACTTTTTTATAGTGCAAGTCTGGAAGTATTTAAGTCAAAATTAAATTATATACCTACGCTTATCCCTGACTCACTCTTTTTGATGGGCACCTTAAGCGTCCTGCAACCATACCTATTACTAAATAAAAGGCAAAAGACTTTGGGTTAGTTTACTTACTTACTTTACTTTAGATGCGCTCACAGCCCAGGATGGGCTTCGGCCGCGACCCCTCCAGCCAGCTCTGTCCCTAGCTAGCCTCATCCAGTTGCGCACCACCGACTTGGTTGGGGCGTTCTCCTCTTTTGCGCGCCACCCCTGTTATGGTTTCTTCCTCTGCCGCATACACCATCAGTGTTGGATTTGAACACTCATCGGACAGATGAGTTGCTGTCCATACGCCTCACGTGCCCTAGCCATATCAGCTGCTGTATTTTCAGCTTTTTGACCAGATAAACGTAGCTGTATAGCCCGTATAGGTCGTCGTTGAATCTTCTCCTCCACACTCCTTCGATACACACCGGACCGAAAATCACACGAAGAATCTTCCTCTCAAAGTACACTAACAGACTTTTATCTGATTTTTTTCAATGTCCACACTTCTGCCCCATTGAGCAGGCCCGGGATGATAAGGGACTTGTAAAAAGTCTCCTTCGTTCTCTGAGAGAGGGCCTTACTACTTAAATGCCCTCTTAGACCGAAGAAACAGCGTGTGGCAAGAGTAATTCTTCGTTTGATCTCTGTACTGATGTCATTTTGCGAGGTAATAGTGGAGGCCAGGTAGACATAGTCCTTGACAATTTCGAAGTTATATCTATCCATCGAGATATTTTTCCCGAGTTGACGATGTTAAGGTTCCTTTCTGATAACAGCATATACTTTGTCTTGTCCCCATTAACCGCCAATCTCATTAAAGCCGCCTCCGATTCAATGCTCACAAATGCGCCTGTCACAGCTCCCGTTGTTATGCCGAACGCCCCTTGATTTATTTGTACAAGAATCGGCAGCCAAGAGCGCACTTCGGCTTAGCCAAACTGGTAGTTGGAAGCGCAGCGCCATAGGACACGCGCAGATTCTGCAGAAATACACGGGGAGTATGGTATGCACTGTCTACATTACACCCCGTTTAGACTTTCACAAGCCGTTCACGATTGCCTTTCCTATTAGAGAGGATTGGCAAACCAAAGAACCATCAACCTGCGAATCGATGATAGCAATATATACCGACGGTTCCAAGATGGATACTGGTGTTGGTGCAGGCTTCTTTTCGGAAACTCTTGGACTAGCCAGCTCAATCAGACTTCCTAATTACAGCAGTGTCTTCCAAGCTGAGGTCCTGGCAGTGACGAAAGCTGCTAGACAGGTCTCAATGATGGCTATACTACAAGCGGATATCACCTTTTTCATTGACAGCCAAGCGGCAATAAAAGCAATTTCTGCCATTGAAATAAAATCGAAGCTTGTGACATGCTGTCGCGAAGAGCTTAGGGTTCTTCGTACACAGCACAACATACGACTCTGCTGGGTTCCTGGCCACAGTGGTGTCCCAGGTAATGAAAGTGCTGACGAACTGGCAAGAATGGGATCAACACTTGATCTTAATCAAGCAGATTCAACTGTTCAAATCCCGTCCTGTAATCTTAAGAGAGTAATCGAGAGTAAAGTTCTAGCTATAACCAACAAGAGATGGAACTCACTCGATACCTGTGTTATAACTAGAAAATTATGGCCTAGTTTCGATAAACAAAAGACCGACAAAATCATCCACCTGGGAAATAATCTATCTATTCTCGTGAGCGTTACCACTGGGCACAACCAACTGGGTTACCATAAGAAAAAGATGAGTCTCAGTATGGACGACTTATGTAGAGGATGTGGTGACGAAAGATACATGAGGATACTCCACACTACCTTTGTCACTGCCCTGCACTATGTCATCTAAGAAATAGGCTCCTCGGGATACATTTCTTCAATGACTTAGAGGAACTATCTGACATTACAAGCAATAACATGTTAAAATTTATTAACGCTACAAAATGGCTTGACAATTCTTAAATACAGCTAAACAAATTAGTCACATACACCAACCCACTGATCTATCAAACTCAACCGACAGACGTTGCATGGAGCCATTGCTCCTACGGGCCTGGTGGTGGGGATGATTTAAACAGTGGAGGTAAAGAGAAGGGACCACGCCCTTGAAAAGACGATGGTGCGTTGACCTCTCCTCAACCTGGTGATTGTGCTTACGGATACTTGTTCAGTAACCTGAAGACTAATCTGACTGAACGGGGCAGACGCATGCACCAACCACTGATCTATCAAGCTCACCCAGCGGACGTTGCATAGAGCCACTGCTCCTAAAGGCCTGGTGGAGAGATGATCTTTCCGGTGGGGGTAAATGAGGGGATCACGCGCTAAGAAGACAATGGTGCGCTTAACTCTCCTCAACCCGGTGTTAATATGCGTCAGACAATTCTTCAATACCTGGATAGCTTCACCGAGTTAACTAGGCAGACACATACACCAACCACTGATCTTTCAAACTCATCCACCAGACGTTGCACGGAGCCTGGCAGTGGCGATTCCTCTCAGTTAGCAGGTTTATCGCCGCTAAACCAAGAATTTAAATGAATAACTTAAGTTTTAGGTATATAATGTAATGCTAAAATAATGATAATGAATTAATTGCAATAATCAATACATACCATAAATACAAAAAAACTACCCACCTACCTACCTATTTTCAAATCATATTTTCCTTTACACAACACAAAACTCCCATCTTCCTATCTGCCTCAGCGTTACAATATGCGATACCAAAACCAAATTCCCTACAAAGAGCATTGATATAATAATAAAAAAAAAAATAGATACCTACCTAACCTACCCACATTGTTCTAACACAATAAACAACACAAAACTCTCATACAACAAGTCTTCCTTGGAAGCTTACAACATCCGCGCTACCAAATTTCATACAATTTTTAATAATATCTATTCAAAATACAAATACAAACACAAAAACAATTCAATCTATAATACAAGAGCGTTTACTACACATGTCCTAAGCAAAGCCCAGCTAAATAAATAAAAGCGTAAGCGAAGGTATCATGCGATAAAGCACGATATGAGTTATGCTCTAGGTACCTACTTACATTTTGGGTGCGTTTTTTGTCATCTCTTTTTTTTATAGGAAAATGCGGTAGGAAGGATGAATGCGTGTGCTTATTGTTTTGTTATTAGTGTTCTTTGATTGGGTAAACATCCAAAAAGTTCTTTTAGCACAGTAAATATTTCAAAAAAAAGAGATCAATTGGCAAAGCGCGATGTAGTTCTGCATTTTTGATATGTTGTTGGGGCATGTTAGAATAGTCTGTATCTAAATTTGCAACTTCGAAAAACCAGTGCTCGCTGCAGGAAAAAATCATCAGTGAAAAAACGCTAAATTCATCCCATTTTTTCCGACATTTTCCTTTATAACTTTGGAAATATGCAACTAAGGAAAAAACCGTCCACTATAAACTTGTTTGTTATAAAATTTTCCACAAGACCACATCACAAAAAAAAAATTCAGAAAAATAAGTAATTTTAAAGCAATCACAAAATAGGTCAACAATTGTCCAATTGTGCTTAAAATTTGTAATCAAATATTCTAGATTATTACAAGATGAAATTCGAAAATTCGATCGAAATTGGTCAAATAGTTTTGGCAAGAAACATGATAATGGACGGTTTTTTCCTTAGTTGCATATTTCCAAAGTTATATAGGAAATGTCGTTAATTTATTTTGGCATAAAGTCGCCAGAAGTATCTATTATCGGCTGACCGCCAACGTGAAATTTGTTTACATAGCTTTCAACGTGAACTAAATTGTTTAAAAGATAGGTACATACATACCTTCATACATAAATGTGGGTAGGTAATGTTAAATTTAAGATTTTTAGAACACAAAATCATATAAATATAGGATGTAGATATTTATATTTATATAATTGTTATACCTATAATTGTTATAGAAAGTGACGATTTTTATGATAAAGTCATCGATAATTTTGTTTCCGTCGAACACCGAAGCGAATTTATATATAGGTATCGATAAATTTTTAAACTTTTATTTTATATTATTTATTAATTTTTTTTATTAATTGTCGTTATCAATAAAATTAAAAAAAAAATATGATTTTTTTTAATTAAACTTCCCTAGACCACGTAGCTAAACCAATATTAAGGACCAGGAATCGCCACTGCCTGGTGGGGGGATAATTTAACCAGTGGGGGTAGGGGGATCACGCCCTTAAAGGACAGTGATACGTTGGTCCCTCCTAAGCCCGGTGATTGTGCCGACGACGTAGGTTTACATGACAGAACGGGGTAGACGCAGACACCAACCACTAATCTATCAAACTCACTCACCAGACGTTGAATCGAGCCACTGCTCCTACGGGCCTGGTGAGTGGATGATCTATTCAGAGGGGGTAGAGGTAGAGATCACGCCCTTAAAAGACAACGGTGCGTTAACCTCTCCACAAGCCGGTGATTATGCGCAAACAAACACTTCTCCAACACCTTAATGGGACCAACCTAACAAAGCTACCACATACACCAACCACTGATTTATCAAACTTACCCGCCAGACGTTGCATGGAGCCACTGCTCCTACGGGCCTGGCGGAGGAATGATTTACCTGTTGGGGGTAGGGGAGAGGTTCACGCTCTAAAAACACTATGGTGAGCTGGCCTCACCTTTGCCCGGTGATTGTGTCGACGGACTCTCCTTATCTGACCTAACTGGGCAGTCGCAGGCACCAACCACTGATTTATCGAACCCAGCGCCAGACGTTGCATGGAGCCACTGCTCCTACGGGTCTGGTGTGGGGTTGATCAATCCAGTGAGGGTAAAGGAAAGGACACGCCCTTAAAAGACAATGGTGCGTCAACCTATCCTCAACCCGGAATTTACGCAACGACTGACACTCCTTCAATCAATTTGTAAACGACTTTTCCAAGCTTCAGCTTGTAAGAACTGTATTGACGCCCTCTACGGGCTATGTCATTGGATTTATGATAGGTTTCTTTTATGGGGATTAATCCCCAGGGTATCACAATGGATCTACACTGATCTTAGTGTGACGGTAACAAGATCAACTGTCAGCCCACTAACCTAACCTAACCTAACCTAACCTATGCCGAAAATGTGTATGTCGTCTGCATAAGCAAGCAAATGAACGGACTTTTGATAACTTGTACCGTTGGTGTTGACTTGTTGACTTTAAGAACGATTTTAAATAGGTTGCAAGGTTGCATGATAACGCGTCGCCTTGTCTCAATCCTTTCTCAACATCAAAGGAATCGGTGGTGTTCTTACCGATTTTAACGGAGCAGCAAGATTTATCCATCGTCATCCTGCAGAAGCGGATGGGTTTGACAGGGACGCCGAGATATGGCATAGCTCTGTATAATTCGTCCCTTTTCATAGATCATACGTGACTTTAAAATCGATAAAGAGGTAGTGTGTATCGATCTGGAATTCATAGGTTTTCTCTATAATTTGTCGGAGTGTGAACATTTGATCGACGGTTGACTTGACTGGCCTAAAATCACACTAATAGGGTCCGATCAGATCGTTGACAAAAGTTTTTAAGCGGCCACACACGATAGCCGTCTAGATTTTATAAGCGACGTTTAGGATACTAATTTATATGTATAGTTTGTGCATTTCAGAACATCTCATTTTGTATGGATGGGGCACACTATACCGAGGTTTTATTAATCGGGCATACTTTCCTCCGAACAAATGTTGCAGATGAGTTGGTGTATGCTCATAACCAATATTCATCTACCGCTGATTTGAATAGTTTGGCTGGTAAGCCATCTGCACCAACAGCCTTGTCTCCAGTCGCACTTCGGTCAGGTCGGGTGGACCGAACTGTTGGCCATCATCGTCCAAGTTGAATGGAGTGTCCTGCTGTCTTCACCGTTAGGCAGTCTAGAGAAGTGTTCTTTCCAGATCCTCAGCACTGACTGTGTGTCTACTACCATGTTCCCACTCTCATCTCGGCAGGCTTCCGTTCAAGCTTTGTATCCTTGGGTGGGTCTTTTCACCCTCTGCTAAAATTTTCGAACATCTCCCTTGCCGCTACAACTCTCAATAGACTCGACCACCCGCTTCTCGTGTTCTCTCTTTTTCTTCCTGAGAAGTCGGCATTCCCCTAATCTTTTAAGCCCGTAGAGCTCCCGGGCCACTCTCTCAGCAGCTCTTGTTCGAGTTTGCAGCATTGCCTGGTAGGCCTCGCCCATAGCTGCATGCGCCAGCCGGCACTCTTCATCGAACCAGGTGTTTCGGTGTGGTCGCCTAGTGAAACCAAGCACATCAGAAGCGGTTTCCACTGGTCCTCTTCACTTGATGCTGGTTGCGGACTTCCTGAGAGATTAAGAGTTAGATACGAGGTCAGCAAAAGTTCTGGCGCTATCTTGTGATTTAATAGCTTCTCAACATCGAACCTTTTCACAGCATATTTCACAGCATACCACCAGGTAGTGGTCCGAGTCAATGTTGGCCCCTCGGAACGTTCGGACATCCAAGATACTGGAAGCATGTCACGCGTCTATCGCAACGTGGTCGATTTGGTTGACGGTTCGTTGATCATGATCACGCGACCGCCAAGTCAAGTCCTCTTGTCTATATTGAGGTGTTGAAAACAGGTGCTTGAGATGATGGCGCGAATGCAAGGGATCTAAAACCTTAAGTCGCAATTATATAACTTGCAGATAGAGTAACCCAAATCAAAGCACAATAAAATTATATTAAAACATAATTAATTTAACTTCTTAATTTTTCAATAAAAGTTAAAAAAAAGTTATTACTATTCAACAAATCTGTGTTTATATATCTATCTGCCATCACCTATGTATGTATCAGGTATAGGTAAGGTAGATTGTATATTTCTAAAAAAAAGTATCGGCTGAGCTACGAAAAATGAACTCCGCAAAATAAATTGTAGGTGAATTGGGGATGGTAAATTCGAAAAAAAAGTCTGCCTTTGCACATACCCTTTTCATATGAATATTATCTCGACCTGCACTGATAGAAATTGAGGTAAGTTCCGCAACCATTCATTAAATGGATTCGCCTCTGTTATCTGCTAAGGCTATACTGATAGGTATCTGCCTGTTTATTATATTTTTTATATAAGAAGGCAGGCACTAGGTATCTTATTTAGTATCAAGAATATTAAAACCTTGAGATGAATTTCCACGGAAAATTGTATATGAAAGTTTTGCTGCATGCATGTATAGCAGCGCAGTCTTCAAAATAACGTACATACATATAAAGGTACATAATTTAACATATTATACATATAGGTAGGAAAGCTACACCTTTATAATAATGCGGCATTAAAACCATAAAGGAATGAATTCCTCCAAAAATTAAAAACGCTACCTACCTACCTATCTAAAAAACAAAAAAAATAGGTAAACAACAATCTTTGCCTTTTTGGAGCTTATACCTATCCGTTCCGTTGGTTTTATTACCTCTTAGCTCTTACTGTTGTTGGTGTTGTTGTTGTTTTTGGTGTCATTTTTATTTCGTTGTTATTTTCGCGAACTTGGAACCTCAAGCTGGTTCTCACGTTAACCAAACAAAATACACCCATACCTACCTTCTTTTAACCGCGCGGCGCGCAGTCCACTATAACTTACGATTTCCTTGTTTGTAAACAACAAAGTTGCAGTTTTTTAATTCTACTGGCTATATATTTCTGTCTCTTTCTCACATGTTTTATTCTTGTTTGTTTCATTTGTAGTTTATTATTACTTATTTTTTGTTCCTTGTCTCACCGGTGGCGGCGGCAGCCGTGTTTGTGTCCAGAGGCGTCTTATGACAATTGGGGACTCTGGGCCCTTTGTAGAAATTTTTTTATAAATTTTTAAGTTTATCATTAGGTACTCACTACTTATTATAATTTTTATTGAATTTCAGCTACCAAAAAAAATTAAATTATAAGTTGCTGTATAACAAGTTCTTAGAGCAAAGATCATATAAGCAAATATTCCAGTTCTTTTATAACTCCGTTGCCCTGAAAGAAATGGAAAATTACAACCATATTAAAACAAGTTAATAAAATATTGGAGCTAAAACTACCAACAAAACCTTTTCTGTTGAAAATACATAAGAGAAGAAGATAATTACGTTCTACAATTGGCGCCCAACGTGGAGCGTGATTATCTTTTTCTCTTCCGTATTTTTTAAATAAAAAAAAAATTTCGCAATTTTATTTTACTGAACGACTGAATAACGAAAATTTAAAAACAAATAAGACTAAATGACAAAATTATTAAGGTAGGACCGCACTCAACTTCAGCAGCACTACAAATGCATGTAGCACTATGAAATTGCATGTGCCATATTGCACTAAGCGGCAACGGAAATTCATAAGATTTCATAAGAATTCTTGGAAATCGCAGTTTCGCTGCAGTGCAGTTCCGTCGAGTGCGGTCTATCCTTTATTCGTTAAATTAAATTAAAACTGAAGCATTCCTTAATATATACATATTACAATCGGAACAAATTAAAAAGACCTCCTAGGTAGCTCCTTAGAGTGTCTTTCACTGGTGCTCCGAATTTAATAATTTAAATTAATTCCTAGGAGTAATTATTCAGTCGAAAACTAACCAATTAATTATAGTAAGCCCAGTGACAGAATAATTTAAGTAATAGAAAATTAAAAAAACTTATAAATTTACAGTATTAACAAAACAAAATTAAAGTAAACTTTAACTCCATATTAATAAACGCCGGAGCTAGTGGCGAGTTATCTTTCACTCGTAGATTAGTAATTCGATTTCTGCCACTAACGGCTAGTTTAACCACCATGAAAGATGGTTTAGCGAAGGGTTTACTAAGAAAAATAAATATGCGTTTTTATTCACGAGTTATATGTTAATCTATGCCTACACAAGAGCTCGAAAGTTATACAGATGAGTTAAGCACTATTTTTATTAATATGGCTGTAATAGAATACGACTGTTAAATAAAAGTTCTGCTACAATTTTTATATAAGAGACACTTTCATGGCTTTTTTATGTGCAAAATCTTGATTTTTTTCATCGAAGTCCTCATCTTTAAGCACATATCATTTTCAATTGACATATCAACAAGCTATATTTAGTCTCTTTGGAAGTATATTACTTCTAAGTTAACTGTGTATCCTTTTAAATATAGAAAAGGAACGCTCCCAGCTGCAGTTTGATAACATCATTGATGAAAAGATTCTACACGCTGTTTCAGCATTTGATTACAGCGTGTACTTATGTCTTTAGCTAATTCTTCAAATACACTTTGCGGTTCTTGAGAGTTTAATGTTTTTAAACGAGACAAAAACCCAAGTGTATTTTCCAAATTGGTTGAAAAAGCTACAGCGAAGGCTAAGAGGGTCCCTAAGATTGCGGGGCCCTGGACCCGGCCAGTGGGCCCATGCCTAACCCTAAGGACGTCACTGATGCGCGTCCGTTTTTTTTTTTTCTACATTTAGTTCAATGCTAACGAATATAAAACACAAATACAAAAAAAAAACGAAAATGCCATGGGAACCTTTGAATTATTATATTGAACTCGAAAAGAAGTGCGGGAGGAAGTTGTTGTTTTGATTTTAAACACAGACCGGCTTACAAAATGTTACGAACCCAAAAAATAAAACAAAAACATACACACACACAATTTATAGCAAAAGATAAAAATGCGAGTAGGAAAATCTTGCCGCCAAAATGATCACTGAATGTTTTGGTGGTTTGACTGCATTGTATTTCCACAAAGTTTCAATGGAATTTTATTTTAAGATGCGAGTTTGAGGATGCTACGAGTAGGATTAAAGGTAAAGTATACCTTGTATCATCAACAAAAAATAAGTCAATGGACTTTGAATGGGAGGTTAGTAAACAAAATAACTTGTCTCGCAAAATACATATATACAATATACTGCAGGTACGATATGTAGGAATGTACAACTTTACTAGTATCATTAACGCAAATCTAACATGAATTAACTTTTTTTAATTGAGAAAAGTGCAGATAAAAATTTAATTTCAAAATTGAAAAAAAAATATCAGCCCGATTTTGAAAAATCGAATTTTCAAAAATAAAAATTGAAAATTGAAAGTACATCACTCTAATTAAAGAGCATAAATATTTTTGTCTGAAAATCGTTGCGAGTCATTTTCGTAAAAAATAAGATTTGTCTTAACGGTTTTTCAAAATTTGTGTTGTAGCAACATTAATTTTTGTATTATTCTAAAAATTGATAAGAACTGACACTAGCTATACGAAGTCTCAAGAAAATAGGTACCTAACAAATCGTTTTCGAAATACATATTGAGCTTTAAAAAACAAATTTTGAACTTTTTAAAAAAAATTCAGAAAATTTTTTTTCAAAAAATTAATAACATAGCTTTCATAACTCCAATTCATTCGTTTAGAAACAGATTTTTTTCAATAAACTTTTACCGATTTCTCTATAACCTTTTATAATTATGACAAATCTAATTATAGAATTTATTAAGTTAATATGAGGATTAGGATCCAGGAAGAGTTTTGAATCGTTCTAAAAAATTGTTAGTCTTATGGCTCTTTGAAAAATTTTAGTGGAAAAATCGACCTTATTTTTTGTGTCATTCGTTTAAATACACCTTGGAAACCAACCTAAGCTCATAAAATCGTTTAAAAATGGTTAAAAATAGGATTATGCACAAAATCAAATAATATAATCAGTTAAAGACATTTTCTCATGAATTTAGCAATTTTGCCAAAAGGAAGTGTTCTAACCGACGATAAAAATGCTCAAATTCGAGTCTTCAGGACGATGGTCATAGCAGTCGCTGTAAAGGAACAACAAACCGCTAGCGAACATGGCTACAATACCTCAAGAAAGACAACGCATACTCTTAGAAGCCTCAAATTCAACATTATCAGTCAGCAAAGTCAATGGTAAAACCGTAGTTAAAGCCACCAAAAATGCTTTTTATCAGTTTGTCCGGGAAGCCACACATTTTAATCATCTGAAAACTAAAAAAGATCCACCGAAATCAGTCATACCTAATCGTTTTTCGAAAAAAAAAAAATAAACTGCACAACTGGATCGCACAAACTTAGAATTTTTTTTTTAACATTAGCTTAGCTACTTCGATATTTTATTTATTGGAATTCAACAAAATAAATTAAAAAATGTATGTCATTTTTCCGGACAAAAATTATGTTAATCACACAAGCTTTTTTTTATTTTGGAGTTAGTTTAACACTCTGTTTGCAAAAGGAAATTTGATAAAACAAATTGAAGTAAAATTTATTTGATATGATTAGTCAAAAATATTATAAAGAAAAACGGCATAAGTTTGAAAAGTGCCATTGCAAATCACAGTTTTTTTTTAATTTATCAGGACAAGTGGAATATAGTGTTTTTAAATATAAAATAAGGTACAAAACTGTACTTACTGTATTGCAAAAACTGGCGCAACACAAGTTAGTTCTTTTTTCACTGAAATTTGACGATAAATCCTTGGCAGAATACGTAGATATGCCACTTTTGCACATACAAAACACTTCCGTTCACCTCGAACAACTGACAGAAACTAAATTATGTCATTATTGATCATAAACAAACAATGAACAGGAAAGGTGTACCAATTGGAACACAGTCCTCTAGCTGGATTCCGAAGTGCTACAATAATGCCAGTTTGATAGATAATTTTTTTATTGAATTGGCAATCATTCTTAAACAGCGTAGATATATTAGTTCAATAATATAGTTATTTCGTAAAAAAGTAAATTGTTAAAAAAAATTTACATATAAATAATTATCTAATTTTGTATGAATTTGTTATTTAAATAGCTTAAAATACTATTTTAAACAGATAGAGCTCAAAAAAAATATGCCGTGCGATCGATTATCCTTAAAATTAAATTTGTTGTATTATATATTGTATTATATATTTATTTTTTTTAAACATTTAAGAAATAAAATTTGGTATGCCTGATGTAGGAAATTAATTAAATGCAATTTACACAAACATTTTTTTAAAAATCGAAAGCAAGTTTTTTTTCAAAATGTTTCTACTTATGCGAAATTGTATAAAAAACAGGCCTCCTGTTTTATGTATGGCAGGTACCATTATTCCTCGAGTTAAAAAAAATTCAATTTTCGCTCTAGGGTATCTTCTACAGAACTCAAGTCCAAAGTTTGCAGAAAATCGCTTCAGTGGCTTAGGCTAGAGATCGAGGTACAGACAGACAGACAGACAGATAGACAGAATTGCGGGACCAATTTTATTCACGTTCACTATCATCGTTATGTTAGGGAAAATTATTATTATGAGTTTGATATTTTTTACGAATCCAAAATTTGTCTATGGATATCGCAAGTAAAAAGGAAAGACCAAATTGAAAAGTCCCGAATGACGTAGCACTTTTTGTTCATTAATAAAAAAAAGTGCAAAGTCATTCGGGATTCGGGAACTAATTCGGGATCACCATGTATTTATAATATAATTTAATAATGGGGTTCAAGACACAATTATCTAATTTAATTTTGTACATAAATCTTAGTTATTTGTATTTTAAATCAATGATGCCGTTTTCTTCTGAACTTTTATTTTAAGCTATGTGTAAAGTTAGCATGAGAACATTCGAGAAAGTAAAATCTCTAGGTATACAACTAATTGCAGACTAATTGCCGTAAATATGCCGTAGAATCAAACAAATTGCCGCGCCCATAGTTATAAAACCGTTTTCAAGCTAATTTGCGTGTAAAGTTAGCACGACACTTTTTTATTTTTGGCCAAAATCTTTTGGTATATTTACGCCAATTATTCAGCAATTACTGGCATCCTTAAATTTTGTTTTTGGGCTAAGAATAAAAAAGTGTCATAGCTAACTTTACGCCTCAAGTTAGTAGGATTGCCCTTTTTGGGCAAACTATCGGCAGGGCAATTTTTTTCTCTTCACGGTATATTTACGGCAATTATTTGGCAACTTCTTGCGTAATCAAAAGTTATTTTTGACTAAACCAAAAAAGTGCCATGCTTACTTTATATCAAACTAGCAGGATTGCCCTTTGTAGGCAAACCAGTAGCGTGCCATTTTTTTTGATTTTACTTTTTCGAATTTACTTTTTCGAAAGTTGTCATGCTAACTTTATACAGCTTTTATTTTGAGCGTATTATTATGATTACGAAAACCACGGGTTATTTTAATTCCATACATTTCCGACTCAAAATCGGATTCGTCCATTAAAAGTAAACTTTGTTTGAATGTTTTAGTTTGTGAGAATGATGACTAAATGCGACTATTATACAATATCTAAACGTACTTTTGTTGAAGCAGGCTTGGAAAACATCTTTCTAGCTAACATCATATTAATTCTTAAAATTGAAATCTTCTTTGCCCCACGGTTTGTACAGGGAATCTTAATTTTTAGTTTAAAAACGATTTTAGATCTAGCCCTCTTTTTCACACATTCTATATTTAGAGTAGGTAAGCAATTATTGACGGGGTTAACATAAAACATCTTTGAATCAAAGAAACAAATATTTAATTAAAATTCTATCCCAGATAATGTTTGCAAGTATAAGTATATATTAATGGTAATAAGGTAAAATAACTTTGTTTTAAGGAAATCAGGTTTTTGGTAAATACTCGTAACATTATAAGCATTATGTAAAAAGCTTTATCGAAAATGCAATGCACAAAATCCAGAACTTTGTATCAAAGTAGGTAATAACTTTAAGTATTAAACTTCATTTAACACTTCGCTTCACATCAAAAAACCATTCGCTTATGTCAGCTAAACATGTAAAGTACATCAATCATCATTTACAATGCAGTTTAATTTGTAATCTTTTGGTGGTGGCTTAACCATAACTATCATCCATGTTATTGTTCAACTTTTGCAGTGCAATAAATCTTCAAATGACTGCAATAGCTCATGGGTAAACTTTTTTTATTTTTGGTTTTAGTTCAATTAAAAAAAGGTTGGGAAATAAATTATGAGTTTTTTTTTGTAGCAAAAAAATGACAATTTTTTTAATTAAAAACAAAATATATTAAAAGAAAGAATTTAATTTTATAAAATAAAGAATTTAATTTAGTTGATTTTGAAATTTATCGAGAACGACCATAGTAATAATTCCATGACAAATTTCAGTATGTATCGAAACTTAAACATTTTTAAAAATAGGTTAGGCATTTACCAAGGCTCATATGAGATGTGTTAAATTAATTATCACATTCCGACGAATATTTAAACATTTTACAAATAACAAAAAGAAAGTTATACATCTATATGGTTTACTTAGGTAAGTACGGATACCAATACCTATCTTGACTCACGAATTTTTTATCACATGAAAATGTTAATTGAAATAGATAACTACGTTAAGGTTTGAGCGATTATTGTTTGTCCCCAAAATATAATGCACGACTAAGTCGATTGTGTGTAAATTCATTTTATTTTATAGAAGGAATATAAAAATATTTCGTTGATAATTCAGATTATCTTTTGAATTGATTTCTTGCAGTTATGCATTAAGATGACTTATTTAAAGACTCAATCTATTAGGTCATCTATTAGGTATCGAATAGCGACTCGTTGCGACCGACACGCACGCGACGGTAGTAGTCAGACTCAATTTAACTCACTTTAATTGTTTTTCAAGTAAAACTTTTTTGAGTGCGTTGATAAAAAAAACACTCAAGACAGATTTTGGGCGCTACAAAAGCCTTACAAAAATTATTCGTGGCCTTATTTATTTTATCATCGCAATTATGTTGGATTCTTCGATGATTGCTATACCTATGCATATCATAGGAGATACAAGGGAAAATGTGATGTAAAATTTTCAAGTTTTTTTTAAACTAAATGACAATTTTTTTTTGGTGGATTGCCTAGAAAATGAATGTTGAATTAATTATTGGATACGATACAATTTGTTTTCTTATACTTCTCTTGTTAAAAAATTAATTGTCGAAAAAAAAGTTTCAAAACATGAAAGTGTGCGTTAGAAAATTCAGGCTTAGATGGTGGGAAGGAAGGTAAAAAAATATTTGATGCATCATAAATTTAAATTTGTTCTTTTGTAGGAATTTGTATTTATTAAAAAAAAACACCAACAGTAGTTAAGCAGAAATGGAGGAAAGTTCCAAAGTTCATTTCAATTTCTATTTATGGATCTTATACTCAAATTTAACCAAAGAGGACGAGTGTTGCACGGTGGGAACGGTAGAAGGTTATAACTTAAAATCGAATGAGACAAGTATAGTTGTAAGATCAACGATTTGTTTGTAACATTATATTTGAAAGTGTTGAATATGACAAATGATAAATGGCTGTCCGCTTTTCAAAATGAACTTGAGCACCTGCACGACTTATTTTGAAGTTGGACACCGGACATTTTTGCAATTTATTCACACGTTGAATACAAAGAATGTTATTCTCAAAGAAGTTTGAGTGCAATAGTTGATTTTAAACATTATTAATAAATTTGTGCAACAAATGTGTGTTATATCTAATTCAGCTAAAATATAAATGTTTCCAGTTCACAAAACCAGACTCCAAAATAATAGAAATTACAATTCTGAAGTAAAATGACAAATAGTTACATACATTATCCAAGATCTAACAAATGCACTCAACAAATCAATGATCACTTCCTGTCCTCTTACTAAAATTAGGGGCAAAAAGAAACCTCATTGGTGGAAGCCAGGGCTCGAACCGCTCAGAAAAGAATGTAGGAAACTTTTCAACAGAGCTAAATACACCAGAAAAAGTTTAGATAAAAAACAAATGAGGATAACTAAAAGAATTTCTTGGAGGAACTTCTGTGACAAAATAGAAGTTTCTTCAGAAGCATCCAGACTTAGGAAAGTCCTCTCTACCAATCCAGGGATGCCAAGCTCTCTTAAAACAGCAGATGGCTCCTGGACCAAATCCTGTGAGGAATCACTAAATTTGCTACTTGATACTCACTTCCCAGGTAGCTCACAAATTGTCTCAAATACTGAATTCACTCAGGCACATGACTTGGTCAATCAAATACCAGGTCTGATTACAAGGGACAAACTCCAATGGGCTATAGACAGCTTCCAACCTTATAAATCCGCGGGACCAGACGGCATTATACCTGCTGAACTTCAGAGATCCTCAGATATCATAATTCCTATACTGGAAACTATACTGAATGGTTGTCTGAATTTCATTCATATTCCTTCATTATGGAGAGAGGTGAAAGTTGTCTTCATACCCAAAGCTGGAAAATACTCCCAAATTAATCCAAAAGACCTGAGACCAATTAGCTTATTATCATTCATTCTTAAAACTTTCGAACGTCTGATTGATATCCACCTGCGTGACACTAAAGAGCTTAACCTTATCTCTAAAACACAACACGCTTACTGTAAGGGAAAATCGGTGGAAACTGCTCTTCACACCTTAGTAAGATCTATCGAATACTCCCTGCACCATAAAGAGTACACGCTTGCGGCTTTCCTTGATATAGAAGGCGCCTTTAACAACGTCAGCGGCCGTGCAATAGTAGGAGCACTGGAAAATTTGAAGGTGGACGGCCTACTGACCATATGTTGGGAAGTAGGGTCATCGACTCTGCATTGGGAGGCTATTCCACTAGAAGATCTGTCACTAGAGGCACACCACAAGGTGGGGTCCTTTCACCACTTCTATGGAACTTGGTCATAAATGACTTACTGACTGTCCTGAAGGGTGAAGGATTCAAAGTGATTGCGTATGCCGATGATGTTGCAATAGCTATATCAGGGAAACACCCCCAGGTTCTTACAGAACTTCTTCAAACCGCTCTTAACAAGCTAATAAAATGGGCAGAACGTTGTGAGCTAGGTGTAAACCCCCGCAAAACAGAACTTGTCCTCTTCACAAGGAAATATAAAATTCCACAGATAAATCCTCCGACAATTAATGGTGTTCCACTTTCCTTTTCAGATGAAGCCAAATATATAGGTCTCATACTGGATAAAAAACTAAGTTGGAAACCTAATATTCAAGAGAGAATTAAAAAAGCCACTGTTGCTTTATTCTCCTGTAAAAAAGCTATAGGTACTAAATGGGGTCTATCCCTTGCCATAACTCACTGGCTCTACACTGCGGTCGTAAGACCGATTCTCATTTATGGGGTAACAATTTGGTAGACTGCTCTAGATAAAGTTACGTACTGTGACCAGCTGAGCAAGGTCCAGAGATCAGCAAGTATGTGCATAAGTGGAGCTCTCCGCTCGACACCATCAGCTGCACTAGACATACTCCTCAGCCTCACACCCCTCGATATACACTCCTCGTCAACTGAATACGCACAAACATTTTTGAATATATTTTATCCATTTTTTCCAAACAGTGATGGTTATTATGCCATCTGTTGGTGTTAAATATTTTCGTAACATATAAATAACAGAATTTCAAAGTTTTATCCAAAAACAACCGTGAGTTTTTCCTTCAACCACTTCCAAAGTGTAACTTATGAAAAGTAGAAGTTTTTTTTTGAGTCAACTGAATAGGTACAAAAATTAAAATTGGTATTGGAATGGAATGAAACAAGTTTTTGTTTAAGTTTAGTAGTGGGTACTTCCACCTTTATTTTTAATTACTTCGTAAATTCGATCCGGCATGGAATCTAATAGCTTTTTAATGTAATTTAACGAAATTTCGCTCCACGCTAATTTGATTGCAGAAATTAAGGTTTCTTTGTCTTCGAACTGACGACCACCCTCATAAACTTTGCGTACTAACCATCCCCAGACATTTTCTATGATGTTTAGATCAGGTGAGTACGGCGGCCATTGAAGCAACTGCACTTGTTGCTCCTCTATCCATGTTTTTATTATGCGCGCTGAGTGAATAGGCGCATTATCATGTTGGTAGGTCCAGTTTATGGGTCCAAAGATGTTAGAAAATTTAGGAAAATTTCTTTCCAAAATTACTTTATACCCAGCTGCTGTCATTCTAGATGTTACAACCTCGAGCTCAACTGTTCCATAATAACTGACTGCTCCCCATATCATGACACCTCCTTCACGACTATGATGGCGGTTTAAAAATCTTTTTTCTTTTCTTAAGTCGTGAAAATAGAAGTTGAACCCATCAGGGCCATCGAAATTAAACTTTTTTTCATCTGAAAAAACCACGTGATACCATTCTTTTTTCCAACTCATGTGAAGTCTTGAAAAATCTAATCGCAACATTTTCCGTCTCTCGTCAATAGGTGGTTTTTTCTTAAGTTTCATTCGTTTAAGATGGCTTGAGTTGTTGATTACTCTTAATACTGTTGAGCAACTTGCGTTTACGCCGACTTTTTGTTTTATTTTTGCCACAGAATCAGAAGAATTTGATGTACATCTTAAAATTCTTCGTCTCTCAGCTGCTGTTGTTGCTGTTTTCTTACCTCCCTTCATGTTTTTGTCGTATGCATCTTTATTTTTCAAGTAAGAATAAACTACATTAAAACTTCGGCCAACTTTATCAGCTATTGCACGTCCAGTTAGGCCTTGGTCTCTAAGTAAATCGATTTTAGCTTTTTCAACACTGTTAAGACACGTAGATCTACCCATTTTTCTTAAAATTTTAAATCAAGAATTAAATTTTACTGAAAACACTAAAATCGTTAATTTAAACTGTCAAGCACTCCAAAAAAACTTATAAACAACGAAGAAAATGGCGTTGTACCTATTCAGTTGACTAAAAAAAAAACTCCTACTTTGCATATAAAACACTTTGCAAGTGGTTGAAGAAAAACTCACGGTTGTTTTTGGATAATTCTTTCGGAATTATCTGCTTAACATCTTAAGGGAATAGTTAGCATCAACAGATCGCATAATAACCATCACTGTTTGGAAAAAATGGATAAAGTATATTAAAAAATGTTTGTGCGTATTCAGTTGACGAGGAGTGTATATGGCAAGCAAATGGCTGCGAACACAGCCGTCCGCCTTAAAGCCATTTCTCAATGGACCAACAACTCTATCGGTCATACTAAAATTCTAGACTTTTATGTCATTCCGACTACACCACATCCAAACTAAATTTCGACAAAAGTTTCCAGGTCACTATACCCTCAAGAGAATCTTGGGACGTTGGGGACCCTCTCAAAGGTGATTCAGTTCATTTTTATACTGATGGGTCGAAAACTGAGGAAGGAGTGGGTAGTATACTCAGACAGACTTAATTTAAGTCTATCCTTCCGACTCCCTAACCACTGTAGCGTATTCCAAGCGGAAATCCTGGCAATTAAAGAAGCTCTGTCTTGGCTGAGAGAAAACGTGATATTAACATCGGATATACGCATCTTCTCAGATAGTCAAGCAGCACTTAAATCTCTCAACTCTGTCTCTACCAACTCCGTTACGGCCCAAAACTGTCGATCGTCTCTTGAAGAGATGGCGGAACAGTTTAATATTCACCTTCTTTGGGTGCCGGGCCATAGAGATATTCCGGGAAATTGTAAAGCCGATGAACTTGCCAGAAATGGAACTCTAATGCCCGTTTTGCCTAACAGGTGGAACACAGGTATACCGATCGCTACAAGAAATCTGGCCATCGCTAGACCCTAGGCGCTCTAAAAGTTTGCTATCACTTAGCAGATCACAAATTAGCTCCGTAATAGGTGTCATAACAGGACACTGCCTTATAGGAAAACACGCCACAAGACTTGGTGTTTTCTCAAATGACTTCTGTAGAAGTTGCATGGACGAAGAGGAGGAGGAAACAATTCCTCACCTGCTCTGCACATGTCCTGCTCTTTCACAGAGGCGCAGACTCCATCTGGGGAACTACTTTTTCAATGATTCAAGCGATCTGGCTAATACAGACATACACTGTCTCTCTCGCTTCATAAAAAGCTCCGAATGGTTTTCGTAATAAGGATAATCTCCTCATTCCTATCACGTGGTATCACAACGGACCTTATTATGGTCTAAGTGTGTCAGCCGTTTTCCTGACAGCCACTTTAACCTAACCTAACCTAACCTACATACATTAACAAAAACAGGTGACCCAGAAACTCACCAATAACAAAATATTGTAGCGAAAACTCAATTTAAATGAATTTTATTTTTTAATTTAAGAAATCACAAGTTACAGGAGATTCAGCCACGGTGTCAATCTGGGTGGAAAGTTTACTTAGCATGGCCTTGAGGTAACCATCCCGTCAAATCCCTCGTCTAGAGGGATTGTGGCATCAGCGCACAGTGGTTCCGCCCATAGGCCAAAACCTCAAGTCGTAAAAGTAATTTTTTTTAATGCAGTTATTATCTATGATAACGGGGCAACTAAGTGGGACTAAATTTTTTTTTCTAAAATTAGTTGTTGACAGTTGACTTTGCACGTGGCAAAGTTGAGTGTTTTTCGCAATTTAAATAAAAACGTTCATTTGAAAATCGGACATTGCATTTTAGCTATTTTTTGTGTGTTTTTAAGGTTTTTTTCTGAAAAAAAGTGGTAAACATAAAAGAACAATGTATAAATATGATTATTACATATATATTTTTTTTTTTACTTGCTATTATTTTATTATAACTGCTGTTGAAAGAAATGAATTTTAGTGATTTTTAAAATTTTGTGTTTTTTTGATAAGCCAGAACTTTTAGGGCACCCATTTGCACTCAATAATTTTAGTGGATTAACGTAGGCTTATCTTCCCTGTTTAAGGATATATACGGTTTTTTTTGCGGAAATTTGTGGAAATATTAAAATTTTGACTCTAAGTGAAACCATATTTTCCTTTTTTTGTAGATTCAAGTAATATGATCAAACGCATTGATATTTTTCATTTGTGGCGGAAGGCGAAGAAAAGTCGCAATGCTGGAAAAATTGATGAGACATGGGTACTTTTTAAGGAAAAATATAACATTGAAAGCTTAGATGCACGAAAAAAGATTGTTTTGCTATGCAAGCTCTTCCTAAAAAAATGGAATTTATGTTCTCGAAGAGATGATGCCTTTCTATCAACATATAGTGCTTGGCTTGAAGAAGACTTCGGGCCTTACCAAGAAGAAGAAGAAGAATTAATTTATTCACCAGATAATCTAGGAGGTAGGCCAAAGAAGTCATTTTCAGATAGCTCTTCTCGAACTAAGCGGAGACGAATTGCCACAATTGCTGCAATAGATGAAGACATTGCATGTGCTTTGAAGCATTGCCAATCAACAGACAGCCTTAAAGCCAAGCAATTGAATTCAAACGATGCTTTGAAAATTTTGGTTGAGGCAAAGTTAACAAAACACCAGTACCAAGTCATTAGGAACTTGGTAAACGAAAAGACCGAAGTTGACGTTTTTCCAAGCTATGCTAAGGTTATAAAAGCGAAAAAAGATTGTTACCCGGAGCCTGAAAAAATATCAATATCCGATACTTCGGCTGAAGTTTCCCTTCAAGGTCTTCTAAACCATACAGCCCAAAGAATCGTAGAATCCCAAAAAGAAGTTTTTGAAAATTTGGAGATTGATTTAGGTAATACCATCAAATAAAAATCTTTTGCCAACAAAGCTCTCTGTTTCATTGTAAGACTTGTCCTTTCTGTGATGTCTGTAGGTATGGTAATTGTGTATCGTATTCGTTTTAAAGTCGATAACCTTAATAAAGTAGCCAGTGATACAATGTCTAGTCTGAAATTAACAGCACAAGGGGGAGTAGAATAAATGTAATGTACGAGATACGAGTTATGTCATTGAAAACTTTAATTTCAGTGTGACTTAAAATAATACATTTTTGATTTAGGTAATCTTACCCTTATTGGAAAATGGGGGTTTGATGGTAGCAGTGGACAAGGAGAATATAAACAGCAAATTTCTGAAGGAGTCAGTGATGCCGACATGTTTATTACTTCATATGTTCCAATCCAACTATTTTCACAAAAAAGTTCTGACTCTGAAAACCAAATTTTATGGCAAAATCCTCGTCCAGGATCGACTCGAAACTGTCGCCCAATACGGTTTCAGTTCAAAAAAGAAACGGCAGAGTTGAGTAGAGCTGAGCAGAGCTACATTGAGAACCAGATTAATGATTTATCTGAAACATTAGTTAAAATAAATGACCATACTTTAAACATTAAACATGTCCTCAAGTTAACAATGGTTGACGGAAAGGTGTGCAACGCTTTGACACACACTGCTTCGCAACAGGTGTGCTACATTTGTGGAGCAAAGCCAACAAATATGAACGATATTCAAGGATCCTTACAAAAAAGTATTAACGAAGACTCTTTGGATTTTGGCATATCTCCACTGCATGCGTGGATAAGGTTTTTCGAATTCTTCATTCATCTAGCATACCGACTAGATTTCAAAAAATGGCGCACTGGAAATAGTGAGAAACCTCTTCTTGCTGCACAAAAAAAAAGAATTCAAGAAGAATTCAAAAAAACTGGACTGATAGTTGATAAACCAAAACAAGGAGGTGGAAATTCAAATGACGGGAATACTGCGCGTAGATTTTTTGCTAATCCTACTGTATCTTCCCAAATAACGGGTGTAAAAAAATCAATAATCGAAAGATGTGCAGTCATTTTAAAAACTTTGGCTAGTTGTTTTTCAATAAATCCGGACGTTTTCGAAAAGTATGCCCAAGATACTGCACGTGAAATTGTAGAAGAATATCCGTGGTATCCACTGCCAGCTTCGGTACATAAAGTTCTCATTCATGGAGGACAAATTGTAAAACATGCAATTTTGCCTATAGGCCAATTAACGGAAGAGGCAGCAGAGGCAAAAAACAAGGATGTCAAATTTTTCAGGTCCCACAATACACGAAAAACGTCTAGAGTCTTAACAAATACCGATTTGTTTAATAGATTGCTTTTAACGTCAGATCCGTTGCTTTCTACCGAAAGAAATTTAAAAAAAAAACTGAAAAATCAAAATTACCCACAGATGTTTTAAATTTATTGCAATAAACTTTGATTAAATTTGATAAAAATAAAAAATAAAGATTTTTAGTAGTGTTTTTCTTTTATTTTCAATCATTCTAAATGCAAATTTGAGTTTTTTTTTCTACACTTCAGATTCTATGTTGTAGAGAGTATGAAACAATGTCAATAACTTCTTTTTCTGATCATTTTTTTCTTTACCTAATTCTTAATTAATATGTATAAAACTAATCTCAATCTGTGTGCCAAGTTTTATCAAAATTCGTTCAATAATACAGATTTCATTGAAAAAACTTCAAATATAAAAACCCAGAAAATTTTGAAAAATGTCAATAACTTTTTTTTTTATCATGTTTTCTTAACCAAATTTTCAGCAAATATGTAAAAATACAATTTCAACATCTGTACCAAATTTCATTCAAATCCGTTTAGTAGTTCAGATTTTATAGGGTTTTGACCACCTCTCCCATACAAACGGAACCACTGTGCAGCGGTGTACCAAGTGGGGCCATCCTGTTGGAATAAGATGACAACGCGATCGTCGAAGTAGACACGACCGGATGCTTGTATAGGACTGGATTGTATAAGACAATCCACACAAAATAATAAGGATATTCATGATATGTCGTAAAACACTAGATAAGTTTACGATTTGAACTGTCAATTTTTTTATGGGAAATGGTTTACATCACAATTTAGTTAAAATTATCCAAGGATTTTGATGGAGAAAACTAACCAAACGTCATTGTGGCTTTTAGAATTAGGCGCGATCAAAAATATGACTTACATAATACATATATGATATCTCACTCAGACAACTAAAAAACAATCTGCGCGTGTTCTGTTACTATCGAATCGTGATTAGTTGGCGATAAAAGCGACTTGAAACGTTGTTTAGGCAAGAAAAAACATAATTAGGACGTCTTAATTTAATCAACGATTAGAAAAGCTATAATTTTCGTAAGTTATTACGGTAGAATTATAAAGGTTCTCCTCAAGCAATGCAAACCATTCGTTGACGACAATGAAACTACATCAACAACGTGTTTTTTATTGTTGTTTTCTTCTTCGTCAACGAATGATTCGCATTGGTTTGGGTGATCCTTAATAGTCAGAAGCTGTCAGAAGCAGATGTCATACACCAATGAAAAGTTCGGGAGAGGTTCTTTATTGAAAAATAACTTCGAAATCTAAACAAGTCTAATGTGTCAAATAAACGAAAAGCTGATTCAATTACATAGCTTTTAACTAAATGATTAGAAAGATCGTTCATACAAACTTTTGTGTGAACTTATCATTTTACACAATTTGTGAACTTACGACGTTGCATGAATACCCTTAATGACTTTCTGTAGATGCATTGCCTCTTGGTGCACCACTTGCGGATTATCTTCATCCCAAATCCTACAATTCATCCTGTTAATGTACCATCAGTTCATTCGATATGGGCCTTGTCACTGAAGATGTTTTCTTTTCCATGAAATCGGGAACCGCTTTCAATAACTGCTCCTGATGGTTAAATAAAACTTCCTTTGGTGATTAGTCTTAAGTTTCAAAAAATAAAAATCCAGGAAAATTATTTCTTTGAAAAATCTAATTAGAAATAACTATCGTCGAAAGGAAAACAAAATTTTTGACACGGTTGAGCGATTCTTATTCCTAGATACTAGGTACATACTATTGCAGTCAAAAGTGTTAAGGCGTCACCAGCATTTCAAAAATACCCTTATCGATAAAAAATTTTAAGTCAGCTTTCAAGAGCTATTATTATGTTTTGTAAAGGTAGGTACTCTGGGCTGCGATATGACATCATCTTCAAAAATCATCATAATATTGGAAATTATTTGTGTTCCAAAAATAGTGTATTGTATGTGTACCTAAATAACTTACGTCTGTTTCTTACGTTACGAACAAAAATGAAGGAGAGTCAAAACAAAATTATATAACCACGAAAATACTACTCGTATACATAGAAACAATGTTTTATTGTCTATAACATTAGTGAAAACAATTTTTCATCTAAAAATCCAATAGTCTGAGAGATAAACGATCTGCGTCTTACAATATGGTATATTTCGCCAGGGTCGTGGGGTCCCTTAAACCGTGATTTAAGCTTCTTTATTGACCCTCTTTCAAAAACTAAAAATCAACCTTCCTGTATTTCATTCCACCAAAATGTTGAATTCCGAATGCGTCATATTTAACTGTTTATTTTATACCTTTATCAAAAACCTATATTAAAAAAATCATCAACTCATTCTTAAAATATTTAAGCTTACGACCAAAAACTTCAACAAAAAAAAATGGTTATTTTTGAATGGTTAAGTATATTTTTGCCAACTTCTATCCAAACATCTTTTTTGATCCATCATATTAAAGGTTTAAGTCTCTTCTTTGTTCACTTGAATATATCTTGCATCTTTCTTTGCACAATAACAGTTATGAGTACCTACCTTGTTTGGTAAAAAAAAGTAAAATCAATGAATTTTAAACTTTCTTTTGGTCATTTTTTTCATTAATTTTGTTGCTTAAATTTTCTTATACATTTTTTAAACCATCCATTTTAATAGAAAATCTTACTTCCAGCTAAAAGTAATCTTCAAATAAAATTCTCAAGTTCGGCTTAGTTTTCGAGTTTTACCAATGATATTGAAAAATTACCAGTGTGACCATTCTCGCAGAAGTACATGGATGATTTAGGTGATCTTTATGTTTTAAGTTGCAGACATAACTATTCAATAATATAAAAGCCCGTAAACGCAATTGTTCCTTACCAAAAGCTACATTCAATAGCCTAAGCTATACTAAAGCTAAATGAGATTTCATAAAAACTAACATATCTACAAAGGTACTTTAAAATAACTTACCATGTTACTGGCCTTTTGCGTGTGTGCTAGTTCTTAAGCTACCTATAGATAATAACTTAATTCTATTTGTGTGTTAAAGTTCAATGTATAGTTTTGTTTTTCACCAAGTAATACCTATTTCAAAAGACTTGGTTTCTATAATATTTGTGTGTAAATTGTTTTTTTCAGCCTACTGTTTAACAGGTAACCACAAAACTTTAAAAATATTTAAGCTCAACAAATACAGTTGGAATACCAACCTAGGTACCTATACTTATAATGTATCATTCCGTTTGAAAGTACCTTATCCTCTTGTCAAGTAAAACCTAGCTATTTCCCTTAAGTGTCAACGATAAATCCTAACTTTAAATCCAAACTAGACAACAAAAACGAATTTCCCCTCTTGTTTTAATTTTTTTTTTTCGTTTAATTTAATTTCTAACGAACGTCAATATGTATCACCAAAAACGGCTATCCCGGCCACTGACACTGTATCTCTATAAACCCCCTCTTTGAAATTTCCTGTTCACACAACAAAAAAAGGGGAGTAAATAACAAAAACAAAAAAAAAGGAATATCCTTGGCTGATTTGGAAATGAAACAGAACATCTATGGCGGATTATTATTTTGAATGGAAGAATCACAACACACACAAGCACAACCAAACCGTAAAGATTAACCGGTTTATCCTTGAGGCCATCGAACTGATACACTTTTATTTGAAAATATAGCTGTGTGTGTCTTCCATTTTAAAATCTCGCTCGCATCCTTCAACAAACAGTTTAAATATAGGTAAGAAACATGGGAATCCTTCTTGGTATTCTTTCAATTCTGGGATGACTGAAATTTAATAGAAATAACAATAACAACAACAAAAATAGAGAAAGAGATGGGAAATAGAGAGATAATTTTCAATGCGTGTGCTTACATTTCATTCCAGGATTCTAAAAATAAGGGATGCTTTGGTGGTGTGTTTTGTGTCTAAATTCCCCTCCGTCATCGATTGAGTCTGGATGGATGCTGGACGATTTTATTTTTTTTTTTTTTTGTGAAGGAACGAGCTTGTATCATTTTCGCTGTTTTTTTTTGTCGGATACGGATACTTACAATTTCTGTGACAAAAAAAAATCTTCGTTAACTACTTTCCCATTTAATTGCATTAGCGTGATGAAGCTACTTTAATTATGTAAGATTTATTTCTTTTTCCGTACCATATAGGTACGCTTTTTAAACATATATGCAGATATGATAAGCTAATTGGAAGGATATTTGTCGTGACACTTTTTTCAATGCAAGGACATTATTTTTATACAAAATCGTATTTCTTTGAAATTTTTTTAAAGATGAATCTTTTATATGAGAGCTAATGCCGAATTTACTTCGGACTTACTAGGACGAGTACAGAAGGTCTCACGAAACGCATATTGAAAGCCTTCAATCGTTGAAATTTTTACGAAATGATGAATAGTGTTTTAGTAGCGCAATGATTTTCTTGTCACGCGATTTTCGTTAAAAGCTGCATCCATTCCAAGACCAACTATAGCAGATTTATTGAACACTTGCCTGAAGGCGCGTCTTCTTTATGGCTATATTTGTGAAGACTTTGACATTCGTACAAGTGTCTTTATGAAATGACAAGTCCGCTGCAGAGTTCTTCAGGTATAATTGGCTGCTATGATCAATGGCGTGACTTCAGTCGACTAAGTCAACGGTCTAATTTAACGATCTGACGCCACGCCGGAAGAGCTTATCAAGAATGTTTTCCCTGATATCGCTTAGAATATTATACTGACCTTAATTGGCTGAGTGCACGGGTTAATTTAGCTGCGAAAAATAATAGGATGTCGTATGTCGATCATTTCAGTTTCGTCATTTAAAATCAAATCGCCGATATGAGTGAGATTCATACATACCCGTTCCGTATTTAAAAGTCTTCAGTTTCCCGTGCGTCGCGCTTTTGCTATGAGAATAAATAAGTCGCAAGGACAATATTGCTGGATATTTGTTGCATCAATCTTGAATTCCAATCACCCCAAAAACATAAATGTTAAAACAGAAGCAAAATTCTTCTATACAGGGGTCCCAATGTCAATGGCCCAGACGAAAACCGTGGGTTCCTGAAGTAATTTTAAGTTGATATTTATGATTTTTGGTCTAATTTACTTAACTGACATTAATTTTACCAAAATACTGATTCTTGAATTTGTATTTGAATTAACGCAAGAGCACCTAGCAGTTTTTACCCGTCCTACAACTTTTTTCTATGTGGATAACGGGTTTCCCCAATTTCAAACAATATTAATTACTCAATTTTGAAATGAAAACTTGCCAAGTAAACCAACTCAATTTAAGTCAGCAATCATTAAAAAACAAATTTCTCTGATAATTTGTAGGTTCTTCCATATTACTCTACTTAAAATATTTGAGATTTAGCATTAATAAATTTAGAACTTGGCGTGATTTTAGATCTCACTACCTTTTACGACTGACTTGTTATGCAAAGGTTTTTTTATATAAAAGAACTTGGCTACTTTTTTAACATTTATGTTTTTGGTGTGATTACACTACTTTTTGCAGAGATTCTTTTAATCAGGAAAAGTGGGCGGAATAAACGCCCAATGAGAGACTTATAAGGAAAAGTAAGTTTTTAATGTATGCCTTTTGTATGTACCTACTGTCCTATACCCCTCTAAAATTAAGCTAGAAGTGTTCCATTGAAATGATAATAATTGTCAAGAATTGGGTGGATGAATCTTTTATTTTGTATAAAACTGAAAACTCACCGCTCTACCAAATTTCATAATCCTGCACCAATCGGAAGTGCTCTCAATATATTTAATATTAATTCTGTGAAAATCACTTATAATCTCAAATTTTCAATTTTCTTTTTGCTTGCATGTCAAGTCCTATAATCGCACTACTAAATTTCATCATTCTCAAAATAATTTATATCAATTTTATGAAACTGGGCAGATACCATGCTCTCTGAATGCAAAATCTCAAACTTTTAAGCTTTTTCTTTGTTTCCACTTCATGTCCTATCGCTCTACCAAATTTTATCATTTCCTTTGATATATTCACCATAAGGCCTACCGTTTGTGCGGAATTACAAGATTCTATGGTGTCGGGAAGTGCTCCATAATTTTGATGAACTGTCAATGAGTGAGTTTGCGATTTTTAGAGTCTTATATCTCGGAAACCACTTATGCTTAGCAAATGCTGCGAATTTGAAGTTTCTGACTTTATTGGTACTGAAGTTAGAGGGGGGGGGGTCGAAAATCGCCTCAGTTTGATCCTGTAGAAAGGGTGTAGTACCAGAACTTGGCTGGGCTTTCTCGTACCCTTTGATTTATAGCACTCAAAACTTAACTACATTGACTTACTTTTGAACAAAAGTACAAAAGTGAGTATTAAATATCTATGCTGAAGACACCTGCTTGCAAGAAAACGATTGTGTATGGTGGCTTAATTTATTTATCAGAACAATTTTCGTATATTTTTTTTGCAAGCAGGTTTCCTTAGCGAACATTTTAATTTCTCACTTTTGTACTTTTTGGCAAAAGTAGGTCTATGTAGTTAAGCCTTTAACCTTTTAGTCACAAATAAACTACTCGTATATTCCTATCTATAAACATTTTTCTATCTGAACGCTAGGGCCTATTATACCTACCACCATTTATATTAGGTATAATCATAAGGGTATTTTGTCGTTTGGCTTTGATCATACATATATCCATAATACCAAGCTCAAGAACTGTTTGTTTATTTATTTATTTTGAAAGTGGGTTCGATAAGGACTTTCTTCTTCAATTACTTACTAGGGATAATCCGAAAAATTTAACAATTCTCAAGAAGTTAAATGCAGTGAATGGTACCTATATTATACTATATGTAATATATAGGTAAAAGAAAACAAATAAATTTAAAACACCTAACAAACAAAAGCATTTTGGTATCCTAATTCCTACCTATATATGTTTGTGTATGTTTACAAAAAGGGTCACCTTTTCCTAGATTTAGATTTTAATTATGTGAAGGATGGATAAGCAATTAATAAATTACCTTAGATAGGATTGACAATTCATGTTATATCCCTTTTTCGAATATCTATACATAAATACCTATACATAAATTCCATAAAATGTTTACTTATGCGTTATTTTACTTTTGTCTCTTTACAGGTACCTAACCTATTATTTTACCTATCTAATGTCTTTTACGATGCAAAAGAATGTACGTATACAAGATGACCCGAGCCCGATGATCTTTACTTTAACAAGAACTAATGTATAAGAATGAAAATAAATACACGCTGGTTTGACTATGCAAGTCAATCTTAGAAAATTGGATTCCCATTGACTCAAAGGAAAGTTGACTTAAAAGGATTGTGTTCGTTAAGCTGATGTAAAGATGTCAAAAGGTGTTGCAAGTTATGACTTGTAGTAATATAAATGAACAACGAAAGACAAAGGGTTAAAACTATATGTACTTAGATAATTTACCAAAAATGGATATATGTATATGACAGTAATTTTTAAGTTCATTTAATTGACTACTCGTATTCAAACTTATTGCTTTAAGGCTCTCAAAGTGCTTACTTGAAATAATAGATTTGGGTTAAAATTGCGAATCCGTGTAACTGGTATCTATGCATGCATGTTTGAGTTACATCAGCTAAAATGAAGTTTTTGCAAATAATTGAGATAAGATAATTAAGATTAGATAATTGGATTTTTTTCAATTTTTGGTTAAACATACCTTCAAAGTTACCTATAGCTGGAAACTGTCTGAGAATGACATACATTTTTATTTTTCTATTATTAACTTTTCAAGAATATAATTTATTTTGCTGTGTAGGGATTTAGTGGACGCAAAGTTGAGTAAACTATACATAATACCTACATTACATACTTCTTTCGCAAGATATTTTTAAAGTTGAAAATCGTTTCATTTTAGTTGGTGATATCTATGATCTATTTTACCTTTATTGTTTTACCAAGTGAGTGGTATTTTTTTAGATTCTGTTTAAATAATCAATTTTCACATGGGTTGCCTAGCGAAATCTGGTCAAGGCATAGGATTTCCAAGCTTTAAAGGTGCATTTTGAAGCTATTTTCAATTTTATTACCCGGCTAAGATGGTAAAGAGATATGAACGTTTCAAAGTAAAAAAAAAATGAAAAAATCTAACTGTCAAAGAGTAGAGAGCCGCCAGAAACTTTCGATAGTGAATGTATAACCATTGTACAAAACGCCATTATATCCGGAATAAAAGTCTGGCAAGAATATTAAATTTTGATAATTAGACTGTCATAGACTCTTAAGGTCAAATTAAAAAAAAAATGGGTCTGGGGCGACCCACACTAGTAACTTCCCATTGGTGACCTTGAAAACCAATGGGGCTGTCAACGAGACGAGACTCGGTGAGACTTTTATAAGTCTCGGTCTCGTTAAAATCTAAAATTTTCAGTCTCTTCTCGATCTCGTGTCGGTCTCGTGTCGGTCTCGTATAATTAAGTCTCGTCTCCCAAAAATACGATTTCCGGACAACCTCTTGATTATTGGAACGAAATATTTTCGATTATAGTTTGAATACGTACAGAAGAAAATAAATATTTAACTGGAACTGGATTTTTTTAATTTATTGGACACTCTGTTAATTTCGGTCCAAATATACAGTCTCGTCTCTGTTGCTTAAAAGCCAGTCTCGTCTCGAGACCGAGACTTTTCTCGTCTCGTGGCCAGCCCTAAAAATCATATACATATGTACATATTTACCTAAGTGGTGGGTGGTAGAGTATAAATTATATTATTATATATTTTTTATAGTGTAGGTAATAACTTTTGGTTTTGGCATAATCAATATGTACTTAGTTATAGGTATAGAGATACAGGGCAAAATGTGGCATTACCTATATTTTGTACTTTAGCTTTTTATAATAGTAAAATTTTGATATTTTTTTGTAAATAGCTTACAAAATTCTAAGAATCTTACTTATTAAACTTTTTTTCCTAGCTTCTCTCAGTATGGAGGTATTAGTTATTTAAGCCAATTATTTCGAAACAGACTATTGACTAAAAAAAATACCAAAAATCAGGGGAGTGTAATTAAAGAACAAAAAAACATGGTTTCAAAGAATATAAAAAGGCAAATCAAGTGTTATATGCAAAATTTTGATTTTGAAGCGATTTTGAGTGTAAGAATTTTTCGAATTAAAACATTTTTGAAAAGTATTTTCTTGCAACATTTTAATTTTTAGCTTTTTGAATGGTGGTTTTAAAAATCTCAAAATAACAAAACATTGATTGTATAGATATACATTTTTGATAGAAATTTGAAATCGATATCATTGATTTTTGTTCACAACACTTGAGTTGAAAAACATTTGTTAAGAATTTTTAATAGTTTTTTTTTTTCAGTTTTGCTGTGAATAAAAAACTGTCTATTGAATTTAAAAACAAAATTACCAGTTATTGACTACGTTATTAAATTAAAAAAAATAATATAAATCATTTTTTGTTCTCGAAATATTTGAGACGAAAATAATTTTTCAACTGTTTTTCTTAGTTTTAAAAAAAGTGTCTATTGAATTTTTTAAATATTTACCAATTTGGTATTGTGTAATTATGTGTAAGATAAAATTAGTCTGAAGTGAATATCTTATTCCGTTCTCGAGATATTCGAGATAAATGACATTTTACAGCTCCCTTTTAAATTGCTGTAGTAAAAAAACGGTTTTTTGAATTTGTAAGAAAACCTTTTCAGCACGTTATGACAATATAATCTGTAAAATAAAATTTTTCCGAGGTCGATACCTTTATTCCTTCTCGAGATATGGTGGACAAACAGACATCTTGCTAAAAATGACGGATTTTGATTCTAGAGACCTCAAAACGTGAAGATATGTCAAAATGTTCAATTCGACAAATCGCACCAATTACAATAAGTTCCAAAGGGAAGTTAAAAATGAGATATCATACTCCATTCCTGTCGACACGCGCACACAGGAAATAGGGCTGGCCACGAGACGATAAAAGTCTTTGTCTCGATCTCGGTCTCGCATGACGAGACCGAGACGAGACAAGACTGCCTTTTAAGCAACCAAGATGAGACCGAAACGAGACTGAAAATTTTCGATTTTAACGAGACCGAGACGAGACTTACAAAAGTCTCGCAGAGTCTCGTCTCGTGGCCAGCCCTAACTGGTGGGTTGCGATATATGTTTAATCACTAAGCCCTGGTTCTTCATGAGCTTTTGCGCCACCCAATTTATTTAATTTTATTATTTGATAGAAAACCTTTTTGAAAACCAATGGTTCTCAGGTGTCAATACAAATTCAATATAAACTACCGTTTAGTGTGGATTTTTGGGCTGCCGGCCGGCACGGTGTCATTGTTTCGTACTTTTTCGCAAAAGACGATGATGAGGTGGTCACCGTCAATGGCGAGCCCTACAAAATGATGATAATCAAATTGAAAAAAATGGAACTAGATGACAAGTAGGTCCAACTGGTCATTGACGTGAATTGAGCAAGCTCATATGTGGTTTGCCCCGATATAGAATTTTTCTTGTGGGGTTTCCTGAAGTCGCAGGTCCATTTGAATAAGACACAATTGACACAACACAGTTCTTTGCAGGGCTTAGACTCGAAAGCCTGAATCCATCAATTCTGATGTCAGGTTCAAATTCAGCACTCTCGTTGTTCTTTTCTTTGAGGAATTATCAGTAGGTATACAACAGTCCCTTCGGTACGTTATGTTTCCAGCCAAGGCAGTTGCGTACACTGGGGCATATAGTTCCATTAGGTCCTAAGGGTTCACAGAGACTGGTTCATTTGTGAACCAGTCTATTTTTTCTATAAATTTCATCATATTTGCCATCGAGACCTGCGCTAGATCATTCAGTTCTCCAACAAATCTGTTTCCGAAGTAACGGAGGCGATTTGTTTGCAGGTTTGGACAATCACAGAGCAGAGGTGATAACTGGTTTCAATTTCCTCAACATCCTGACATCAGCTCCTATAGAAATTGGGTGCGAATGCGACTATTCTGGTGACCATTGTGCCAATGGCGGAATGACCCGGTAGTACACCTATCAGGATTCTAATTTTCTTTTTACTCAGCGATAAAATATTCTGAGTTTCCTTTTCATTAATTCATGGCCATAAACTTTTAGAGATAACGCAGTTGTTCCTGGAAATCCAGGAGGTATTGATTTGCTCTTTACGTACTACGTATGTCAATTTTCCTTTTAATAACGCCGATCGGGATTTCAGGTCCCGTAAAAAATTGGCTACAACTGTTTCTATTTGATAATGACCCTTTTCTTGCCAGTTCATCTGCTATATCATTCCCTTCTATATTGCTATGTCCAGGAACCCACCAGAGTTTGACTTGGTTGTAAAGTTAAAAATATTTTTCAGTACGTCTCGGCATTTTGCTACTGTCTTCGATCTGATAGTCTCACTCTGGCTAATGCTTCTATAGCAGTTTATTGACTTTCCACGAAAAATGTAATCTACGACGAGCTCAGTTTTTTCATGTGTACCATTTCTGCCGCTTTTTTCAATAGCGTAAATCTCAGCTTTGAAAGACACTGTACTCATATGGAAGTTAATATGATTCTTTGATATTTAGAGGTTCACAGAACACCCCTACCCCCTTCCTTCTTCCATTTTTGACCCATCGATGTAGAACGGGATACCTTGTTCACTGATTAGTGAGTTGGATTTTCATCCATGTCTTTCGGGAATTAAAATAGAGAATTATTTTTTTTAAACCCAATTATGGGCGGTACGTAGTCAGTCGTCACATCAATTCCGGCCACTGTTGCATACTTTTGCAAGATAGATCCATGACCATAAGTGCTGTGCCTCCAAAGGCTTATTTCTTTAATTCGAAGTGCGCTTTTGGTAGCTAGGCATCTTTTGTACTCTTCCAGTGTATTCGATTAAGCTATCCTTGTTTCGGCTGCAAATTCCTGGCATTATGTATAAATAAAAAAGCTTTAAAACTTAATTTTACCAATTTGTTTCCACCACTCTTCTGATAGTCTCTTTACTTAGTTTAAAAATAAATTTTTTGTTTCGAAATTTTATATCCTTATCTTGGGATTTCAAAAAGTAGTACTTGATAGTCTTGGAATTTTGATTTTTTAAAGACTATGTACTTTTCATTCCTTGTTGCATTTTAAATGAATTTGGAGATGTAGCACTCTATGAATGAATGTCTAATGATGAAGGATATTACAGGCAAATAATCATTTTCAGTTACCAATTTCTGCCTCTTAAATGTATTTTCCTAATAATAAATATGCTAGTGTGACCCTTCTTGAGTTTTTTGAAAAAAACCATTAAGAAAAGATCTTTATACCGAGAACAATTTTCAGGTGTGAACCAAAACAAACATTTACTTCTTTTTAAAAATAGATCTAGAGGAGGCAATGAAAAACTTCACAAAGAACGGCATTTACCGCCCAAAGTTGATGCGGGCTCTCAATCTATGTGATGTACCGTTCAGAAACAACTATTTACATCAAAACACCAGAAAACATACATCAATCTTATAATAATTCACCTGATAGCCTAAATTGTCACCTGAGTTCATATACACATTGTTTGCCGCAAAGTAAAACTTATTTTTACGTGACCATAAAAGCAATATACATACCTACCCTATACCTTTTTGTCTAGACACATAAATAAGATCAAAGCCTTTCCTCATTTTATAGCTTATATCCCCAGACTTGATTAATCGTTAATTAATGAGCAAGCAAACAAAAACAAAAAAAAAGATTAGTTATAGTTTGCTAAGCTTTGTCACTTTCAGGTCAAGTTGTTAATTCATATGACTCATGATGATGTAAAACATTATTTTGATTGATAAGCAGATTTGTCTTTCAATTTGTTATCACCGAAATATTTCTTGAAAGCGTGCCGCAGAAAAAAACCGCTTTGATTGTTTGTAAAATGCTCTTTTAATAATTGATTTGTTTTTTTCGTTATGGAGTTATTTAAAATAGATTATCTGTCAAAATGAATGGTTCTTCAAAGAAATGCGGTTTTGTAGAAATTACTCCATATAAACGGCATGCGGTTATAAATCCAACGCATAACTGTTCCGCGTTAAGAAGGACTGCATTGAAGGGGAACTTTCCAAATCTATTTTGCATAATTACACTCGAAAGCTTGTACCTACATGTGAATGTAAAGTAAATCCCAATAATTAAGATATTTCCGTTCGCAAGTATACGAATGACCTAATAACCATAAGCGTTAGTGTACATATAAGCAAAACATGAAACTTTATTATTGGTCGTTTACCTTCTTTTCTCTGTTTAGGTAGCTTAAAAAGAATTCTTACATGTAGTTGACCATTTTATTTAACGTTCGCTGTTGTGGGGTTGGTATGTTTTTTTTTTTTTTTAATTTCTTAAATTTATTTGTTATTTCGTTAAGCTTATAAGGTACATTGTATGTCCTTTCGTCAACAAACTCACTTGCTTTCTTATAGCTAGCCATAAAATAAACAGAAGGTGAACATGCAATATGGTGGTGCTTGCTAGAAAAGAGGAAAAGTGAAGCTTTGTACTACAACAAAATTTCCAAGTTTAATAGTGTCCTTCGACTTCTTGGTTTAGAACTCATTTTATGTCCTGCACTGCTTGAAACGTGTAGCACGATATTATTACAATAATCATTATTATTATTACCACCTCTTTTGCAGTTAATCCTAGACTATGCGAGCGTTTATGTGATATTGGTCGGTGTTTCTAGTTCACACCGTCTTTAAAAGAATAAATAGTGTTGGAATGCTGTGAATTCTTTCCAAATTTATATCATAATTATGATTATTTAAGAAAAACTTAATGAATTTAATTTTTTAATTTCAGATTTGAAAAGAAGCAACAAGCAACATTCTTGTAAAAAGGCGATTTCTTGGCTGACGAATAAATTAATGGAGATATATTAAACTTCTGTTCTACATCCACCCTGTAGATCCGAATTTGTTTTAATTTTAAGTGACAAATTCGGTTCTAGAGAGGTTTGTGTGGTTCAATATTCAACAATAATATGCTGTCCTTGTGAACAAATATCTTTTATTTTACATCTTAATAATTTTCTTTTTATATTAGGCACATTGTAAAACTACTATATTATAAATACATATTTTAATTAAAGTTAGATATTAGTCCAAAATTTAATAATTCTAAAATTTTACGTTGCGATAACAAACAAGCCTTTTTATTTACCGCGAGAACGGTTTTTTTTTTTTCTTAGGAAAATCATTTTCGATTCATGACTATAAGTTTATTCTAAAATAGAAGTTGTGTGCGGAATTTGGAAATAACAATTTTGATTTCATTTTCACTCGATTTTTATTATTCCATCAGTCAAATTAGACAAAAAGAAAAATGTTCATAATTTCCTTATTTATATGAGTACACAAACCAAAAAAAATCCGCCGTGGGGTTTAATCCTTTTAACTTACAAAAAAAAACAGACCATCTTGGATCTGGCTTTATTTAAGGAATTAATTGCTCTAAAGGCGTCAAATGAATTTCCAATATCAGGAGTGTTTTTTTTTTTTCTTTTTATGGTTATTATTTTGAATTATATAGGAATATGACTTAATATAACCGAGTAAATTTCAGTGTAAATTCACAAAATTTAATTAACAAGCTAAAATTTGATGGGCATAGTACACTCATAAATAAGTTCTCAGAATATTCCTCGTCGGGGTAAGCCCACTGTCATGGAATAATCTGTGCCATCGTCTGGATTTCTTGTTTGACTATCTACAGAGAATTAATTGTTCTAGAGAGATCGCTCAAGCGTAAAATTGAGCACTTAGCGCAAGAGGGCCAAACTATGACCATTAAATTTAATATTCTCAAGGTATCTGTAGAAGTTATTTATTAAAATGCAATAATATTGTTTTTTTCCGTTGAATTCAAAACAGACATGACCTAGGACAATTATTAGTTCCCAAAATATAGCTTAAACCCATAAACAAATTTACAAGGTGACGGTAGGAATCACCGTGAATATTTTGAGAACTTATGTTTATGACTAAGAATACCTATAATTAGGGCGTTAAGGGAGCCAACCTTGCATTTCATTCTGACGGGATATGCTTTGGTTCACTAATAGTCCACATCCTAAGTTAACTTTTAAGAAGTGTTACCACGGTGGCAACACTGGCAGACCGGAGATATAAGGGTTGCCTTCTGTCCATGTTTTAATACGAAATTTCACATAAATAAGCCTATAAATCAGGAACCAGACATCGGTTGATATCGTGAAATGTCTTGTTGGATTTGAAATACTCGAAGCCAAAGGAATATATTCAGTTTCTTCCCCTCCCCAACCCTTGTACGCGGGGGGAGCAAAATACCCCCGGCAGATAAGGGTTTTTATTTGTCAGAAAATAATGGTTACGAAATGAACATTCATTAAATTTTTAGATGAGCGTCGACGTAGAATTTCATTCTCTACAGCATATCTGAAGTCCATGTTTATCCATGTATGATTTTTTTGTATAATCGCTTTCAAAATGGGGGGAAGGGAAGGTAGAAGGATATCAAACCACTTTATATTCATCTTGGTATAATCTAAGCATATGGCACATGACCTTAGGGTAATTTTTTAATGCCCAATCTTATGCAATCAAAATACTTTCAATATAAATTCCCTAGAAAAAGTTATAACCTTTTCATAAAATGATGACTATTGGGTTTATAACCCATATTTTCCTTACGCCTAGGAAAAAAAAACATCTCTGGAACCAATATATTTGCATGGATCCTTTAAGTCTTGGTTGTAACAAGAAATAAAACATTTCTACCAACTTTCATCAACATACCAGTTTTGGGAGGGGTTAACTGGTAATAGTAATTCACTTTTCCCTTTCACTCAAAAAAACACCCTTTAGCCGCAGATATTTTTATGGACACATGTGTGCCAAGTTTCATTATCATGCCATTGAAATTTGGTAATGTTATGCTTGTTTCACTGAAAATTTAGTCAGCATTTTATAAAAAGGTTACAACTTTTTCTAGGGAAATTATATTGAAATTATTTTGATTGCATAATATTGGGCATTCAAAATTACCCTAAGGTCATATGCAATATGCTTAGATTATACAAAAGACGAATATATAGTGGTTTGATATACTTCCACCTTCCCCTCCCCCCATTTTGAAAGCGATTATACAAAAAACTAATGCATGGATAAAAATGGACTTCGGATATGCTGTAGAGTATGAAATTCTCCGTCGACGCTCATCTTAAAATTTTATGAATATTTATTTTATAACCATTATTTTCTGACAAATAAAAACCCTTATCCGCCGAGGGTATTTTGCTCCCCCCCGCGTACAAGGGTGGGGGAGGGGTAAAAAAATTAACATATTCCTATGGCTTCAAGTATTCTAAATCCAACGAGATATTCAACGATATCAACCGATGCCTCGTGTTAAAACATGGTCAGAAGGAAACCCTTATATCTCCGGTCTGCCAGTGTTGCCACTGTGGAACCACTTCTTAAAAGTTAACTTAGGATGTGGACTATTAGTGTACCAAAGCTCATCCCGTCAGAATGAAGTGCAAGATTTGACCTAAAATATGGGCTTAACGCCCTACTACTATTCTCAACATTCCCATATCAAATATCAGTTTGTTAATAATTTTGACATGGTAAATATTTTTGAATTAACATTAGATAACACTGAAATTAACCCTATTTAAGTATCTATCCTTACAACTCGTGTAAACTCTTTTGTGGGCATCTTTGATTTTGGAAAACTAAACCTGTGCATTTGACACATGATGGCCGATATAGCACAATTAGTTCCCAATATAAAGTTAAATCTAAGATGGCCATAGCCTTTTCAAGTTGATGGTCTCGTCTTACCCCACGACTATTGTTTAAAAACTTCCAATGTCCACCATATTTCAGCCTGTTAATAATTTTTTCCAGGTCAAAATCTAATTTGCCTGGAATACAGGTATATTGAAATACCAAATTGATCAAATTAAAATTAATTTTGCTATTTTTTTAAAGACATATAACTACATACGTTCTACCCATAAGAACGTAAACAATGGAAAATAATATTGATTATGTTAAAGTGGACTAACTTTATTAAATACAAATTTAGTTTAAAGTTAAATTCGTTCGGACGAATAAAAACAATTGATATAAGTACCTATTTTTGACACATTTTGAGTATAACATGAATACAAAGTTTAAATCTTAATTTTCCACCATGAAAAATTCTAATATACATACCTACTTAACGAACTCAAAGCAAAATAGTCTTCCCCAATCGCCATATTGTCAATACAAAAATTATGTATACAGGATTAAGTATATCATAGGACTTTTTTTTTGCATTTATTATACACTGGTAACATAAAATATAATATAATATAAATAAAAAAAATCGCCTGTATTTTGTTTAATAAATATAATCAAATATTGAAAAAATTAATTTTGGTATCATCAGTAAAGATTTATTTATAGTTTGGATCAGTCCACTTAAACGAAAATAGTTTTTCACCAGCTAATGAGAACTATAAGTTGAGTTTAAGCAGATTTTTCCATCATCAATACTCGTAAAACATTGAGTCAACAACTATTCAATAGACCGGAATTTTAAGGGAAGAAAGGAACAATTGCTTCCAGGGGATTTTATGATTGAATACATTTTTGTGCGGAACTTAAGCTTACTTAAAACACAAAATTCGCTGAAATTCACCCATGCATTTGTGAGAAAATGGTCACGCTGGTCATTTTTCAATATTGTTGGTAGCTCGAAAACTAAGCCGAATTTGTGAATTAAACTTAACAAACTTTTTGTATGAAATTAGAATTTCTATAAAAATTGGTTGATTAAAAAATTTTATAAAACAATTTAAGCAAAGAAATTTAACAAAAGCTGACCTAAAAAAATCTAAAAATCCCTAATTTTAGTATTTTAGTTTTAGAAAAACTATCGGGAATTCTTATCAGAATACCTTTTTTTTTGATTGAATGTCTGGTTCTAAGTCAATGGGAACCTTAATTTGCCCTAACTTTTCCAATTTTGCAGAACTCTTTCTAAAACCCATCAGATTTTTAGTTGAAAACATGCTCAGAAATCTTTTTCTCGAAATAATCCTTGCTGTGTAAAGTTACCAAAAAAACAGTTTTTCGATTTTTAACACTTTATTCGCCAGAACTATTGAAAAAAGTATGAGGAACTCTAGAACTCTTAGTTTGCTACCATAACTCCCAATTTTTATTCAATTTTGTTCAATTTTAAACAATTCTTTTGCTATTTCCACAGGACTTAATTTTTTTTATTTAGGTCTGGGGAAACCACTGAAGCAAATTTACATTCGGTTGCTAAATTCAATTCTTGACTATGCGTGCCGTATTGATGTGAGCGTTGTCTTGTTGAAAAGTCCAATTTATCGGTATTTTTTCTCCAATATTCCGTTGTATGATATATTTGCTGTCACTCTTCATGATGTGAACTCGAGATCAACAGTTCCATAGTAGCTTGTCGATCCCATACCGTAATACCACCTTTTCGTCTATGATTTCTTGCTAAAAACGCTCATCCTTTCTTAGGTCCTGAAAGTAATAATTACACTCATCTGGACCATCTAAATTAAATTTCTTTTCATCAGAAAACACCACGTAGCGCCATTTTTCCTTCCAATTCATATGAAGTTTTGAAAATTCTAAAGGCATACACTTCCGTTGGTGGTTTAATTGTGATTTCTTTTTAAGTTTGTGACGTTTAGAGTTATTTTAATTTTTTATTACCCTTCGAACTGTTGCATAGCTTAAACTTACACCGGATAATTGCTTAATTTTTGCTGAAGTATGAGAGAAATTCGATGCACATCTGAAAATTGATCTTCGATCAGCTTCTGTAGGTTGCAGTTTTCTTGTTTCTTTTCATATTCTTTCGAACAGAACTTTTATTCCTGATGTAAGAACAAACCACATTTGTACTTCTACCAATTTTTGTTTATTTGGCACGCCCACCAAAACCATGGTCCTCAAGAATATCGATTTTTGCTTTTTCAACTGTTTTAAGCGATGTAGCACGCCCATTGTTTTTGGAATTTCAGAAAAACAGCGTAAATTTGACAGAACATACTTAAATCTATTGGTCAAGAAGTGTTTCCCTCAGAATACCCACTATTAATGAAAATAATAGCTGTGTACCTAGAACATGGAAATCAAAAACAAATATAATTTTGTTCAAAGAATGCTTTGCAATGCAATTTTTTCTAAACTCATCATAAGTTAACATTCTGATCATGCGGTACCTATTGAAAAAAAATTAATTCGCTCACCATATTAGTAAATAATCGTAGTTTGCATTTAAAAGTGTACCTATTCTGTTGAAAAAGAGTGTATATAACTAGTTACTATTAGAAGAAGAAACTATCTTCGTGTGTCGAGACAACATAATTTTCCCTGTGCTTGAGATTCTTAAACTTAAACAATTTATTCAGAATTTTTTTTTCTATTCAGTTTTGCTATTTTGATTTTTCCATCTTGAAAAAATAAGAAAAATTTTAATAGAAATAGAAAAATGCGAACTTATTTTGAAAAAACAGGCATTTATAGTGTTAAAAAGCAAAATATAATACATTATACATATATTTGGAATCAGCAGGGCTGCAGGACATGGAAGGCATTTGTATGAAATCTCACATTTAAAAACCAGTGAACCCGTTTCGACGTTTTACGAAGTTATGACGGTTTGGGTGCCATTATTATACGCTACTTCACATTCAGCCGATTGTAAATGTGTTATTTCGTTAAATAATTTACTTAAGCCACCATTTTTTGAATTGAAGTCTAAAGAAGCTGTCATTAACTGGATACTTAAAAAACACCAGCCAGCATTTTAGTTGACTATTGAAAATGATAACCACGCAATGCTCAACAGCATCCGCATTTTCTTGGTGTTTTCCCACAGGCAGAAGAAAATAAAAAAGAAAAGCCGTCAATATTACTACAAATTATTTTTATTTAAGTTTTGAATTATCAAAATAAAATGAAAAACATATTGCTATTCAAACAAATTTTTACTGACTTAAAAAATAAATACAATCACAAAAATAAAAATTAATTAAAATGTACGAGTACATTTATATTTTCTTATTATTTATTTTGGATTAATTTTCAGCAACGAGGTGAAAATGTTTTTCGGGACTCCATCGCCATCTCCCTGGGGAAATCCGCCACCATTTTTGAAAACGCGAATTGATCTATGTCTCCGACACTATCGATTTGAAGTAAAAAGTTGTCGTAATCAAATTTGTTGGAAATAAAAATATCTTTTATTTGTTATTTTTTATCGCGTGGACAATATTTTTGAGGTGATGTCATTGTATTTTTTTTTTTTTTTACTTTTTCTCATTTTTCTCATTTCGTAAGAAACTAACGTTAATTGTTCTCGTAATGCAAATTGTAGACCACAAAGTTTAACAAATTTTCATATGTTTTTGAAGATGGTGCGATATCCCAGTCCTAAGTTAGAGCTTTTGGAAAATTAGCTGCTAAATCAATTGAGCCGATAAAATACAATAAAGATAGACTTTTTCGAGGAATTAAATATTGGTAAGCTGTTTTATTTATAAATGAAAGAGGGCTATTAGAAAAGCTTATGCCCGGGTATTCGGGACGCCATTGCCATGAGTCTGGCGAAATCCACCATTATGGAAAATGCGAATTGCCCTATAACTCCAAAACTATTGATCGTAGAGGAAAAACTGTAAGGCCAAGGTTTAAGGCAATTAAAACATCTTTCTTTTATACATATATATATTTTTTTCAGTGCAGGCAATATTTTCAAGGTTACAAATTTTTAACGTTTCCGAGGAAACTTACGTGAATTACTTTCCAAATAAGAATTTTAGAACACTAAATTTCCGTCAGTCAAAAGTTACACCTATTTTAGTGTTTGCATTAATTTTTATAACAATTTATTATTTTATTTATACTCCGGAGTTTTCATTTTAGCGCAAACAAATGGATGAATTTTTTGACTGTGGTATCGTATCATCCTCAAAAATATATCAAAATGTTGGAAATTTAGTGTTCTAAAATTCAAATTTAGAAAGTAATTCACGTTAGCTTATTCGAGAATGACAAAAATGTGTAAATGTGAAAAAAAAAAACAAATAATAAGACGACATAACCTTAAAAATATCTCCCACACCGAAAAAAAAATGTATCAGGGAACGAAAGGTAATTTAAGTGCCTACAAGCTTGGTCTTTAAATTTTACATATGAGATCAACAGTTTCAGAGATATAGGGAGTAGTGTCCCGAAAAACTGGACATATGCTTTTCTAATATCCCTCTTTCAGCTATAACAAATTCAGCCGTCCTATATTTCGTTCCACAAAAAATCTAACTTTCCTGTGCTATAACTTAATGGGCTAAGAAATGATTCAATGGAGACAGCCAACTCATTTCGAATAAGTATACCTATTATTCAATTCAAACAAAAAAATAAATGGAGAATCTAAGTTGTTTAAAGAATTTCAACAGAATTTGTACTTATGTTATTATTAAAATAAAATTTAGAATAAACATATATATTATTTTGAAGAAAAATTACATTTCAATATCTACACAAAATAAACTTGTTTTAGATTTTTATACTGTTACGATTATTAAATTTAATGAAAAATAAGTGTATAATTAAATTCATCAAAAGCTACAAGAGTAATAAACAATTTCCTTTTTAATTTTGAGGCAGGTGTTCAAAAGTGATGAATTTAACTAAAATTTTGAACCATATGCATACATTAATTTATTTTTAAAACTTACTTTGTTCAATCGTTTTTCAAAACAATAATTTTTCACTCGTTGGCTTTTATCTGTGCCACGCAAACTGTTTATAAAAAAAAAACAAAAATAAATCGTATAAAATTGTAAACAACTTAAAAACAAGAGCATTTATTATAAATAAAAAAATATAAATACTCGCTTTATTTTATCATCAAAAACTTTTTCGCCTATGCATCAATTTTATGTCAAAATAAAATCGTCATTTATCACAGTGAAAACCAATTTAAAATCAAACTTAAGGCTTCAACATCCTTCATTCGAAACAAAAGTTTTGCAATCCAACACACACAAAAAAAAAACACAACACAAAAACCGTGCATAGATACATTTTCATATCCGCTCTTTTTATAGATATGACATATGAGTATTCAGCATGCATCGGGATATAAATATTTTTTTCTTTTTTTCAGGGAAATGAACAAAAAAAAAAAAAAAAAACTTTTGAAGCCATGTCATCAAAATGAAGTATAGGTACTTCTAGATTGTATAGAGCTATTGCTGTATCCAATATAAAATGGTCAATTTAATTGCTTGTATATGCACAGCTCGTTCTCAATTTTTTATGGACAATTGTGGGCTATACTATCTTCACTTCAGCCCACAGAATTATACACAAGGTTCCTTTTCCTTTTCATATCACGATGCAGCTGAATAAATCCATAATACCACACATAACAAACACACAGGACAAACCAAATGTCACCTGCTGTCTTTGCTTTGTAAATGCAAATAGGCCTTGTGTTGTATCCTTTAGCGAATGTCTTTCCGCATGAATCTGGTCGGTGCGGTGGCGGCGAACGGCCCCTAGCTTTTAAAACCAAAGCCTCCGAAATATTTGGTTTCATCGTAGATACGAGAATGTCCTGTTTTACAAAAGAAAATCATTTGGGTCAATACTTCTACGGCGACAACGACGCCGACGGGAAGGACGCCAATCGAAGGACCATTGAAGTTCTACAATATGCAAATAAAAACCAAAAGTCATTCTTTTTTTTAGCTGAGAAGGACAATTGCAAGTTCTGATGCAGGAAGGACTTTGTACAGAAATTCAACAATCAACTGGCAAAATTAATATACAAGATACTATTCAATGAGATTGTATTATGTACACAGGGATGTGGATATATGTATATGTATCGTCGTCATCTACAAACATATACAATACATTCATACCCTTATTTACATTATGCATGCTATTTGTATATTCACCATGACGAAGGAAGACGCATTGTATTGTTTATAAGCATTGTTTCCTAATAGCCATATGTAATGCACATATTATTTGTCAGATGCCGAAAAACCTTCAACAATGAATTCAATGCACCGCCCATGGATATGAGGACATTTCAACTGGTTGGACACAGAGGGTGTTCAAATGTGTGCAATTCTATGCTTTGTAGGATTTGTACATCAGTTTTTTTTTCGCTTCCAAAAAAAAAAACAAAAACGTAGTCGTAAAAGAAATTTAAAGCAGAATTTAATAGCAACGTTTAAAGCTATGAATTTAAGAATGAGTTAAATATTGATGTTTCACTTTTATTGTATACCTAAGTTAATTGAAAAAGCCAAGTTGTTTTTAATACAAATATTATTGAGATCAAGTCTAACTTATTTAATGGAAAAAGGATGTCGAATTGGTATTCCCGAACTGTGTGGGGTGGGTGCCTGAAATCGGTGTAATAACATGTTTACCTATACCAATCTTCAAAGTGTTTTGTCAAACCTATACAAAAACTGTGGAGAACGGAAAAGTGGATTTAGTACAAATTACTATTCGAAATCAAATACATAAGCATATTTATTAAAAAACTGGCAAGCTTTTGTAGTTGGTTCATTGCTGCCGCAGTTAGTTGAGTGCTTTTGTATAAAGAAAAAGGTTTTAAACAACGACCAAGTGTATATCGTCTAAACAAAAATGGTATACGAGAGGACAATCAATATGACCTCTTAAAACATCACGCACAAGTGAAATTATAAAGTAAACTCTTACAGATTCAAGACTTTAAAAAACAATTAAAACACATCGAGATTTATACGATGACTAGAGGTGCCTGGCAGACGTTGTTCTGCTCTTTCCAGTAGATAGATAATACATAAATATTTCAAACACTCCCAACATAAACTTGTCGGCTATACATGTCTCATTATAGCCTTTCAAAACAAAAAGAATTTTTAAATCGGAGTTGTGGTTTCTGAACAAACGAATGCAGCAAGTTTTTAAAAACCCGCGTGAGTTAGGGCCCAGTTATAGCTATCATTGAAAACCATCATTGAAAAAGTTAATTGTTGATTTTGAGACCCTTCCAAAGTATAATCATTGAAAATTTTAATGCAGAAAGATAGCTTATGGCTTCAAATTATTTCTCCTCCAAAAAAGAATTTATTTTGACCCATATCTTCCCCACAACATAACTTTTAATTTTTTCAATGATCATTGGTGAGGTAGTTCATCATTGAAAAATTAAAAGTCATTTAATGAGAAAATTTGAGCCAAATTGAATTTTGTTTTACCTAGAAATAATTATTAAGTCAATTAGCCTTACTTTTGCATCAAAATAATCATATATTTTTTCTTCAAAATCTCTCAAAATTGACAATTAATATTTTCAATGATGGTTTTCAATGATAGCTATAACTAGCCCCTTACGTGCCCCACTGTAGCAGCCCAGTAACCACATTAGAATTGGCATCTGATCTTCATCATCATCACAAAGAGCATCTTACCATTACCATCATAATGATCTCTAATAATCCTCATCATCTCATCATCAATTATTATACATAACATAATGTTATATAATCAAAACACTCTCTTAAGCCTGCCATTTCTCTTTAAAGCTTTTGCATAATATATAAACTACCGTTTTGTATAAACCTAGTCTGTAACAATAGATGATATTTGGGTACAGTCACTTGTAATTTGGACGTTGAAATATAAAGACCTGTTTATTGGAAATAGTTGTTTTTTTTTCATTGATTTTGAGTGTGAAGATTGTCTAATATTACTTAAAAGCAAGTGAATTGAAATATTAATAATTTAGATGAAATATATTTTGTTATCAATTCTATTAATAAAGTAAAACGCTTAGCCACATTATAGTCTTAACCCAAAAGACCAAGTAACTGCAATCCAGTAGTGCATTTCATTTTTATGAATTAATTATGACCTATTTTTCAAATTTTCTCGAAAACGATCGAACGGGTTCTGGTGTTTGTAATAAACCCGCGTGTTTGTTTTTTGGCTTAAAGTTTACATAGTTAATTTGTGTTCTTAAAAAAATGGTCATATTTATTTTTATGACGAAAAAATCAAAAATTAAAAATTCAATTTTGTTTAGGTATTTTTTTACAATTATGTTAATGATCGTTAATCAAAGAAAAGCAAATAAAAGTATGAACTATTTTTCTACAATTGCAATTTCCACCAGAATTTTGTTAAACTTATGTTATTATATTAATAGACCACAATCCTTTTTTACTTGCTCCTTTGGGGAAGTATTGATTTCGTGTCCAAAACATATTATGAAGTTTTAATCAAAATGGAGAGCGATTTTCGTCAAGACGTCCGTCTGTCTGTGCGTCCTAATGTACATCGAGCTAGAGCCTAAACTGTTGAACGGATTTGCTTTAAATTTTGTGTCATCTAGAACGGGTAGCTGCGATACAACGATTTCTCTTTTATCAAGTTTTTTTGAAAATGGCTGTAAATATTTTGATTAAACTTTGTTTACCACGTTTTTACCAAAAAAAAATACGAATAACGGATAAACAAATGTTTTTTTTTTTTTTAAATGGTCAACGGACTTTTTCTTATACATACTTATTAAGGTATGTTCCCTCATATCTCGTAATTGGATTTGTTGATTTTTTCATTATTTTCCAATTCAGTAGTTCTAAGTTGTTCTACAAATATTGTATTTAAAGTTTGTATAAAGAAATTTTTTTACGGAAAAATACAACGGAAGAAAAAATTATTTTTTTTTATTTTTTACTTTTTTTTCCAAATATGTTTGTATTAAATCAAAAAAAAAATTGCTATTCTAACATGTTTTTATTATTTTTTCGTTAACGATATAAGAGTATTAGTAAGCCATCACTATATTTTCACAATCAATGTCTATAGCTTCATTCTACGTAGTTGTCAGCTAGTTCATTCGGACCAGTCATGCATATTTTTTAAACTGATAGCCATGTTCAATGTTTATCCTGCGAATTTGTTCCCACTTTAGCTATTATTTACGTACTCTTATGTTATGAATGATTGTAAAATTCAGCTACAGTCCACTTTTATTAAATCCAGGCTTACTCGTGGGGTCATAATTATTTATTTTACAAACTTTCAAATAATTCTATGTATGTAGTTGTAATTGTACTTTTCATAGCTTTTTTCACAATAAATTAACTATTAATTATCTAGTACTGCAAATGCAACTGCAACTCTTACTGGAAATACTTATTCAGATGATAATGTCGGTACGCTTTCTTAAAAATACATTACAATATTTTTTTTTCTTTTTATGTTATTAATAACATCAAAGTAGTTCGCCCGATGATGGAGTAGCAACACTCCGAAACGCGTCGCATTAACAAATATATCTATACAAAAAGTTGTGATAATAGTTTTTTAAATTTAAATTTAATAAAAATTTTGAAAAATAAAATTTGTTGTTATTTTAATAATTTTTAATTTAAGTATAAATAAAATATAATAAATAAGTAACCACTATTATTCTGAAATTTCAGTATAAATTATTGTTAAATGCAACTGCAATTGCAACTAAAACACTACCTTGTTGCGAAAGAAATATTTGATAATATTCGATTTTGCTCAAGTTAACCCTTCCGGAATGCATTTTTGCTCCTGGTTAACAAATTGCCAGACCGACACGCTCGGACTTACTTCAAAGATATCTTAAGAATTTGGGTTCAATTGATTGAGTAGTTTCGGAGTTTATAACATATTTCAGGGGGTCATGACCATACATCGGGTTCAAAAAACACATGAATAATAAGATCCACCATTTTCTTTTGACAACATGCGCGGAACTTGAAAAACATTAAAACGCTACCTTGACTCTAAGGGCCTTGTTGCGAGTGTCTAATCCGAAAATATCTATAGTCGACAAAAGTCGATCAGAGATTCTTCATCGAATTTATTTTTCTATCTAATAGAAAAATTCATATTAATTCATAGTAATCTGACAGAATAATATTAACGAATAGATTTTGGAAAAATCGATAATTAACTTTAATTCTATTCGAGTTTTGCAATAAGCCCTTTTCTATTTATGTGTTTGTTTTTGATATTTTTGTAACATGATTCGTGATGAAATACATTATGGATCATTTCTGATGATAAAATACGGCTATTGTCACAAGTTATTTTCAATTTCCGGAGAATTCATAAAAACTTATTGTATACGAGTAATGACTATTATTAACTAACGAAACAAACGTGAACCTTCAAAGAATTTGACTTAAAAAACTTAGCAAAATATTATTAAATTTGTGTTTATGACAAAACCCCCCTCCCAAGAAACAAAGCTGTATACGCCCCTGGATTACACATGCTTGCTAAAGTCTTCTTTAGAATCAAATATAACTCATAAGTTTCTATGGTTAAAAATTCTCTGAATCTCATTTTTTCAAATCTTGTAATCATGAATAATCATGAAGAACAACCTCAAATATAATAAATTACGACACTTTTCCATATTTAAAGATAGGCCATTCAAAAAACACCACTCAAATAATTGGTCAACTTAAAAGTTGCAAGCAATCTGGAAGCGCTTTTATTACTTTGAAAACCTCCGCAAAATTCAGGTACGATCTAGATCAGTGCATAACGGTAAGTCATTAATAAGAGACAGGAACAAAATTAAGCCAATAAGATGGCTTCCTTGAGGAACTCTCGACGATTGATTTCGCTGGACCTATTTTGGCATATTGAGTACGTCCCTTTCACTCTATTGAATTCCTTTATATATATATATATATATAGATATAGATTGCATCTATATAGCTAGTAATTGAATATTTAAATACAAAATTGTTCTTAATAAGATTATGTAAATTTTTAAACAAAATCTTTTGAATATTAGTTATTTAAAACTTAATAATGCTTAATTAAATTGATTTAAAAATAGAACAAAACAATAGACTTATGGCTTTAAAAAGTTTAGCATGATATAGATTGCTTTGCCGTTGTCATTTTAATAATTCTTTTTTTTTTAATTGTTATTTTTATTTTGACTCTCCTGAGTCCTGACTAAACAGGGGGAATTGGCTGGTCTCCCATACGATGTCTTTGTAAATTGTCTCGACCAAACTTATAAGCACTGGCTTTTTGTCGAATTTTATTCGAATCGCCTTGAAAAATTAGAATTAAAAAGTACGTATACGCCACAGTGTCCAATAATTAAATTAAAACAAGTCCAACCTAAAAATGCTTATGAGACGAGACTAGAAAACCAAATTATTAAACAAAAAAAAAAAACAATGGAAACACTTTTTAACACATACATATTAAAATAAAATATTTAATATTAATGGCGCAATATTATAGTCACCTCCTATTAACTAGGTTAAGTACATACAAGTTAAAACCATTTTAATTTTAAAAGCAGGTGCTAGTTTTGTATCAAATTATAAACATTTTTTAACCTACCTACAGATAGTGTAACCCTTTAGTCCTACCCCCAGTTAATTTTTGTCGAATAGACCCAAAAATTAACAGTTTGGGAAAGCAAATACAGTTTGAGGAGTATATTTTTTTTTAAATCAAACGAAAGAAGACAGCAGACTTACTTAACACATAAACAAAAAACAACCGGGAAAACTTTAATTGTAAAAAAAAAAATTAATGATGAAATTGTATCCAATAAACCACAAACATAGGTACATACAAACATGAGTTATTTATAATTTTGTTGCATTTTTTTTTTCTATGAAGGTAAAGTGAAATATGTGGAGGGTAGTGACGAAAGTGAGCAGACCAGACAGAGTGATCTTTTAAAATCAGCATCGAGAGTAAAATTATTCTTCTTTTATATATTTTTGGATTTCAGAAATCACTTGAAGACATTTTAGAATGCCATACGACTAACACATAGGTATTTTGGCTCAACTGAACCCCGTTTTAAAAGTTAAAAGGTACTTTCGTCGGTATTAAATTTATCACAAGCCGCCAACGATAAAGTGTGCTTTTACGACTTTAATTGTCAAAATACTAATTTTGATTTCAGTATCTACTAAAATCATTTTAAAGTGTACTTTATGTGACTATAATTTTGCGCCAATGTTTTTAATTTTTTTTATTTCCATAGTCAACATTATTAAAAAAAAAAAAGAAATTGTTAAAAAATATGTTTAACTGGTGAAAGCAAATTCTATTGCTATTTTTTTGGAAGCCCCCCATCCATTATTTTTGTGCGACGAATAGAAACTAAAATAAATTTATTTAATATAAATAAAATGCTCCAACAACTAGAATCTAGAATGTAGCTAGACCTATACAAATGTTCATATATGTATTGTAAATGAGGAAATATTGAAATAACAATTTAGATTTTTTTTTTTCAATACAAAAAAAAAGAAAATGTGGACAAAAAGGAAGTTTTCAAGGAAAACGTGATATCGACCTCGGATATCTGTATCTTCTTAGATAGTCAAGCTGCTTTGAAATCTCTGGACTCTGTCTCTACAAACTCTAAAACAGCCATAAACTGGCGCTCATCTTTCATAGAGATGCCACAGTAGTTTAATATTCACCTTTGTAGGTGCATTCCAGGAAATTGTAAAGCTGATGAATTCGCCAAAAGAGGAACTAGACTATCTATTTTACTAGAAACGGTAAATATTGGTATGCCTCTCACTACATGCAAATTTTTGCTGAAGCAAGATGCTGTGAAGAGAACAAACTTTAGGTGTAACAATATCACCACTTGCCTGGCGACCAAACAGATCTGGCCAATGCTGGATCTGTAGCGCTCTCAGTGTTGTTAATTTTAATTAGAGCGACACGACATGACCTGACGTCCGTTTTCCGAAAATTGCGTGACACAGTGATCGAAACCCAGTTTTCCTTGCGGGACCGGCGCATGTTTTTTTTGTCAAAAAATTAATAATAATCTGTCGTTGGTTTTAAAAATAAAAAATCCTTTACTTTTTAGAATTTTTTTTTTGTTTAAAGTATATTTTAATTATTAATGTGTCAGACGATATTTGCTTCAATTAATATGTATTTTGATATAAGACACGCGAATCAATGTGCGCTGACGGCATGACACGTTTCTATAATCGTGTCGTGTGACACTCGTCAGGTCACGTCACTTACGTAGGACGCGTCTCAATATGCGCCTAGCCTATGGAAAATGAAAATCTAAGGATAAGTATAAAATGGCACACTTTGCTATTTTAGCCGAGTGCTAAGTAGGCCACTTTGTCCGTTATAAGGATTTTTTTGAGTTTTAATTCCGAACAGACTGAAATAGTTCTAGGCCAATGAATTATTTATAAAAAACACTTCATACTTACTTGCATTAACTGCTTTCTACAAAATTCAATGTTTTTTATAGAGTTTTTTGTCAACAAATTTTTCATAAAATTGTATTGGATCTACTTTTGGAGAAAAATAGAGACAGTTTGATCTTTCAAATTTTAAATAATAGTTTGAAGTTGTTAACAGTTCGTATATGTCGGTGCTGCCAGATAAACTAAAGAACTGTGTTCACAAAACCTTCTAATTCTGTTCGATTCTATGATTTCTAGCGAGGGGCCATTTAACCTTGTTGGGCCATTTAAGGCCATCTTCCCCTACCTTGAAATCATGTGCCATAGTCATAGGTTATGACGAAGTCAATTTTTTCTTTTGATGCACAACAATCTACCCTCCCCTCTCCACCTAAAAAAAAAAACACCCTTCCAAACAAGATATTTGTATAGACTTTTGTGATGCTTCATTCTTATAGTAAATGTATTATTTTCACCAAATTTCATAAGGGTAGGAATTAAGTTTTTTTTAAGGATGTTGTGTACTATTTTACCTGTACTATTAGCCTATAACGGAAAAGTTCTCTTGTTTTAAATAAAAAACCCAAATACACCCTACCAACCAAAGTACTCACTATCACCAATTTCGTTGAACGTACATATCTACATATACTTATAATATTAAAGAATGTCTATTTTTAAACGGATGTTTATTTTGTTTTTTATTTGAATCGCAAAAGATTAAATACATTTTTAATTTATTCACCTATTGTGAACAACTTTACTGTCCTAAAAAAAATAAGCTTACCATATGGTGAAATGTTTAAAATCCTGGACACAAATCATTTTCGACGACGGAGTGGTTAAGAACGATGATGGTTTGAGTTCTTACTAACAATATATTCCTACTCGTAGTTTACTACTTGACGCTAGAGGCGTTCAGATCGATTAAGAGATGGAGTAACAGTTTCTTTTGAATTGAGTTCTTTTATCTTGATATCTGCAAATAAAAAGATATTAATGCTTGAAAAATAAATCAAATAAAACTAAGACCGGGTTTCATCAACAATAATAACTCTTAAGAAAGATGTGTCATAAAGAAACTAATCATCGAAACGTAGTTACGTTGACAGGAGATAATTAATGTGAAATGCATAATTCCATTGATATTTTTTCTTTTTGTTAATGACATATCGCGTGTTTACACTCGAATTGAATTATTGTTTATAAATTCATTTGATTGACAATATCTCCAATCGAACATCTCTTTTATCCCTTGTTTTTTATTGTAAAGGCGCAGACATGTTTACCTAAGTATGCATTATATACTGATGTATTGTATTTATGATGTGTTATCGTGGAGCGCACACAGAAGTCTCCTCTGCCATTCCTGTTGGCTGAATTTCAGGAAAATAATTAAAAAATATACATGAAAAGTATTTGGCTTATCAATAAGAAGAAATCTTTTAGCTTCTGTTAACCACATACTGGGAGTTAACATATACTTTCACACATCACACGTATGTATCCTGTCCAGCGCAGCAGTTCCCCATTGGTTTAATTAGTTTTAGTCGCATCGGTCTTCTGATGGTGCTACGTTAAATGAATCTACTGTGTAGGTTTAAGATGTAGACACTGGATTATTTCGACTTGTAAGTTTAGTCTTGAGCCTTAATTTGTACCTAATAAGTTGAGTAATGATTTTTATTGTGTACTTGGTTTGGTAGGTATACGTTAGGTACACACACGGGTATAGTTTAAGTAGGTATTTTCGATAAATTATTTATTTACTTTACTTCATTAAAAAATAATGTAAGTAACGAAATATGATGCAGGCTTTAGTTTGATTATTTGAATTCTTATTATCAAGAGAATTTTTATTTTTAGCAGGAATTCTTCACAACTGAAGAGCCTATTTAAAAAGCTGTAAATTTGGGTGCTTATCATAGGTAATATATTTTAAAATCCTCATTATTTAAGATTTCATCCGCTAACTTAAGACATATTTTAGCGGATAACTCAATAACTTAAAAACTGTGCTAGCTACAAATTTTTGGTTTGCGCAATAAAAAAAACGCATTTAAAAAAGCATTTAATGAAATACAAATTCAGATATCAAATTTATTGGACTCCACCACAAAGGGTCCGCCAAAATAAGGGACTTCAAAATTTGGTTTACACGATATTATTTGTAGGTATACAAAAATTTCGAAAAGCTGAATTTTGAAAAAGAATTTTAATCCATAGTCGCAGGATTTTTTCCCGAAACCAACAATTTATTTAAACGTGTTTTTCTTAAGATTAAAAAAAATGTTGCAGATAATATATTCAAAATAAAATGTTTGTCATCGATTTTGTGAATGTAGGTGCATATACATATGTATTTTCAATTACCCAGCGCGAAATATCGGCCCCAATGAATTTTATAGCTGAATTCTTCAATCAATTCACTAGCCAAATAATAAAAGGAAACGTTGTGCAATGATTAAGTGAGTGAAGAGTCATGCGAGGTTTCCTCATAGATTTGAACCCACTTTCTGCTTTGTGTTTAGAAAGCAACCCTTTCTTTCGTTGAATTAAAAATTGCTTTTGATATGGAAAATTATGCGATGACAAAACTGGTGAAAAAACATGTAGAAGTTCATCAGTTCATCGTCTATGTCCACTCATCTGCTTTGTTAAGTGTGCACCGTCATTGTGTGTTTTGATAGAAGTTGATTTTTTTTTGTGTTTTCTGTGTTCACATTGTCTACTGACAGTAAATATTATAACATGACTTGTGAATTTCCATCAAAATGAGGCAATCTCAGATTTTCTCCAAGTATTTCGGGTTGTTGGTTATTGATTAACCACAACTTCGCATAAGTAAAGTGGTGATTAACCAACAACCTCTGGACTAGTGATTTCACTTCAATTTAAAGTTTCTATATTTTAACCAATCACAAATTCACAACACAACAGTATTAATGAATTCACCATTTATTTAATTTTCTTCACACTTTTCAATATTGCATTAACTAATTGTTGAATAAACAACTACCACTTATCTTGTGAATTGACAAATGAATTTTCATTACCTTTTTCATCGAAGATATTAAACCAATGAATAAACAACATACATTTATGTAGTGAATTCACGGATTATGCAACCACCATGTTTTTCATCACTTGGGTTGGTGAATAAACAACTTCCAACGAAGTAGTGATTTCGATGGTTAATTTTCATCAGATTTTCAGCATGTGCTTCCCACCTAGGACATGCCCATGTTAATTTCATCAAAGGAATCAGCTGAAAAGTGGACGGTGCAGCTGCCATTCCTCAAGGAAAAAGCTGATTTTTCCTCAATGAATTTTTGAATTTACAACTACTTTATTTGCAATCATTAACCATGGGTCCAAAGCCTTACAGCATAAAGACAATGATTTACAAAAAGCAAGTATTTCACTAACTAATTTTTTAAATAAACTAAAAGAATTAAGAAAACAAAAATTATTCTTAAGTTTGCTTATCGAGTCCAGAGATTTAGGAAAAGAGTGGGGAGGTGTAAGAACTGTTTTTTTAAAATAAAAGAAGGAAAATAACGAAACGCTTTTTTGACGAATTATCGGAAGATGAGAGAATATCAGACCCGGGATCTTAATTCAAAGTCAATGTTTACTATTGCTGCCTAGATATATTGATTTCTCAAACTAAACAAATAATTAAGAGCGTCTATGATCTAAGTAATTTATTTGAAGTTTTATAACTAGAAAAACTTTTATCCTTTTCAAATGAAAAAAATTAAAAAGGAAAACTGGTTGCTAAATACAATGAAGAATTGTCAGTTGATCTTTTTGATGATTTATACATTTTCGGAAACAAAGGCAAGAAATGTTTTTCTTTGGGTTTTTTTACTGTTGGTTTAAGTTTTATAGCACCTACATTTATGTATGTATGTACCTATTTAAAGACCATGGGGCATATTCATAGTCGCAGATAGACCCAGGTTTAACTAAACTACAGTTTAAGACAAATTGGTTCAATGAATACAGACCAACTTTAATTTCAAATTGTTGGTTTTATAATTGTATAAGATAATTAACTTGGTAAACTACACAAATAGCTTCAAATATTTTGAAATGATAACCTTACAAAAATTGAATCAACGTCCGAAAATTCAACCAGAGCTATGTTTAACTTAGACCCAGGTCTAAAATGACTATGAATATGCCCCCATATATATTAGAGTGTCCATTATTTGCCAAACTCATTTTTTTGGATAGCACACCCCGTTAATCGAAAGTTTATGCCGAAAGAAAAAAATTATTGACCAACCAAATTTTTGTCCGAGGTCATTAACCCGTGCCTCTAAGGTCATACTTTTCGCATATAAATTTGTATGGGAACTTTAAACTTTTTTTTTCTCTGGAACTATACAAGTTATTCTAATTTTTTTTGGGAAATTTGATTGATTAATTCTGCATTTAAAAATGTATTAAAAAAATTTAAATTATAATTTATTTCGATTTCTTAAGTTAAAAAATACTTTAATATTATATATTTTTCTCTCTCGATCCTCAGCAGTTTTTGTTGTTTTTTTATTGATTATCATAAAGTAATAAGTTCTAGCATTAAAAAAAAAAATAATTAAAACAAATTATAAATAATTAATTTCGATTTTACAAAATATTAAATATTTTTATTTTTGTAAGTACTTTTTTTTTCTTATCAAATAAAGTTTTTTTTTATTAATTTTTGAATGTGGTTTTTAGACAAGATATTGGTCAAAAAAAATCATTTAAAAAACTTTTGTTGATAAGAAAAAAAAATAAATACATACAAAAATAATAATATTTAATATTTTGTAAAATCGAAATAAATGATGAAATTAAGAATAACTGTTATAGTTCCAGAGAAAAAAAATAAATGTGAAAAGTGTAAAGTTCCCATACAAATGACCTTAGAGGCACGGGTTAATGACCTCGGAACAAAATTTTGTTGGTCAATAATTTTTTCTTTCGGCATAAACTTTCGATTGACGGGGTGTGCTATCCAAAAAAAATGAGTTTGGGAAATAACGGACACTCTATTATGTATGTACTATTAAATATATCTACTGGGTTTGTTATTTTGAGTGTTTTTGATTGTTTTTTAAAAATTGATTTTTGTTTACTTTGTAATTTTGGAGGGGGGCCCCTACTAATTCTTGATACGGGGCCCCTTGAGGGCTAGCTTCGCCACTGTCCAGGAGTTTTTGCGCCTGCCTTTGTTCCGCGATAGTATTGGAACTGAGTCTTGTGCTATTGCCTTTTGAACTGGATTCTCATGGCATCTTCTTTGTGCATGACAGTACCAGCTAAGTTGGTCATATTGTATTTTGTCCAAAATGGTATTTTTGACATGCAGGCTTCCTCGTATTCTCTTCCTTCTTATTCGATTACGCTTTGTCACTCCTGCTGTCATGCGAACCACGGCCGACACGTCACTTAAACTTATTCTTTTGAAATACGTAATCAAAAATTGACTTATGTATGCCTCACAAAGAGCTATCTTTACCCGGAAAGCATGGAAATAACGCTCAATTTTTTGGAAAAAAAAACAACTAAAAGTTGTTCATATACGAAATTCATGTCTTTTTTCCTAGGAAAAAAATGTCAATTTGTTTTTGCCAATTATTCTGGAACCAGAATTTCTGGTGTTTTCCTATTTTTGAAAATATATAATGGGAACATTTTTGGAAAACAAATCAGAATAGTTTGTTGAAGTTTTTTTTTACATACATTTTTGTATGTTCTTTTCCATTACTGCAAACGAAAAAAAAACAGGAAACTTTTGGTTGACAATCTAGAACTTCAATGATTCTGGAATCATTGCTGGCGTTTTTTTTTTTTCATTTCTTAGTTTGGAAAAAGAGCAAGAAAAATTAATTTTACTAGTATTGCCCACTGGCCGAAATTCATCCACCCAAAACTCACATTCACAGAGTCAAACTATTTGTTTGAAAATTAAATCACAAAATATTATTTTAAGTTTAAAATTTTTTTTTAATACGCACAGTGATCGGCAGTGCAAAACCAAAAATTGCCACAGTGTGTTAATGCATTTCTCAGGTATATTCTGTACATCTCCGCACCTATGGCTTTCCAACCATATACAATTTATTGAAATCGGTTGGATACTTTTCGAATGGTACCACAATACATATATATATATACAATATATACATCGATAAGAATAGAATGTTACATTTATGTTATATTTTTTTGTAAATTTGAAGGAAACAAATTAAAAGACGTGTATTGAGTTTGAATACTTTAATGAGAATAATATAATAAACATAGATTAGGTACTAATCAATCAATTTAAGTATTATACAAAGTTTTAGTGAATTAGATCTGTTTTACAACAGATTTTCATTTAGGTAGGTATTGACTAATTGCAATTTAGATTTTTAGCTTTTTTTTCCAAATTTGTTTGGCACAGTTTCCAAATGGGTATAAAGTTAGCAAAACAACATTTGCGATTCGAAAAATGGTTAATTGAGTCGTTAAACTTGACCTGTCATACACGATTCGCAGTCATAATTTTATATTTTTTATAATGTGTGGTTTCACGGACCACCAGCGGTCCTAGGATCAACGGTTAAGAACCACACTGGTCTAAGAAATTAAGACTTTACTTCGCGGCACCAGAATTTCAAAGGGATTGAGTCTGATTAATAAAGTAATATATTACACCGGACATTTGTATCATCAACATAATAATTTTCGCTACGTTTCGTTGGATTTTCCCAACTTCAAACAGGGGTAGTTTATTAAATATGAAATATTTTGTAGTTACATTTAAAAAAATAAAATTAAATTAAAACTGAATCTACATTGATTAAAAATTTGTTTGTAATATAAAAATTAAAAATAAACTGAATACTATATCAAGCACTTTTAAAAATCTGCTCCTGTGTTATCAGTCGGTCTGTTATTAAAGTTTTTTGTACTTAACAGTACTTAACAATACTTAGATTTTAACTCCCTCTTCGGATCCTCTGTCCCGCTCACGCGACTCCATCGCTCCGCTTAGGATATGCTCAGTCGTCTGGCAGGCGCCTATGTTGTCAGTCTCAGTCGGTCTGTTATCAAAAGTTTTTGTACTAAACTAAAAATTTTCGCCCGAAATTTATGAAACTACCTTATTAATGATAATTAATTCACACTCTTAAAGTCCAAAATGGCTTTGGACATTATTTCACACCTAGTAGTGCAATAAAGCCCAAAATGTGGTTTTGGATTTTACTTCATTGGACTTGTTTTCATGGCACCACTTGGAACTAGGAAAGGAGCGTACGTTTTTTGTATAATCAATAAATTGAAATTTTCTATTGTTTAGTGCTTGTCTTTTTCGTAAGTAAAATAAATAAATTGGATGGCGCGACAGCCCTTGAAGAACCAGGGCCTTGTATCTTACAGCTTAGAACCATTCCTGTATGTTGACAGGAATGGAGGGGACCTACAACTTTATGCGTTATCCGAACGGATAGACGAGAAGCACTTATTCTTAACAAGGTATACTCTTGGAGCATTTTTCATCTCCTCGCAAGAAGCATTAGTCCTGAAAAGAAACTTATTAAGTTCTTAGATGGATGAGGCTGAGAATTGAACCCAGACATCCAGTGTGATAGTCCATCGCACTAACCATTACGCTACGGGCTCTTCGTAAGTTAAGTATTTTATTTCTCACTTTGCAAATAAAAAAAAAGACACTCGCTAGATTTTTTAAAGTGTGAATCAATCCCTTTGTTTTGCACCATGGGATTTTTGTTAAAGTGGAGCTTAGTTTAAGTAACCTTTTCTGAAATAATGTAGGCAATACAAAAAAGTGGTCATCTAGTTCTAAATATTAGTGCGATGTCAGTAGTAAATAAATTTAATAAATAATATATAAATTGGGTGGCTCAACGGCTCGTGAAGAACCAGGGCCTTGTGACTGACAACTCGAAGGAATGGAAGGGACCTGTACAACTTTATGCCGAATCCGCATGGCTAGACGTGAAGCACTTATTCATGACAATTGATACTCTTGGAGGATTTGTCATTTCCTCGCAAGAGCAGTAGCCTCGAAAAAACTTTTTAGTTTTTAGGTGGACGAGGTTGAGAAGTGAACCCAGACCTCCAGCGTGTTAGTCCAACGCACTAATCATTAGTCCAACGCATTAAATCAATAAATACCGTATCATTGAAGACCCTCCTCTATTACAAAGGCAGAATCTGAAGCAATGTCCTCCTAAGTTTAAAAAGAGGAAGGGTTCAAGGACCGAATCGCGGTTATCCGTTGAAAATGATCATTTAACTTTCGTAAAAGGAGTCAAAACCTTGGATGCGTATTCAAGATGAGGCGGACTATTAGCACTATACATATACTATACATACGGTTGTAAAGTGCGACGATAAGGGATTCTAAATTCTGTTGATTCCCGTGGAATTATATTTTCATGCACCGCGTCCATATACCACTCCCAAGTCCCAAGGGACCTCTTATTCCCAACCCAAACCATGTAACATTTCTTCCTTTTAAACAACAATTTTCTTTTTTTTTTTCAACCCTCTCAAAGAACGTTCAAAATTGTTTTTTTAATTTTTTATATTCCAGTAGATACCTACCTATATATTATATGGATAGTAAATGTACCTCTATTTGTACATAAATAGGTAATGGCGTAAATATTCGAATACAAAAAAAATATAAAAGCTCTTAACGAACCCAATGTACACCCAAAGCGATAAACAGCCCTCGTCGTCAGTCGTAACGTGAGCTCTAGTTCACTCTTTGCTCATTGCCATCAGCCATTTCCTTGACATTCATGCAAATTTGACAAGTGACATGTTGACAAGTGTGATGGAGTAACCTGCCACACAGCCCGCACACGATAAAAGCCCATTTTACATCTCTAAGCAGTAATTGGAAAACTTTCCAGTATACCAACCCATCAGGGGGTGCAGGCAGGGTGTTTGTGTGTATACCTACTAAACGAGGGTTCTTAATACAAAATTACAAAAACCCCAAAAGAAGAACAAACAAACTTGGGAATTGTGTGTAAGTAGCTATATTTTGTGTCAAGTGAGTTAGGCGGTGCGGTTATAAAATATTGAAAGGTAAGTAGGTAGTTTATTTTATATTTTTTTAATATGCGCAAAAGATGTCAGAAACAAAAAAAAATAATGTGGAAAAATAAAGGAGCCTATCAAAATCAACTTCATAATCTAGCAATTCGACACCATAGGGATAAGATTGATTGATGGTCACGCAAGGACATTTTTATCCCGGAGCCTGCAGAAGACTTAAGGTCCTTTTTCTGATTTTGTACATATATGTACATACTTTTCAACGCAGTATTATTTTAAGCCCCACATTAGTTAAAACACACGAATGTATACGGATGTATGTACTGTACGCTTACAGTTATGTTTGATATATCGGGCCTTCTAATGAACAAACCCATTACATGTGGTTGAACTGTGTCAAAACAACATTATTAATAGCGTACGCTCTCACTTGAAACAACCTGGGGCATGGCATCAGGCAGAGGGGGGTTTCAATTTTCCACGCTCCACAAATTCAATTAAAAAATTCGCCGGCAGTGGCAGCGGCATCAGCGGTGGTGGCGGGAAAAAAATGAAGAGAGCCCCCCAATGGACAGCGAAAGGTGTTTCTTTCAGCAATATTTATATAGATGCATTTAGACCGCCATGATTGTCGAGGACATGCAGTTCCATTGTAGGATTGTAAGTACCTACGTTCACAAAAAAAATAATAAAGTAGTGTATCTTTATGTGAGAGTGTATCTGGATGTATTATATGCAGCAGCAGCAGGTTTCAAGATATATGGAAGTTAGAAGAAAAAAGCCCACCACGACGCGACGATGCGAGCGACGCAACAACGACGACGGCCATTGGCCAGCATCATTAATCATTACAATCGTTCGGACTTTTATAAATTTTTCATTTTGATTTTTTGAATAATTGCGGTCTGTCGATGGGGCCTCATTAAGATTGATAAGTTTTTTGAAAATTTTCAATTTAATTAGCTACAATCGTAACACACACAGAGCACAGCCCGCTGGCGAAAGTATACCTATTTCTCGGTTCTCGATTTTGGAAGAATTACGTTGTGGTGTTGATGTGGGAAAATGCATCTGAAAGAAAAATAGAGATTCATCATACGCGGTTAGTGCTTTGTGTGTGTCGATTATTTTTTATAATAATTTTCTTTGTATGAAAAAGATTTTTGTGTGAGAAAAGTAGAATTCGTTAATTTTATACACACTGACAGTTATAGAAGCGCTAAATTTATAATTCCATGGTACTAATTGGAATATTTAGAACGAAACACAAATTAGCTGATATGTGTGGCTGGCCTTCGGGGATATTAGACATTAAATGAACATAATGGGAACAATTTATTAAATTATAATTATTATTCATTTTAAAAATCGTTCTAAAAAAACTACTTCCGTTACATATTTCACACAAAGACAAAGAGTAGATATATATGATCGAGAAGACGTCCTGATGTCTCCTGTAATATAAATCACACCAAAAACATAAATGTTAAAAATAAAGCCAAGTTTTTACGTCCCTTATTTTGGCGGACAGTTTATGGCCGAATCGAAAAAAGTTGGCATCTGGTTTTGTAGCTAATTAAATTCTCTTTTTTTAAACGAACGAACGAAGAAATGTTATATAAGTCCCCTTTCAGACAAGGAAACTGAGTTGCCGGCGATTTTTAGTTTGTTGGCGAGAAGGGCGTAAAAGGAAGACAAAAAATCTCCGCTCAACCCCCCCCCCCCACTCAACTAACAATTATTCCTCTATAAGGTCTATTTTTTGAATTTCTATAAGTTATTATTTCTACAAGGCTTGTATTTAGTTTGAACAACGAAGTTGCAAATTTTCGAAGCTATATTTTTTAAAACAGCTTCCTACAAATCTATTACAGGCAGAATCTATAATTTTCTGCAAGCTTGAATATTTACAATTTGGTTATAGTTTTAGTAAGGCTTCCCAGAAATTAGTTTTGAGAGGCATGTGAAATAAAAGCAAAGAAAAAGCTTTCATAAGGAAGCACTGCCAAAAGCTCTTGAAGGACCTGCTTACAAACGCATGAAACAAGCTATTATGTGTACGAAAGTCTAATGGAAGCTTAATTGTCATAGTGGAATTCTGTCAGCTCATTTTGTTTGTGTAAGCCCTCTGCGCAAAAGCCCCATACAAGCATTATTTTGTGTAGTGGTCGGCGCATGTATGTTTCTACTGCCGAGAGAGGGTTACCACAGGTCAAATTATTTATGAAAATAAAAACAGAAAATTGTAGGTATGGTCTAATATTAAATCGTTTATATTTTGCAAAACAAAAGCGGAACAAACATTTATTTTCTGCAGTTAGATAAATATGGTAAAAGAAAACAATTTAAATTCACTTGATTAAACAAAAAAAAAAACAAAAAAAAAAAATAATACCCCGGATCTCACCAATAAAAATGGTTCCCTCAGAATTAAATTTGATCGCAGTGGTAACTCTGATTAAGCATGACATCCAATTTTAGTTCTATAGCCCAGTAAACACAAGCCCGACACAAGCATAATAATATGTGTGAACTCTGTCAGATGCATGCGCGAGAAGCATTTATTTCGATGAATTTGCCTCAGCGAAGTGATATCAGCCTTATTGAAGAGGTGGTTACGCAAACTTAATTTTAATCATCCTGTTAGGCGCATGCGCGGGAAGAATTAATTCCGATTATTTGGTCTTAGCCAAGGGTTGCAACTCAACATGAAAGCATTAAAAGCTGGTAATTCACATGGAAAGTAGTATTGATGTGAAAATAAGGTACTGCTGGCTGAATTATAAACAAACGAGGTGACCATAGTATAGTTCCTGTTTCATCGTTAAAAAATATTGTCACGTTAAGAAATTCGAATGTTTCCAAAAATTATCTCAGCATGAAGCTTTCATTTCTCAGTTGTTTTTTTATTACATTTTAAACCTTTTTTAATATCTATTATACTACATACATAGCTACTTTCAGTTGAAAAAACTTAATGATGGTCTTTATTGTTTATGTTTTTTATTTTGGCAAATTAGTGTTTTAAAAAAAAGATACAAGATAAAAATGTCAGTAAACGGCTTATGTACAAAATGAAAAGTACATATTTTATGGGGCATACAAGAGTTTTTATATTTTTTCTCACATCAAAGCATTTCGTTTTTAAAAAACAATTCATTTGAATGAAAAACGAGCTTATATTTTATTTGATGTCTCACAAAAAGTATGTTTGTGTGACCACTTCCATGTTTTCTCTAATGAGTAATCATGGAAACATTAATAATTTAAAAAAAAATAACATTATGTAAAAAAAACTCCCTTGCCAGCAACAGACGAATGGTCACCTGTATTTTTCAAATTGGTTTAATTCATCAGGAAGCCCCAAGGAAGTTTTTACTAATTTCTGTTTCAAGTGGTTCCAATTTGGCACTCATTATTCATATGCCAGGCTAGCTCGATACCTAACGTGCACGACTCTTAACCCAACCATCCTCGGTTCAATTCCCGCAAAATCCGTCAATTAAGTAATGTGTTCTTTTTCGGATATAAATAATGATTGTGATTTAAATTCCAGAAGAAAATCATTACTAGCATGAAAATAAAGGAGACATATAGAAATAAAAATAAAGAATTAATTTTTATTTTGTTTTGTATTGTGCCTCTCATTGGCCTCCACAAGCCTTTTATAGGGGTGTTTAGATGTGTTTATCGAAACACTTGAACAAAACTACAATACTACATTTGCAATGTTTGAGTGTAGTTTTGTTCTATAAGGCCTTAGCAAAATAAGTACTTCCCATAAACCGTAGTAGCCCGTAGCGTAATGGTTAGTGCGTTCGACTGTCACGCTGGAGGTCTGGGATCGCTTCCCAGCCTCGTCCACCTAAAAAACTAAAAAGTTTTTTTTCAGGGCTACTGCCTCTTGCGAGGAATTGACAAATCCTCCAAGAGTATCACTTGTCACGAATAAGTGCTTCTCGTCTAGCCGTTCGGATTCGGCATAAAATTGTAGGTCCCTTCCATTCCTGTCGAAAGGCGCACACAGGAATGGTTGCGAGTTGTTAGTCACTAGGCCCTGGTTCTTCATGAGCCGTTGTGCCACCCGATTTATTTATTTATCATAAACCAGTAAATGATTGCTTGAAAGCCTTTCGAGCTTCTCAATGTGAGCCAAATGTGTTTCTCTAAGGCCTTATAGAGTCCAATTTGCTGATTAGGAAATAACTTCGATAGACCCTTACAGAAGTTAAATTGTTAGTTGGCTCGTCTACAAACAAGCTAGTTTTTGGCAACTCAGTTTCCTTGTATGAAAGCGGTCTAAGTTTAATATATCTAATGCCGACAAAAATGTTGGTTAATTTGAGGCAAATTTACGTTCAATGGATGAATAGTTTACTGAGTTCGAAGTCCCTTACTTTTCATAACCGTACCCAATTTCTAGTTCTATGCATAACTAGTTTTAAGATTTCGAGTTTTAGATGTCAAATTGTTGTTCAATAACACTGATTTGTTCAAAACTTATGAAACTCGAGAACTATGTACATACACTCCAATTCACTCGTTTAAATACAGATTTTTTTCAATAAACTTTTACCGATTTTTCTATAACCTTTTATAATTATGTCAAATCTAATAATAGAATTTATTAAGTGTAATATGAGGATTAAGATCCAGGAAGAATTTTAAATCCATCTAAAAAATTGTTAGTTTTATGGCTCTTTGAACAATTTTAGTCAAAAAATCGACCTTGTGTTGTGTCATTCGTTTAAATACACCTTGAAAAACAACCTAGCTCAGAAAATGCTTAAAAATAGTATGCAAAAAATCAAATATGAATGACATGACATGAATTTAACAATTTTGCCAAAAGGAAATTTTCTAACCGAAGAGACAAAATGCTCAAATTCGAGGCTATCAGGACGATGGTCATAGCAGTCGAGTCGCTGTGAAAGTCACATCAATGGACTTAGTATGCAGCTACCTTCGATATAGAGAAAACATTGAAAAACAACAAACCGCTAGCGAACACGGCTACAATACCACAAGAAAGACAACGCATACTCCGAAAAGCCTCACATTCAACATTATCAGTGAGCAAAAGCAATGGTAAAACCGTAGTTAAAGCCACCAAAAATGCTTTTTATCAGTTTGTCCGGGAAGTCACACTTTTTAGTCATCTGAAAACTAAAAAAGATCCACCGAAATCAGGCTGGTACAGATCTGACTCCTGAGCTTTTAAAGTTGAGTTAAACTGCGCCTTAATACAAAATACGGTGTGAAAGATAATGGCATGAGGTGGTTCTTAGTAAAAAAAATAAGTAACGGGTATACCTTCTTTTGACATGACATGAGAAAAGAAAAAATAAGCTTGGCTAGTAAACAAAAGAAGGGAGGCAATTTAATAGTATGAAACGCAATATGCTATTAACACCCAGTTTAAATCAACGTTAAAAGTTCAAGAATAAGATCTGTATCAGGCTGATTTCGGTGGATCTTTTTTAGTTTGCAGATGACTTAAATATGTGGCTTCCCGGACAAACTGATAAAAAGCATTTTTGGTGGCCTAAACTACGGTTTTACCATTGATTTTGCTCAGGGATAATGTTTGAGTTTGAGGCTTTTCGGAGTATGCGTTGTCTTTCTTGAGGTATTGCAGCCGTGTTCGCTAGCGGTTTGTTGTTTTTTCAATGTTTTCCCTATATCGAAGGTAGCTGCATACTTAGTCCAATGTTCCTGATAGTCTCGAATCTGAGCATTTTTCTCTTCGGTTAGAACACTTCCTTTTGGCTAAATTGTTAAATTCATGAGAAAATGTCTTTAACTGTTTATTATTTGATTTTGTGCATACTATTATAACCATTTTTAACAATCTAATAAGCTACTAGGTTGTTTCTTAAGGTGTATTTAAACGAATGACACAAAAAATAAGGTCGATTTTTTGACTAAAATTGTTCAAAGAGCCATAAGACTAACAATTTTTAGATGGATTCAAAATTCTTCCTTGATCTTAATCCCCATATTACACTTAATAAATTCTATAATTAGATTTTTCATAATTATAAAAGGTTATAGAGAAATCGGTAAAAGTTTATTCAAAAAAATTTGTATTTAAACGAGCGAATTGGAGCACTCCAAAGCACATACAAAAATGTTAGTATTCGTTTACTTCGATTTTAACTGCATACATTTGAAGCTTTCATAAAACATAATAATATTCTAATGTCATTATTTTAAAAAGAAGTCATTTAGTGTGGATCTGCCATAAACACCTTTCGTTATTTTTATCTAGAGAAATGGTTAATAGGTATTTATTTTATCTAACTCTTACAGGAAGAGATATATTTTCGATTTTGAAATAATTGTATTTGAAACCTTTTCGATAATGTACCTTCAAAGTATAGGGTGAACCGTTTAAACTTTTGGCATGTGGTAACTCTGTAACCTTTTCTTTTGTTTTCAGAGCAAGTAAATTTGTTAGCTTAAAAAGTAAACGCCACCACCAAACGCCACCGCACAAAATTTAATGGCCGCTATTAAGGCTGAAAATCAGAACTAACGCTAAGGAGAAATCTTTAATTTTTTTTTGAAAAAATACTGTGTTTGAGCGAATGCAAAGATTATGTCGTTAGAAAAGTAAAAATAAAAAAGATGTTAGAGCAACTCTCAAAGACTGTACACAAGAGAGCGTCCAACGATTGACGAATGAATATGAACAAATGGGATTTAAAACATTAATAAGACTAAATTCTTTACAAAATCTAGACAAAATAGAGGAAATATGATTGAGGATTATTTAATGATAGGTACTAAAATTTTTATTTTAATTGCTGCGACGAGAGAATTTTAAGAAAACAATTTGTCTGTCGCGAACAGCCGTAATTCGTTACGACCAATTTATTTTCTCAAATTTCTTATATTTAAGCAAATAAAAATTCCGATTTTACAATTTCAAAATTAAATTTAAATCGAATTCTACCATTTTGACTAGATTTTGTGAAATATAAAGGTTTATTAATTTTGTAATTCCCATTTCTTTGTTCATTCGTCGGTCGTTGGTCGCTTTCGTGTAAATGGTCCTTTAATGTTGGAAATTAATTTCATTCATATTCTGTTAAATTCTTACACCCCTAATAATTAACCCCTTAATCAGAAATTAACGAAAACGTTGATTAAAATATAATTCATGAATTAGGGCCAGTTTGTTCACAGTGGGTTAAATTTAGTATGTGACTTTCATAGGCTTTAATTAAACAACGCTAATCAACCAAAATTGGCTGATTAGTGAAATCCATGATTAGCAACTCATACTTTGAATTTAAGAAAAAAAATTTGATCAACGAACACATTTGAGGATTTCCCAGCTTTAATAATCATGGATTAAAGATGATTAGCTGTGAACAAACTGGCCCTTAGACTTTCCTAATAATAAAAAAAAGGACTGCGTGCAATAGCTTATTGACGTTTATTAATCAACACCAACGAAAATCTACTACAATCAACAAAATCCCTGATGTCACCAAAGAGTATAAGCTATTTTGCACAAATACTTGCCGACATATTCTGAGATTTTACACACATACTTTCTCATTAAATCGTGAATTTCGTGTAGGTACATAGTTGAAATGAAAATGAGTCACTTAAGCTTACGGGAATGTGTCCACCTCGTCTGTCCCCTAGGTCTTCTCTAACAATAGCAATCAGTTTTCCCATGTTATTCTTGGAAAATCTATATTTGTAGGCTCCAACATATCCAACATTGCAATTCGATGCAAAAATTCACAATATCGATATGCCAATTTAAATTTATATTGACAAATATCAAATTTCCTTTATTTTTAACACTGATGTCAACTTAATTTCTCGTTAATACACCTACTTTGGTGACTTAGTTGATTAAACGTCAATCAACGTTAATTAACTTTTGTTTTATGAATACTTTCTTGCATTTAACTAACTGAATAAAGATAATTCACTTTTGATTTGCGTTTATGAATACGGGTGTAAGTCTTTTAAACATAAGAGCATTTTATTTTTGTTTAGAGTTCTTGGGGCAGTGGTTCCTCCTATCTGTTTTATTTTCGAAAACGGTTGAATCGATTACGATCAATTTTCTTATACAGAAACAACAAAGTTCAAAGAAATTAACTTGGCAATTTTTGAAAATGTAGTATTTCAAAAACAACATTTTTCGGAACCCTTGTTTTTAGTAGATTGCTCAGAAGCATCATTTGTTTTAAGCACCCACATATAGCCAAATAATATCTTGGACAAATTTGACTTTTGTCCCATCCCAATTTCAGTGGTAAGTTTCTAACATAACCAGTTAACTACAACTTAGTCTTTCCTCCTGAATTTTTAGGTACAAATGTTGCGGCTACCCTCATTAAGGTATAGGTACTTCATTAATATAAATGGTTTAATCAATCTCGAAAAATATTGGTTACAGGTAACATAAGTGTTTTACAAAATATTGTTCGTCAACATTTTAAATATTATAAAAGAATTGTGCTTTCGGAACTAAGAATGCGGGGGAATTCTTTGGAAGGGGAGCGGAGGAGACTTTTTACTTGCGGCTCAAAAGTTCAAAAATGAAAACTTCTGTCAATAAAGGGTAAATTATCTATCTAACCACTATCCTTAGGGCTGGCCACGAAACGAGAAAAATCTCGGTCTCGATATCGGTCTCGCATGACGAGACCGAGACGAGACAAGACTGCCTTTTAAGCAACCGAGACGAGACTGAGACGAGACTGTATATTTGGACCGAATTTTACAGAGAGTCTAATAAATTAAAAAATCCAATTTCAGTTAAATATTTATTTTCTTCTGCACATTCAAACTATAATCGAAAATATTTCGTTCCAATAATCAACAGGTTGTCTGTAATTTTTTTTTTTTTTGGAAACGAGACGAGACTTAATTATACGAGACCGACACGGGACCGAGACGAGACTGAAAGTTTTCGATTCTAACGAGACCGAGACGAGACTTACAAAAGCCTCGCAGAGTCTTGTCTCTTGGCCAGCCCTAACTATCCTTCGTGGATTATTGCTTATCTAGACATTGCTTATTTTAATAGATACTTATTATATCCTTAGGTAATAGCTGTGTGAAGTGGGAACCCCGAAGTCAAAATTTTTGGCTGGGGTTTATCAGAATCGTTTTTACCATCGTTTGTCCACGTTTGTCCAACCAAAAAAATCGTTTGTCCACCCTCAGGAAAAAAGTTATTAAGCTTTTCTTTTTTATAGCAACTCCCCAAAATCAAAAAACTCATTCCAATAAATGACTTAGGAAGATGACACTAAGTGCGTTATAAAGGAGATGCGGGAGGTAGAAAAGTCAACAAATGTGAAAAACCTGTTATTGTCTTAGATATTGAATGTTTTCTGACCAATTTACCTGGAAAAAAAAAACAAAAAAGGTAAATACACATTCATTCACTGTAATTTCGTCATGTCGTGAGACTTATAAAGGAGTTATAATTCCTTTTTTTTTTCTTTATATCCGAAACTAAACGTAAAATTTGATGTATACTAAATTAGGCAAAATTTAATTAGCAAGAGTTGTTTTCATATAGCGCCAAGAAATGATAACTTTTTTTTTAAAGGAATACAATACAAAATTTGTTTGCCATAGAGGACAGTTCTTTCACCTCCCCCCCCCTTTAGAGAGGAGGGGATTTTTTTTAAATAATATTAAAAAACAACGGCAACACTTACATCAACAAAGTTTACCACTTTTGAAAGCCAGAACTCCGTTCTTGTATTTTATATTCAAATAAAGTTATTGATGTCCATAGTTTTTCAAAAAGTACTTTTAAACTCAAAATTAAAAAAAACAAAATTTTAAATTTAGGTTTTGATTTTTTGTTTTAATTGGGAAATAAGATACTGAATTGGCTTTTATTATTCACTACCCCTAATACCTCTTAAATGAAAACTGAAAACTAAATGGTTCTATGTATCCTGGTTTTTGAGAAAATTGAAAGTCGCGACGACAATTTTTTTGATGTTTTTTTTTATAATTTGTATTATAAATATAATTTTTATTATAATAGTTAGGGCGTTAGGGGAGCCAACCTTGCACTTCATTCTGACGGGATGAGCTTTGGTACACTAAAAGTCCACATCCTAAATTTATTTTTAGGAAGTTTTGCCACGGTGGCAACACTGGCAGTCCGGAGATATAAGGGTTGCCTTCTGACCATGTTTTAACGCGAAACTTCACATAAATTAGCCCATAAATTGGGAACCAGATATCGGTTGATTTCGTGGAATATCTCGTTGGATTAAGAATACTAGAAGCCATAGGAATATGTTAATTTTTTTGACCCCTCCCTCACCCTTGTAAGCGGGGGGAGCGAAATACCCTCGGCAAAAAAGTATTTTTATTTGTCAGAAAATAATGGTTATTAAGTGAATATTCATAAAATTTTAAGATGAGCATCGACGTAGAATTTTATTCTCTACAGCATATCCGAAGTATATTTTTATGAATGTATAAGTTTTTTTTCTATAATCGCTTTCAAAATGGGGGAGGGGATAGTGGCAGTATATCAAAGCACTATATATTTGTCTTGGTATAATCTAAGCATATGGCACATGACCTTAAGGTAATTTTTAATGCCCAATCTTATGTAACTAAAATAATTTCAATATAATTTCTCAAGAAAAAGTTTTAAACTTTGTATAAAATGATGCCTAAATTTTCAGTGAAACGAGAATAACATTACCAAATTTTAATGGTATGGTGATGAAACATGGCACACATGTCTCATTTGTCGTAAGAAATTAGAATCAAAAGAGTCCATAAAAATATCTGGGCGAAAGGGTGTTTTTTTCCGGGTAAATTGGTCAGAAAACATTCAATATCTAAGACAATAAAAGGGTTTAGGCGGGAGGTAGCTCCCGCATCTAATTTATTATTGACCCTAGAAAAAATATGAAAATAAATATTTTTATAGATAGTTGATTTGTCTCTAGTTAATTAGCATAGACTTTTCCGCTAACATGCTAGCTTGGGCCAATATTCACGAAAATCTAAAGAGAGGTAACTTTAACCCCTTTCGTCAGTTTAGCTCGCGGCCCTGGGATGGGGACTTTTTGGTATGTTATACCGGGGGATTACATATAAAACAATTATCCAGAGGGCCTTATTTTTTGCAAGCAAAATTCCTTTGTTGACTGCACTAATATCACAAATACTTAGTTTTATGTGTAAAAACCTTGGGTAATCAATTTTACTAAGTTTTTTGCACTTCAATTATATATTGTGTTTAGTTGACAGTGAATTCTTTCATCTGGTACTAATTTTATATTGAATTGCTTTGAACAATGTTGATATTGAGTTAAAAAAAGATTATACGAATTTAAAGCATTTTTTTGGGAAAACTGCGGTCGGACGCATGTTTGGCCCATGTTAGGTTTGCCCGACCAGTAGATTCTTAATGTAGACAGTCTAAGCTTTCATTTGATACCCCATTTGTCCATTGACTCGATGAGGTAGGCCAACACCAAAAATGCAGTTTTTTTAGTTGGTCGGACAAAGGGTAGGCCCCGGATTTTGTCTGTCCGACCAACAGTTTTGAAATCTACTAAAAAATCTCTATTCACTTCCACTTAAATTTTTCATTAACCCTAGGGTATAACCTGAGACCGAAAAACGCAACCGGAAGTGACTATTTGTATGCCAAAAGGCCCGGAAAACGTCTGTCCGACCAACGGTTTTGCAAATTGCATGTAATTTACCATTCGTTAACGGCTAAATTTTCCATTGACTCGATGTGGTAGGTACTCTTACGGCCGCCTCCCATACTATATTGGAATGTTCATTTTTCCAAAATTCATATTTTCGTATAGGTACAGAAACTTAAGGTTATATTTAAAAAGAGTCGAATTGTTATTATTTGATCAGTAAAAAATGTATTAACTTATATTATTATTGAAAGTTTTCTGCGAAGAATATCTTTTCAAATTCAATTTAGCTTGAAAGTTAAGTTTTCTATCTACATCAGCTACTTACAAAATTTCAATGAACAATTGTGCGCAATAGCAATTAATATTAAACAACGCGATATTCAAGAAAATTTGCTGAAAGACCATATCAGAACAATCAGCAAATGAAGGCAAATATAACTACATACATACTTCTATCCACGATGAAGGCTTTGCAAAGAGCAATTTGATTGACAGTCGTATTAAACTGAATCCAAATGGAAAGGAAAGGAAAAAAAAAGATATAAAAAAATCTCCTCGATGATGATAGGATGAAACCGTCAGTCAATCCTGGTTGTTATTTTATTTTTTTTGTATTCGTTTCTTCTTAATGCCGACTAAGAGCTCATGCTGAACGTGGTGTCAGAAGCGTAATGTCTACTCTTCAAAGCCTATCAAACCAACCCATTTCTTCTTCTGGCATCACATCAGAGTTTTGTCCTGCAGAGTGATTGCCATAATGCAATAGAACAACACACCACCCTATCAAATAATCATATATAAGATGTTTTTGCTGCTTGGTTTGTTGTTGTTGGTTTTGATATTATGCGAAGCCTGGCTGCCGCCAACATCGTTTCGGTAACAACAAATCCCAACCAGGAAAACTGAAACAATAATAGCGAACAAAAAAATACATACAGCCATCTAAATATGTATAATGTACAGTATATACCTAGTTGAGTGAAGAAGAAGAAAAAAAAAAATGAAATTACGAGGCTGCTGTTAGATACACTCGAACGGTATAGAGCTTCACTTTGATTAATGATGTTTTCCGTGGGACACACGCAAAAACGGAAGGGAGAGAGATCGAGCGCCTATGTAGTCTTAGAAATTATTTTGAGGCCGCTGAAATGAGAAATAAAACATAAAAACTGGAGAAAAAAAAAAACATAAAGAAATATCCACAGAAAACAAGAAGAATACAAAAAAAAAAAAACAACAAACAAAATGGTATTAAGAATTGAAATAATGGATAAAAGATATAATATTTTTTATGTAGGATTTTAAAAATACGAGTTTTCCTTAAGTTTCGGTAAAAGGTATTAATATTGGTTAAATCATCATAAACTATCTTAAAATCAAGTGGTTCAACAGTTTTCTAAATCGTTTCGAGAAAAACATATTATCATGTTGATCCCATTACAATTATTATCAAACAAAGACTTTTTACATTCCTTCCTCTACAGTCTAAGGTCACATACATAAAGCATTTAGAAATTAGAACACAAGCTAACGGATTGAAATTCAAAACAAAATTAATTATGTTCGAAAAAATTTCATAGTTATTCAGCCTTGTTGCGAAGATCAACTATCAACCGATTGATGATTGATAGAATATATGAATTCAAATCGAAATTGATAGCTATTGTAAAAATAAACTGATAAAATATTGTGCCATTTGTGAATGCCTTCAAAATTATTTTATTTTTCTGAAAGGAGGTTTGCGTGTGACAGAAGTTTTGAAAGCAAATAATAAAATATGAACTCGACTGGTTTTTTTTGATGAAGATGAGAATTTAAATGATTCATTAAAATGGCTAGAAGAGAAGAGGAGAGGAGTTTGAGAGATACGTCGAATCCTTTGGAATTGGTAAGTCAAATGTAAGTATAAAGGTTTGATTTTCAGATGCAAATAAATTAATCTGTTCCTACTCTGCTCCGTTTACAGTTTTTTTTTAACTTCCGACTATCCAAGGATGCATTTGTTGTTGATTTTTTCCAACAAAAAGAGGACAAATTGAACCCTTGCTGAATATTTTGAAACTAGCAACAATGCTAAGATTCTGTAAATATGGGTAACTATCAGTTGAGTGTGAGAAATTACTTCAATCTTTAAATATTATAGCTGAAATAAATCTCAATTTAGAACAGGAATAAATAAGAATATGGTAGTTCTATTGACGTTCAAAATTGTAGCTTTTAATTGTTTATTTATCTGCTTAGTTTTTTTTTTCTTATGAATAATTTTCCTATGAATAATTTTTTATTTGAATTTCAAGTTTTAAAGGAGCACTTAAGGCTATGGCGGATAAAATCTAAACACCGAAATGCTCAATAAATTGTTGCTTTTGAAAGTTAATTTTTTGCGTAACCACAAATATTTTTTATTAATATTAAAGTTTTGGCTATCAGAAATTACAATTGATTTTTTGAACAACAACAACAACTTAAAGGCGCTACCACCAATTTTTTGGCTGGAGATATAGCTATTTCGTGATTTGCCACTTTTGTACTGATCAGTCTCCTTTTTGTGGTGCTGAGCTTTAATCCAATTTTATTTGAATAACTTTTTATGCACACCATAGGATTCGAACCCACGCATATAAGATTTGCTCAGTCTTACCAGTCGTTTGCACTACGCACTCCACCGCTTTAGACCACTGAACGAACGATTATTAAGATTATTAAATTGCCTACAAGCTTGGCTTCACAACAAACTGAAAACTCAAAATTAAGAGTGAAATTGTATGGCGAGGAAGTTAAATTCATACATTTCGGGGGGGGGAGGGGGGTGTTTAATTAATTATAAGTAGCCATTTTCTATCAATTCAAATCCTATGTGGGGTGTTATAATTTCAGAATCTTAAGACAAAAAAAAATACTAATTTTTCGTTCCTTGTTTATATTTCAAGAATAAGTTATTTGCCCTACCTTATGCAGAAATACAAAGTTATGAAATTATTTCTTAAACTTAGTAGAATGCCAAACAAAAAACAGCGTCGATTGAAAAAGTATACGAGTATAGGTATGTTTATGTTTTGAAAGGACATAGATATTAAAAATATGAAACTATTTTCTATAAAAGCTATCCCCGGGACTGGATATATAGCAAAATGAGAGTTTCTTCACATGTAAACAAAGTTTGTAAAGGCGATACAAAAACAACCAAAAACGGTTAAAAAGAAAACATACAGACTGGTTATGGGAATCGACCAGACTTAAAAACAAAGTTTCGAAGAAAAAATGGTTCAATTGACTAAATTATTTATCAGTTTAATGTATGCTTTAAAATGAATCAAGGAAATTCAATTAAAAACCAAATCGAATTGCCAACAACTTGTCTTTTAGAACAAGAAGAATACCTACAAAATAAAAAAATGCATGTCATTACATTACAGAATGTGTTAACACCAGTTTATTCTATATATGCACATCATAAAGGCCGCAGCTACCTTCGTTTTTTCTTGTGTATAGGTACAAGTTACATGCTATGAATACTTTTTTACCTTCGAGTTCGGTATATGTATAAACCTTCTTCCGGAACTCTCATTGTTTTGTCAATGAATTTGTTTCGTTTTAAAATTCGAAAATGGGGTACCCTCCAAAATACAAGCGCACAAAAACTGTAAATAATGTTTCATATATTATGTACAAACCTATGAACCTTAACATGACATGACGAAATCTGAGTACGTCGACGCCATCAATGCGAGTGTTGGCGTTGGCGGTCAACATCAGTAACAACGACCGACGACCCAATGCCATAGGTTTACTATACCTTCCTACACTTGCCACACAGAGCTGCCGACAGGAGTGACTTACGGACTTTCATTCAATTTTTCATTTTTTTTCAACCAAAAGAGAAAATAATCGTTTTTGAGTTTTTAAATTTTCATGAAGGTATAAGTAAATAGAGTTGTAAGGTAATCTGGGGAGGTTAAGTTGCAGAAGTTCTTTATTTTAAGAAAGCAAAATTTTTACGTTACTTTCATTCTTCATATAGTTACAAAAGTTGTAATGTGAATAGCAAATCTGTTTAGGCTCTCAATACAAGTAGCCAAAAAAGGTATTAAAATGTTGGCTCTAACATATGGAAGCCCTTTTTTATTTGCATACTTTTGGATCATTTGATAAGAAGTGTTACAGTCCAGTCAAATGGTGTTTTTGACAGGAAAAAAATATAGAAGATTTTTTCTCACTTGTCTTTAATGTTTTAGGGGTCACTGAATCCGAATTACTTTGCTACTTCCTACGGATATGACTTCGCAGCGAAAATGACAAAAAACCTCAAAATGTTTGAACTCTTTTCAGTTTTTTGCCAAAATATACACTTTTTGGATAAAATTACCCTTAACACTTTATAGAATATAAAATTTCCTACAAAAATGGCCGGCTCCGCGAAATTAGGCCCCAGGAAATAAGGCCCCAAAAAAAAAATGAAATAAGGCCCCAAAAAAAAGTACACAAAACAAAAACAACGAAATTTCTAAAATTTTGGGGTGCTATTTCATTTTTTGGGGCCTTGTTTCATTTATTTTTGTTGGGGCATAATTTCATAATGAAATAAGGCCCCAATGAAATAAGACCCCAACACAAGTTTTGGGGCTTAATTTCATTTTATTTTAAAAAACAATTTGCGGCCTTATTTCACTTTTCATAATTTACCACCTATGGGTCCCTGATAAGCGGATCTTCACACATTTTCTTGTGGAAAACAATGTTATTTTAGCATTTTCATGTAAATTATGAAAAATGCAAAAAATCACGCGATACAATTCAAGTATTTGTTTAGCATTTTGGGGTGTTATTTCATTTTCTTAAATAAAGTTCAATAGGAAATGAAAAATTGTGGTTTTATTCCATTTTTCCAAAAAAAAAAATCAAAACAAGTTGGGGCTTTATTTCATTTATTTTTGGGTCATTTTTTCATTTCAGTGGGGCATTATTTCATTGGAGCGTAATTTCATTATGAAAAAATACCCTAATTTGGGGACTTATTTCATTTTTTCTTTTGGGGCCTTATTTCCTGGGGCCTAATTTCGCGGAGCCAAATGGCCTAGAACTTTTTGTTGGAGAATTAAAGGTTTGGCCACTAGAGTACGGTGAAAAAAGACCAACATTTCGTACTTTTTGGAAAACACAGTTCTCTCGTTAGATTTTTGCTTGTAACTCAAAAACCATGCCTGCAATTGTAGAAAACCTAAGCTTTTGCTTAAAAAACATTCAATTCTCTACAAGTTTGGCACCTTTATGATTTAAATTGGCGAAAAAAGTAGTAAAAGGTAGTAGCCCGTAGCGTAATGGTTAGTGCGTTCGACTGTCACCCTGTAGGTCTGGGTTCGCTTCCCAGCCTCGTCCACCAAAAAAATAAAAAGTTTTTTTCAGGGCTACTGCCTCTTGCGAGGAATTGACAAATCCACCAAGAGTATCACTTGTCACGCATAAGTGCTTCTCGTCTAGCCTCAGCATAAAATGGTAGGTCCCTTCCATTCCTGTCCACATGCGCACACGGGAATTGTCGCGAGTTGTTAGTCACTAGGCCCTTGTTCTTCATGAGCCGTTGCGCCACCCGAATTATTTTATTTATTTTTTGGCGAAAAAATACAACGGCTAGAGTGTGATGAAATTATATGTCATATTACAGGAAGCCACCAATAGGCTATTGATTATCTCATATAGAATGGAACTAAGACGTTTCAGGGTTTTTTGTTGTTAAAATAATTCAATGGCTCATTGAAGCTGAGAAAATCATGGATTGTTTTCAAAAGATAGGGTGCAATTTTGAGGAGGGGAAGTAACTGCAGCCCTTTTGGTGTTTTGCATATAACTTGAAAACCAAACTAAATTTACAAAAAAAAAGATAATACCATGTCTTCAAAAATTTCACCATCTTGAATATTCGTTCCTTGAGAACTGTTGCAGTTTGGACCCATGTAATTCTTACAAAACATAGATCACGTTAGTCCTAATTTTCTACAACCACAGCTTCCGTCACAACCGGTTGTGCATCTGCATGCAATTTTTCTTACAAAATATCTGGTGAAGGAGCTTGATTCATGGATTGAGGTATCAACCCATATTTAGATATTTTCCACCCCCACTCGATAGGATTCAAATTTTTTCAATCCACTTCTTTATTAAGTAATAAGTCCTATTGAAATTAGTCCTTATCCTCTCGGTATCAATATAAATATGGATTGATTTCAATAGATTTAATCAAATCTAGAAATGAAAAATTGTATTTAATGTTTGTATGAATAAATTTTATTGTATGATGTTCACATTACTTAAGAACCAAAAAAACTAGTTTAAAACTGTAAAAACAATCATTTATTATTGATAAATTTATTTATTATTCTCATTTCATAAAATACATTTAAGTTTTGTTGTTCAAAATAAGAATTAAAATAATGTCGAGGTAAACGTAATAAAAATTGAAAAAATGGCTTACTTTTAGCGACCGTATCTTGGTTGATTTTTTGTTAAGAACACTTTTTAAAATAGGTCACTTTTAAAGAAAATTTTATTATCTTTCTTTTATGTGGACCAATTTCTATTCCTATCTCTGCTGGAAAAAGAGTTATAGGTAAATAAGTAAAAGAAACAAACAAAAAAAAAAATAGATTTTTTTATTTTAACACATTCGAAATGTGTTTAAAATTTTTTGGATAGGCCAATTCTCTAGTAAATTTTATTCTCTATACAATTTTTTTTTGAAATTTTTTTAAAATTTAGCTTGGTTTTCAAGTTATATGCAAAAGGGCTGCAGTTACTACCCCTTCTAAAAAATTGCACCCTCTCTTTAGAAAACAATCCATGGTTTTCTCATCTTCAATGAGCCATTGAATTATTTTTACAGCAAAAAACCCTAAAACGTCTGAGTTTTATTCTATATGAGATAATCAATAGCCTATTGGTGGCTTCCTGTAATATAACATATAATTTTATCACACTCTAGCCGGTGCATTTTTTCGGCAATTTAAAGCATGAAGGTGTCAAACTTATAGAGAATTGAATGTTGTTTAAGCAGAAGCCTAGGTTTTCTACAATTACAGGCATGGTTTCTGAGTAACAAGCAAATATCTAACGAGAGAACTGTGTTTTCCAAAAAGTACGAAATTTTTTACTTTTTCACCGTACTCTAGTGGCCAAACCGTTAATTCTAAAAAAAAAAGTTTTTCACCACTTTTGTAGGAAATTTTATGTTCTATAAAGTGTATAGGGTAATTTTGTGTATATTTTGTTGACTTTTGAAGGTAACAACTCTTTACAAATCAATTCACTAAAATTCTTCCTGCGCGGATAACATAAATTCAAACAAAAAGATAACTCTACCTCTCAGACTACAAGGAGATCACCCTCTTTTGTGTCTTCATCACTTACTGTTCTCGTCATTATTTCACAAGCTCACCCACGCAAAAATATTAGAACGAAGGAAAATGTATGTATAGAGGAGCTCGGAAATCAGATATAATATACCTATAGCTATACCTAGGTAGAAATTTTATACAATCGATATTATTATATACATTTTGTATCTATTAAAGTTTGTTAATTTTAATTTTTCATCAGTTGACTAACTATTTTGGTAAACTTTTTTTTTTTGTCCTGCGAAATAGTTTTCCCTCTAATGAGATCCTACTTAATGTTCCCAGCCTTTCCCATCACAGCATATTTTAGGGGTTTTATGGAATTTTGGTGCCTTTATCGCCCTTGGCTTTGAATATACATATTTAAGTAATTCTAATTATCATCTTATTTACAAATAAAAAGGAGGTGTGTTTTTAACACTCTAGCCGTTGGCAACTTCAATCATTTTTATGCCCCATAGAAACAAAAATACTTAGATATACGTACCTACCTTACCTATCTACAATTATTATCTCTAATGGCTTTCAAAATGGTCAGAATATATTGAATAATTAAAGTGTTGGGCATTTTGGAGATAATAAATTAACCTTGGCTGGGCAATAGATTTGTGTGTTGTGAGGACAGGTATAGTATTCATTTTGGGGATAATTTAACGTTGAAGTTATATCTTAGAGCTATATAATAATGATGATGAGTGGGTAAAGTGGATGATATATGGTTTAATGAACAATATGGTATATTTGTTATTTTTATGGAGGCTATTTAGCATAAATTGTGTTACTTAATATGGCGGTAATAAGAAAGACAAAGACATGTTTTGATTAATGATGTATTGTATTGTGATTATATTAATTTGTTTTTATGAAATAAAAAGTTGTTTGTCTGCAAGATTCAGTTTATTCTTATTCGATCTATCGATTTCTTATGGAAGTACATTTGCAATTAAAAAATAAATATATCTTTAACTAATTGCAAAAACTAGTCAACTTAGTAATGCAGAAAAAGTCATTTACATATTAAAATTACTTCTGTTTTACTTGAAGTAAATGAATATAATTCAATGAAAAAGTACAACAGACCTCTACACCAGAAATGAATGTGTTCCCCCAGATATGGCATTGGGCTCTTCAATCAGTCTGTTATACCATTTAGACACACATTTTGGAGTAAAGTTCACTTGTACTTTAATATTTAATTTTAATATTTAAATTTCTTCATGTTCATTATTAGAAGAAACCTGACCACTGGTAATTAATTTCTTGGTGCACCAATTTAAACAAATTTCCCTAGAATAATAAAATTCACAGTATCTTTTTGCTGTAATTTTATAAGAGTTGCTAAATATGACCAAAATTTGTTTCTTAGTAGGGTATGACAGACTGACTGAAGAGCCCACTCTCATATAGGCGAAACACATTAATTTCTGGAGTTAAGGTCAATTGTACTTTTTCAGTATTTAACTTGTTTTTTTTTTTTTTTTTTTTTTTTTTTTTTTTTTTTGAGATAGCAGTGTTCTTAGTTAGCAAACCTGGTAGAACAATGGATTATTTATACATTGGTACATATCTTTTGTTTCAAATATTATTATACATATTTAACTGTGTCAAAGTTTATTGGACAAGAAAAAAATAAAGTAAAAGTAGTTAAAAATACACCTTTACCAAAAAAAGGGAAAATTGGGTTACCAAGTTGTAACATTCAGATTTCCATCTTGCAATGTAAATTTTTTACTGGCGCTGGGTCAAAAATCCATTGGTCAAATTCCACAAATCAACTGTAGAGATTCAGTTATTTTTGAATTTAGAAAGATGATTTTTTCAAATGTTCTACAAAATAATAAAAAATTATCTTACACCTAGTTTTGAAAATATTGAATAAGTCGTTTTACAAATATTTAAAAATGTTGATTTTTTTATAATTTTTGAATTTTTTTTTTTTAATTTTGGCTCACAATAATTTTTATACAAATGTTCTGTTTTCGAGAAAATCAAAAACCAAAAAAATGGTTGAACCCAAAATATTCAATTTATGAAATGAAAAAAATAATTTTATAAAATAAATCATTTTTGCCGAAAAAAAAATTGTATGGCAGGTACCGTTATTTTTGGTCCTAAAAAAAATTAAAAAAAAACCTCTGGACATATTAGTCAAAAAACACTATATACCAAGTTTTAAGAAAATCCCTCAAGCCATTAAGGTTGTACGGGCGAGGACAGACAGAGAGACCCTCATTGCGGGACCCACTTTTTTCGCATTTTCTATCATCGTAATGTTAGCGAAAATTATTATCTCGATTTCGATTTTTTTTACGAATTCATAATTTACCATATATGTATAGTACCTATATCGCAAGTAAAAAGGAAGAGCAAGTCAAAGCAAAACTATATTCTGAACAACCTGCCAAGAAAAACAAAAGTTTTAATACTCCATAATAGTGCAACAGTGAAAAAATACAATAACAAAATCATTTGATAATTTTTTCGTTAATTTTTCTTGGGAAAATTTAACTTATGTTCCGAGAACTGATATTTTCTATGATATTCTCCACAAATGCTCTTGTGTCAAAATTTAGAAAGTGGTCCAGGGCTCCCGGATCCTAGAACCTTATATATGGTATATTCGCAAAAATAGAGTGCAATCTTTAAGGTCAAGTAAAGTTTCAAATTCGATCGAAGGGTAAATGGATCTTTAAACTCTTTTGAGTTACGAACCTCAAATCCCAGCATACTATTAGCTTTAGCAACCACAAAATCAATGTGGGAAAAACCTAATTTGGAATTGAATATAACACCAAGGTCTTTCTTTTCTCTTATCTTAATAAGTTTTGTTTTATCGATTTTATATTCAAAGTCAATTGGTAAAAAAATACGAGAGAAAGATAAGGATTGGGATTGGCATTTGGAGACATTTAAAAAGAGCTGGTTAGCAATGCACCATTCATATAAGCGCTGAAGTTGATTTCTAACTAGAAGGCAATCATTGAACGATTTGATACAACGGAAAATTTTGATATCATCCGCAAAGTTAAGGCAGATAGCAGTGTTGATACAAATTGGTATGTCATTGATCAACAACAGAAACAGAAGAGGCACCAAATGGCTTGAGGAACGCCAGAAGTTACATGAATATGAATTACTTTATTACTGAATAAAAATGAAATTTTAATTAATACATCGATTTGATCGACAAAGTCGTTCTGAAACTCATGTGCTTCGAATCAACAATAAATTATAAATGATGTTCAACTTTTCTGCTTTTTAATTTTCTGTAAAATTTTTGACAAATGACATTTTTACAAAAGTATGAAGAAGTAATAAAATCAAAACCCAAGATGTTTTCACTAGACCCAGAAGGAAAAGTACCTAAGTATCTACATTATTATCAAAAGAAGTTGCATCGATTTTTTTTTCGAAAGTAGTTCATAGTAACTAAGGTGTCACTACAATTTTTTTTAGCCAAGACTTCTGTAGTTTTTTGTTGTTGTTTGGACGTCATATATTTTCAGAACACGTTCGATCAATAGGGTCAGAGGTCTGTCGTTTGTTTGGACTTAGGGCCAATTCACAGCTAATCATCTTTAATCCATGATTAGTGGAGCTGGGTAATCCTCAAATGCGTTCGTTCATCAATTTTTTTTTTTAATTCAAAGTATGTATGAGTTGCTAATCATGGATTTCACTAATCAGCCAATTTTGGTTATTAGCGTTGTTTAATTAAAGCTTATGAAAGTAACATACTTAATTTAACCCACTGTGCACATACTGGCCCTTAGTACCGAATGATAGCCAGTTCAGATAGTTGTTCAGAAGCGAAATTGGCTTCGGAACAACATAAGTAAAATACTAGAAGAAGTATTACTTTGGAGACTAAAGAGATTTTGTAGCGAAAACGCCATCATCCCGGACATGCAGTTTGGCTTTTGAAGTTCCAGCTTGATATCACCATAGCGCTCAACAATCATCGTGTCACCGTTGGATGCTTTCTGGATGTCGAGAAAGCATTCGATAGCGTATGGATTGAAGCCCTTATCCATAAGCTTCGCGTATTAGATTTACCCCCGTCACTAATAAAAATTCTTTTTTCTTTTCTTTCTTCCAGATAATTCTACGTACAAATAGACAAGTGCAAATCAGAAGTGAAGAACACCAAAGCCGGAGTTGCCCAGGGCTCGAAGCTCGGTCCCTTCCTCTGATGACATCTGACCAGCCAGTTCCATCTGGATGCGAAAATCTCCTGTATGCTGATTACTCCCTTACGTATGTCCCCTCGATGTCTCCTCTGGTAGCTTTTCGTAAAGTTGAGCACCCCGTCAACAGACTCTATGCCTTCTACAGGAAATGGGGCCTCCGGATAAACACCTCCAAATCGGAGCTTGTGTGCTTCAGGAGACCCAGTAGGGGTAGTTGCAGTGCAGCCAACTGCAGAAGTCTGGTTCTTTTTGTTAAGGTTCAACCCACACTCACGAAACGTGCTCAAAAAAGCCAACTGGGACTTCCACCGACTCCACCCATTGATGAGACGCAGAAACGGACTAAGCCAGAAGACGAAGCTTCTTATGTACAAGCAGCTTCTGCGGCCCGTAATCAGCTATTCCTTCCCAGTCTGGTTCTCCATCTGAAAGACGGCCATGAAGGAACTTCAAATGAAAAGAAAGCTACTAAGCTAAGCTACATGTCGACCGGCAGCGAATGAGACATCACAGCAACGAGCGTCTTTACACAGAGGCGAACATCTTCCCCCTGAACAGGTACCTACTGCTTCAGGCAAAGAAGCTAGTAGGATACACCAACAGTCACCCAAATCAACTGATGAGAAGAATGGCCACTCAGCAACGACGCCCTGAGCCGAGATATCTCAGTACGATGGACATCCTGGACGAATACATCATCACGTTCAACGATCAAACAGTTTCGTTCTACGCTGACACAGGGTCAGCATATCACCGAGGCTAAATTCCAACCAATCACCCACCTAAACCACAACTTGACAACCGGGACGGAACACCCCGAGGGCAATAAAGTATGGCTGCCACTAGACGAGACTCTACCAGACTTCTGTAAGTCTCGTCTCGGTTTCGTCCCCAAAAAATACGATTTTCGGACAAACTGTTGATTATAAGAACGAAATATTTTCGATTATTGTTTGAATATGTGCAGAAGAAAATAAATATTTAACTGAAATTTTATTTTTTAATTTATTAGGCTCTCTGTAAATTTAGGTCCAAATATAAAGTCTCGTCTCGCATAACGAGACCGAGCCTTTTCCCGTCTCGTGACCAGCCCTACAATAAAATCAATCGACTTTTAGAATTAATTTTTTTGACATGCTGTATTTTATAATCATTTAAAATTAAGACAAAGTATAAGATTAGGATCCCTATGTGCCTATAAATGTATAATATCATTGTATCTAACTAGTTATAAGTCAAATTGTAAATATTATTTTGTTCAATAAATTATATATACTCTATATTCTAGATAGCCAGTCGATCTTGATGTGATACTTGTTTTTCAACCATGACAGACGAAATACCCGTTTTGTTGATTTCATTCATACCTACCAAGTGGATTTTGAACTCTATATTTTCTAAGAGATCGGTCAATTCCCCTGTACATTTTACCCAGTTAGGCATTTATTTTAATTTTTGTTTAATCAAATAACTTAATATTTAAAAATGCTGACTTACCCTGAGGCCACACGAGCCAGTACAAGTTACAATACATTTAAATTTGTTTACTAACACATACAAACCTGAGCAACTTGCTCGTCAACTGGTTTTTTTTTTCGAAGCCAGTTGGGAGCCTGTAGCCTCGTTCAGACTTGTATATAAGGCTATATACATAGATAGCTTTCCGTTAGAAATTTAATTCAAAATTAAATATTCTTTCTGCCACAACTTTTAATTAAAGGACCAAGAAATTTAAACATTTCCAAAATAGGCAACTGTCATATATGATTGAAGGATGGCTATGATTATGATGAATCACAATAAAATCCTAATTTTTGGAGAGCATTATTTTTTGCTTGGGAAAAATGGGAGTTTTGGGTTTTTCGGGTGAAATTTGGAACATTACCGATTCGTCAAGCCAGAAACTGTAAAATTAAATTGAAAGATTGCTACGGAGATGATGCATTGAAAAAACTTAAAGTTATCTGAATTTTTTGACATTAAATTTTTTTCGCAGGAAAATGGGATTTTAGCGCTTTGGGTGACATTTAAAACAAAATATTCTTTGTACAACATATTTTAGTTTCATACCTATCTGTCAACGTATGAACTGTCAAATTCCATTAAAGGATGGCTACGATAATGATGGATTAAAAAACCTCAAAAAATCCAATTTGTTTTTAATTTTTTTTTTTAAATCAAAATTTTTGAATAAGATGAATGTCAATCCATATTACTTTGACAACACAGAAAAGTCTGTCAACTCATTGGCAGTATTTTGTGTTGACCATCGCAAGACTTGACAGACTTGATGCAGAATTCGACCTCATTTTTTGTTAATGCGTTGAAGTAAGAAAACATCGAAGTACAATGCCAAAGCAAATTCCAATATCCTTGTAAAAGCTGAACGTGGCCAGTAAGATACTTTAAAGCAACTTGCTTACAAGTTGCGTGCCGCCTACATCACAGCATACATACATGCAAAAGTTTAAAAACAAATGCGGAACATACTTATATTTAATTTATAAACAAAGTGTTTTGTGTCGGTTTGGGATAGCCTGAAAAGTATCTTTCCTGGCCCACTTTGAGAGTTCAATGAATAGTTATTATTAAAAGTGTTAGAATTTTTTTCCATTCATCAGTTAAACTATCGGACGCACAAATACTATAGCAACACGAACAAATTTTTGCTTTAATTGAAGAACAAGTATCTCGGTCTCAATTTTAACTTCTTTTGAAAAATTGGATCTTAGATCACTAAGTTTTCTAGTGGAAATGTATATATGTAAGTGTTTGTTATGTATCTACCTATATCTATCTTATGAAAGTCCAAACTCGCCTAGCGTTTTTTAACATTTTCCAGGCTAATTTTTGAAAACTGTTAACATATCACCTATCGCAATTAAAACAACAATACAAAAATATGAACTTGAATTTTATTATAAATGATTTTAAATTACCATAGTATGTATGTACCTACATACAAATACAAGGTAAGTATAGGTATACATTTGTCTGTCTTTAAAGAAAATTAAGTACCTATTAATCAAAATAATGTGTCACACTATCAAAATATTTACTTCTATCATTGGGAAAACAATAATGATGCTAAGTACCTACCACACTTAACATAAAGCCTCCTTTATTATTAAAAAAAAAAGATTAACTTTTTATAATTGAATAAAAACTTTAATCAATAATAATTGAGCATAAAGTATTGTGTATTTGACAACTTAATTATTTGTTTGTACAAAATTTATCGAATGTAAACCGACGTATAGAAATACATGCATACATAGCTTCTTTAGATAGATAATAATAAATTGCGAAAAACATTAACCTAATAACATTTATTCAGAATTAAGTTTAATAAATTTTACACACTGGCACTTTGGCACATAAAAGATGATAAAAAGGTATTTAATTGAGTGCCTTTTACACACTACCATGATGCAACCAGACCAGATGAAAAGCTAATTAGAATATAATCAACTTTTTTCTGTATACCTAATTGCCAACTCTACAAGCCTTCCTATAGACTCCATTTAATATTCTAAAGGAACGGGAGTTGGGGAGCGCCCGGGTGTCGAGCTCCATCTGATGTACCCAATAAACACTTTTAAATGTACTGTTAAGCACCTGATGTTGAGCTCACTCAACCAACCACCTGCATTTAATACTCAAAGACCACGCGTTACTGAATTAATTAGCAATATATGACTTCAATTTGGGTGCGATGATTGAATTCAATTTAATTGACCAGCAATTAGGCATTCATCGTCATCAAAAACCGCTTATAATACTCCTCAAGAATTGAATCTGCTATGTATTTGGTAGTTACTATATCAACACCTCAACACCATCAAAAGTACACATAGATATGTATTATCTAGACTGACCAATACCCATGGACAATTTCAAAGGGTGATTTGATTTCTGTCTCGTCTGCCTACCTAGCTATAAAAAAATTAGTAATAATTGCAAGGCAGAGAAGATAGAAATATGTGCCAAAGGGGATGATTTCCAAGCCCAAGACGAGGTGTCTGACCAACCTACAACAGACGGTCAGGCTCAGGACCCCGCTATTAATATATACCCTTCCACCGAAGTAACAAGAGATTTTTGCAAGTCAGTTTACGCTAGATGCACAATTAGGGTTGTCGAAGGACGTTTCCTGATTTCGATCGATACTGTTGTTGTCTACCTACACCTAGATATAGTTGTTGTTTTTAAAACGTTAAGGTCGACTCTTCATGGTGCGATACAAAATTGCATTTATATATGAACAACAAAAACCATCAACTGTGTAAAAACGAAAGCCATTGACACGGTGCATTGAAAATGTCAATAAAATGCCTTGACAACCATAAAAGTGTTAAAGGAAGGCGGAGACATCCTTTCCTTTAGTTTTCCTTTTTTTATTTAAATTGGGTCCTGCGCTTACGTTTTCTTAATAAAACGCGAAAGCGTAAGAGAGATAGCAGAAAACAACATAAATCAAACTTGTTGTTGCTGTTTTTTTTATTTGGTCAATGGTAATGTGTGAGTGTTGGTTTTCATGTGAATACGAATGCGTTACGTACCATTTTGCTTACCTCTTCTAGTACGTTTTAGTATATCTTTCAACTTTTCTGCGGTTCGGGTGACCAGTCATTCTAAATAAGAAATGTTTTTTTTTGTTGTGATTTTTACCAAAAACTAATATGATTGTTTTCTTTAAATAATGAGATTGACAACCTTTTAAAACTTTTTATATTAATAATTGGAAGTGTTATAAAGTTCTCTTTGCAAACAAAAATTATTTATAAAAACAAAAAAATTAGGTTTTAAGACCCTTATGCGAGCTTTTTTTTTCATTTTCGCAGGAGGATCTCATATCTGGGATGTTTGGATTAAAAAAAAGCAATTAATAACCTTCAAAAAAGGTCAACTAGTTCCAGAAATTGGTCAGCCTAGGTTTTGCTTGTTTATTTTATTCATTTATTTTTTAAGATCATAAGAAACAACTATGACTTACCAAATATTTAAATTAATTCACTTTTAATTAGGACTTAATAAGTTTTCAGATGGTATTTTGTTTTCGGAATTCGCTACATGAAATAGCTATCTTTAAAAAACAGTATATTTAAAAATCTATGTCTGACAGTTTATTTTGGTACTTTTAGATATCTAACCTTCTTTTTTTATTCCTTGCTCGCATAATTAAAATTCGAGGCATTTGAATAAAGTAATATGTCTTTTACACAAATGAATCATTTGGTACTCAAAATTGAGATGACATGACTTCAATATGAAATGTGCGCGTACTAAAGGGATTTTGACAACACTTAAAATTATAAAAAATAGTGCAGGCGTAAGTTAGAAAAGAAGAATTTAAAAGACTATACCAATGCACACTGGTGTCGAACCTCTAAATTTAAAAATTGGAGGGAAAATAAGAGCCTTCAAAACAATTTTACATAGGTATACCTTTACATTGCCTGAAATACATTTACTAAAAGTACAACAATAACAGTGAAATTGTTGAAGGGAAAGAAGCAACTGACTTTTTCACCAAAGCGCTGTTTATAAAAAAGCAATAAAATTGATAAATATTTCAGAAGTTAAGTTGCTTTTTACAACAGCGAACGATGCTTGATTTAAATTTTGTATTATCTTTTTATAAATAAAAGCCTCGTATCACGAGTTTGTGGCTGAACTCCTCCGAAACAGCTCGACCGATTTGTATGAATTTTGCTTGTGAATAATTGGTAGGTATGAAAATAGGTCGAAAAGTATATTTCGTATCACTAGGTCATGAGGCTGTCCCTATCCAGAATTTTTGTTTGTATTTTTTGATGAAATTTTGTTTTTGTATTTTATAGATTTGGCATCAAAAAATACCTAAATTCCCCAATTTTCATCGTCCTAACCCCACCCCATTGTTTAATCGCGGTTTTAGTTTTTTTTTTTATAAACAAATCTTTTTAAATACATTTTCTCAAAATCTTCTTGCATCAGAACGATATTCGATTTTAATTAAAATAAGCTTAGAAAAATATATAAAAAAGTACGTATACGCCCTAGTGGACCATTATACGAATTTATTTTATTATTACAATGGAATGGAAATGTAGGTATTTTTCATAAATTTGGAAGTTTTTGGCGACCTATAGTGCAAATGTGTTTCGCTCTGACAACAACAATTAAGCTCTTCAGTAAGAATAATTGTTTGCTGCTTTTCTTAGACACATGCAAAACTTTCAAATTACGAAAAAATTATATAAAGTGCACAAAATAAAAAAAACAACAACAATTTTTCTATTGTTATTGTTTGTCTTCTTCTCTATCATAAAAGCTACCCAATAAATTAAAATACTGGTTACATACATTTTTTCACAGTATGATGCTTAAAAAATTATATATACCCTCTCTAACAGTGGCACTTTATAGTACAAATTAAATGTATTTCTATGAAAAAAAAAAAAAATACAAAAATAAGCGGTTTATGGATGCGTGGCTTAAACACATAAAAACTAAGGAAAGTTTTAATAAACTCGTCAGGCCAAATAACGTAAGAACGAATTATCAACCAGTCTTAAAACCACGAATCAAATTCGTTGCGATCTGCTCAGCTCGCTTATAGTCAGCATTAAATCTAGAACTGAGTACAACTGAAATTTGGTAGAAAATAGTTGTTCTTCTTTCCAATACCTATATAAGTTCAGTAAAAAAATATCCTGAAAACAGATAAAAAATGTTCTATCTGAACAACATTATTTGTGCCAAAACATAAGTAGAAAAAAATTATAATAACTGTTGGACTTCTAGAAGAAAGAAAAAAGATTTTTGAAAAAGTTGGAACTTTTTTATCAGTTTTCAGGACGGTCATAATCTATTATGAGGCATTTCAGGGTTATTTACTCTCTAAGGGGCACCCTGTTTATCTGAATTACTACCAAAAGTTTTTTTTAACTTAATTAAATTAATAAGTATTAAGATTAATAGTAGGAACCTACCTGTCAAAAACCGTTTTCTTACTTTAAAATTTCATGTCATAAAGCCGGTTTTTATTTCTGACATTTTTAGTAACCGGCCTTAAGGCTAAGAAAGATAGGACCTGAGAGTGCAGAAATTAATTCATGAAATTTTATAGCTGGTTCTTGGATGTTATGGTGATATTATGATGCCCTTGCTCCAAACCCTCAAAAAACACACTTTCACCACAGATATTTTTTGAGACTCTTTTGATGCATTGTAAATATGCCAAATAAATTCATCATTCCTAGATTAAAATTGAGGTCTTTTGCAATCTGTTTTGTTTGTATATACAAATTTCTGACTATACAGGGTGTCCCAACGTCACCAACCCAGACGAAAACCATGGAATACTGAGGTGATTTTAGGTCGAACAACTTAAGAGGTAATTTTTTTGTTTTTGCTTCCTTTTCGACTTATAACGGTTTTTATGATTTTTGGTCTCGTTTCTTTAACTTGTTTTACTTTGACAAAATACAACAAATTCTTATTTTTTTTTTATTATCTAACACAAAAACACCTAGCAGTTGTTAACCGTTCTACAACTTTTTTCTATGCGGCTAATGATAATTTTAAACTCATTTTATTGCGTTTTTATGCCGTTTATTTTTATTTTTGGTATCATTTTTTTTTATAAAAACACGTTAAAAAGTATCATTTTTTTCTTTTTATTATGAAAGTCCAGTTTGTTTTCGTGAAAATACTTAATCTTTTTTTAACGAAAAAATACATTTAAATTATTAACAAAATAAAACAAAAACAGGAAATTTGAATGTTTGAATGAAATCGTGATTGATATTTAAATGCGGCCGAACCGTTATCCGTATAGAAAAAAATTGCTGAACGGGATTAAATTGGTATGTATTTTTGTGTTACCTAATACAAACAAAAAATAAGAATCGGTTGTATCATGGCAAAGTTAAGGCCAGTTAAAGAAATGACACCAAAAATTATAAAAACCGTTTTACATATGTCGAAAAGGAAGCCAAAACGACCAAATTACTTCTCAAGTTTTTCAACTTATAATCATCTCATCAGGAACCCATGGTTTTTGTATGGGCCGGTGACACGTTGGGACACCCTGTATAAATTTTAAAAATATATACCAATTATTTTTTTTTTTTTTTTTTGTTGTTGTACGACTTTTATTTTATTAAATACCAAAAATTGGTTTACTTAATTTAATTTGTAAAGATGTTCTAGGAATTTTATTTATACAAAATAAATAAAATTTCATGAGATAATTAACATGTTATTCTCAATCCACTGTGCCAACAAAAATCTTTCCTTCTATTCCTTCTAACAAGTGATGTGCATTGCATTTAAAAGACCTGAGGTCTTACAGGCGTATAGTTAAAATTATTATTATTAAAAAAAAAAAAAAATTGAACGATTTTTCTGATTTTTTTTTTCATATTTATCAGATAAATCAGATGAGTTTTTTTGGCCCTCTAGCTGTCCTAAAAAAATGTAACTAAACTCAAAATATGTTTGTAGGTATGTAAAATAATGTAGGTGTATGTGTGTTCCACTATTCCTTGCTGCCACTGTACATCAAACGTACTAGATTACAATTGCCAACATCTTTCAATCAAGGTGGAGTCTCGCTCTCTGGCATCCACCATAATTCTCACTCACACACACTTTAATTCATTTGTGTTTCCACCACCATCTGTACTGTATATTTTTACAAAAAATGGCGTGCTATGCGTGCTCACTTGATATGGCCATCTTCTTTGGCTATGTGTACACGGAGAATGAATCACAATCAATGAGGGTGGGTTTGCTGTTTTGCCTCATCGTCATCACATCAGCCGAATCAACTCAAACCCGATTATCCAGTTTCTCATTGAAAATGGGCAGTTACTTTATAAATCTTATGTTTCGGTGTGAGTATGATTGGCTGGGCCTACAACAAGTTTGTCAGGTAAAAATTCACAACAACAATTTGTGAGCTTCAAAACAACAACTGCACCAACAACTTCAATCCGCGGGCCGCCACAACAACACAACAATAGAACGACTGGTCACGAACGGACGTATCTCAAACATACACTCCGAGAATATTTCATATTTTTGTTGCGGTTTAATAAAACATTTCAATTCGTAAAACACGACGGCAAGTACTTCTCGTCGCATTCGAAGCGCACTTTATTTTTCGTTCAGTGTTTTGCTTGATTTTTTTCGTTTTGACGTTTTATTGAGTTTTAATAATCAATGGTTTGGCTTTAAATGAAAAGACGTTGATGCTTTGGACTTCGTAATGATTTGACTTGAATCTTAAGCCACAAAAAAATACAAATACTTAGATATATAATTCCTGCCTTCCATTGACGGCTTTACGGTATCGCGCGCGCGCCATCTTTTCGTTAAACGTCTTTTTGTTTGATTTTTATAAGCTTTAAGTTGAATAGCATTATATGTAGGTATGACGGCCGAAATTTGTGTGGAGTGACTTTGCAATTCATTTAGGATTTGATGTCTAATTTCGTTTTCAGTTCTTGCCGCACCCGTCACTGTTGATGAAGTGTATTGTGATTGTGTTGTTGTTTTTGTTGTTGTTGATCATCGAGATAGGTACTCCTATATAAAATTTGAAGGTCACTCTTGTTAGTGAGAGTTTGTGCTTAATTTATTTTTTTGATACATTTTTAAATACGAGTTTGAAAGAGTTGTACTGTACCTACCTAATTTAAAAAAAATAACAAAGAATTGAAAGAGAAAGAGAATAAAAAAAACTTAATTTGCCTGGAAAAATACAAACAATGAGCTCATTTCTGATGGGTTACCCGCATGCGCCGCACGTTCAAAACCCAATGGGTTCAGGGCTTGAGCCCAAATTTCCTCCAGCCGATGACTATCACATGTACAATGGATATAGTATGTCAACTGGTCCAATCGGACACCATCATCAGGGGCACATTGGCAGTGATTATATGTCGAGTGGGCACAATGGTGGTAGCTTGCACCATCAGAGTTCAAATAGCTTTAACTACTCCCCACATCATCATCACCATCAGAGTATAGGAAGTGCCGCTAGCTACTATCACCATCCACATCCGCATTCACACCCGCATAGTGGTTATGCATCACATTCGGTGCATTCGCCTGTGCACTCGGCAGCGGGGACATCAGCGACGGAAGCAGCGGTAGCGAATAATGGATACGCGAACTCTAGTTCGAATGGCTATTATGGTGGATATTATGGAGCAGCCAGCAATGGTCATCACCAAATGCTGGATCTGCCTATTCAGTGCCCGAATACAGAACCAACAAATACCGTCCTAGGATTACAAGAATTAGGTAAGCTTTATCTATAAAAGGCGTTTAAGTTGAAAGATTTTAAAACCTTTATTCAAAAAAAGTGTTTAAGTTACCTATAACAATATGGGAATATCCGAAAGATAAAATTCACATGAATGAATTTAACGCTCTTGATTAAGTAAAGACGAAGAATTCTTCCATCAATGATGATTGATGAGCATATTTTTTTTTGTATGACTGAAGAACTTATCTTCTGGTTAGAATTAAACCATTACTATAAGTGTATGGGAGTTTGTGTCTAATTTATTTGATTTTTTTTTTTAACCAAACGGGATTAATTCCATCATTGTTTTCTTAAAGGCAAACCGTGTATAGCCTGTTTCACTTTTCATATATACATATGTAACTTCATTTAAAATCGTTGTTTTGGGTAACTAGAGAACTTGACATTAAACGTAAGTTAGTCTTACATAATTTAAAATTAGAAAAGATAAACTACTATAAGAAACAGATTTCAACAGTTAAACAAATGTTTAACAATTTATTTTAAAGACAAATGCCCGTATTCATAGTCATGTTTAAATCAGTGTCTAAGTTAAACCTAGGTTTAGTTGAATTTACGTACGGTGATTCTATTTCTTAAGTTTATCATTTCAAAATATTTGAAGCTATTTGTTTAGTATACCAAGTTAATAATCTTATAAAAATATAAAACAAGCAATTTGTAAATAAAATCCGTCTTTATTCATTGAGCCAAAATTGTCTTCAACTGGTAGTTTGGCAACCTGTTCTTCTTTAGCGTCCCAATTCGTTTTGTTTGTTAAAATAACAATTTATATAAAATCACACACATAGAATAATAATTCAAGAAAGATAGGATAATCTTCTTCTTCATTTTACCGGCGATTGTCATGATCTCGAGGGGACCACAACTCTCTCACTCAACTGCTTCGCCCAAGGTTCCGCTTGTAGGGTTCGCCGGGTTGACCTCAGAAAACGTCGACAGGCCTCCCGGGTTTGGATTGTTCCATGTCTGAGACCAACTTAATGCAGGTCTCGTTGCATTTGCTTCAACCAGGAGTTTTCGCGCCTGCCTTTCTTCTGCGATAGAAGATAGGATATTGAGCACTCAAAAATTAATTCATGAAATTTTATTCTTGGTATCGACGCAGAATTTCATCCTCTACAATAATGATAGGAAATACCGTGGTTTTTCCGTTTCTTAATTCGAAAAAATACTCTTAAAACCATTAAAGATACATTTATTCGGGTTAAATACGAATGACCGACAAAAAAATGGTCGACTAGTCAAAATGTCGACTTTATTCGACTTTTTTGATATTTTTTATTCCGTCAATTTGTTGGTCGACTAAAAAATGTCGACATTATGAAATCTCGACTTGATAAAATATCGACTGCTTTGAAAAAAGTCGAGCAAAACATCGCCTTGTCGATATTTTTTTCTCAACAATATTGTACGAAATACCGACTTTTAAAATATCGACTTTCATAATGATCGACTTTCATAATCTCGACAAAAAAATGTCGACTGGTGATTGATGACGATGCGAAACCAGTGAGATATTTTTACTGTAGACATTTTGATAGTCGACATTTTGATCAGATTATGGTTTATGGAATGATCTTTAATCTGGTCAAAATGTCGACTTTAAAAATATCGACTATTCAAATATCGATTAATAAAATGTAGACAAAATCAAAATCTCGACTGTTGCAATCTCGATTATAAAAATGTCGATTACAGTTGATATTTTGAAAATCGCATTTTAAAAATTCGGTCTAGTTTTTTTTCGATATTTTGTTTAGTCGGTCTTTTATCCAGTCGACATTTTTTTTGTCGAAAATTTGAAAATCGATCTTCGGAGTCAATTTTTTGAAAGTCGACATATCGTAGGTACCCAATCCCATTTATTCAAGGCCTGCAAAAAATTTACACAACAATTAAAAAGAATCGAAATGGATATCTACAATACGTTAGCGAAACTTTTATAGTTAGGTTCTCCCCGACTACTGTTAAAGAAGACTCTAAAGACCACACATGTGATTTATCATTGTCGCCTCCTCAAAAAACTAAATCCATAAGATTTGATGTGTGCTTTCTGAATGGGGGAAAATGAAACCGAAGAAAGTAAAGCCAGGATAGTCCCTTAAATTACCAAGAGGAAGGTGAACAAACATTTTAGTGGATCGGATTTATGCTCAACAAAAAATTTCCTGTGCCCTAACTTTTAAGTAGGTATGGGACAGTTGATGCATCGTCTAATGCAAACCTTGTCATGTTTTTTTAATGCATGACATTAATATTTAATTAAATCGGAAAAGTTCTTAAGGCACTATTTATTGTTGCTCTCAGTGAACATATGGTACCAATCAAAACGGGATAGATGAGTTATCTACCCAATATGTCTGACTCGTTGATGAGGTGATCAAAGGTAGTTCCGACTTTGTCGATTCGACTGAAATTTCAAAATTATGTAAAATACGAAGAAAAAACCGATTTATCATTGGTTCTAAGTCAATTACAATGGGCACCTAAATTTGCGAATAACTTTTGAAAAATAAGTTTTAGAAAAAAAAGTTTGTAATTAAATGTTCAGAACATTTTTTTGCTATTTGCTTGTTTGCTATCGGGAACTCTAATCAGAACTCCTTTTCTTATTTTATTGGATTTTTAAATTGTTTGGTTCTAACCCGGGGTTTAGACAAGCGAGTAGAACTAGTAGCATTTGTATCATAGTGCTAGTTTTATGGATGTATGTGTGACTAGTAGCTCTCTGCGCGTTTTTTCAACTAGTATGATTTTCTAAAAATATTTCATACAGAAAAATATACAAATTATGGAAACTATGGAAACAAAACAAATAAATGAAAAAATAGACTACACTAGTAAGATAACTGGCAGGCTACTCGCAGGCAAAAGTATTATACTATTTGGGCTACTAGTTGGCCCTCTCGTGTTCTGATACACTAACACACATAAGCGCTACTAGTTCTACTCGCTTGTCTAAGCCCCGGGTAAGAGCCGATTTTTCAATCATCAATTAAACTATCAAAGGAATAAATACTATGGCAACACGAACAAATTTTTGTTTTTATCTGAAGAATAAAAACTATATGAGGTTTAACTGACTATTGAAAAATTGGACCTAAGTCAACTTTTGCACATAACTTTTGAATTATAAGTTTTAGAAAAAAAGTTTTAAAAAAAATGTTCAGAACTCTTTGTTTACTATCGGGAACTCTTATCAGAACTGTCAATGGCAACCTTAATTTGCCCTAACTTTTCCAATTTTGCAGAACTCTTTCTAAAACCCACCAGGAACTCTAGAACTCTTGAGTTGAAAAACATGCTCAGAACTCTTTTTCTCGAAAAATTCCTTGCTGTGTGAAGTTAGCAAAAAAACTTTTTTTTATTATTTTTATTTATTATTTGCCAGAACTATTCAAAAAAAGTATGAGGAACCCTAGAACTCTTTGTTTGGTACCAAGTACTCTCAAATTTTTATTTAATTTTAAACAATTCTTTTGCTAACTTCACAGGACTCAAGATTTTTGGGGAAAAATTGTCAGTCTGTAAAATGTTTGAAGATTGTGAATAAAATTCTATCAAAGAGAGGAACACTGCCGAAAAGACGTGGAAGGATTTGTTGGCAAAAACTTACTGACTTGACTCTAATAGCAGTAAATTTACGTACTGTAACCTGACACATTTGACAGACCAAACAATTTTTTTGGGTAGTGTCAAATCTTTCATACAATTTGCCTCCTTACACATATGCAACGAATTGTTACGGTGATAACGGAGAGGAGAAAAAGAAAGAACCAGAATGAATGAAACGTTCATTTGGATGGGCACGATCAGAGAGGGAACGGCCTCTGAGGTAGCTTGGTCTAGGTTCGAATCCAGTTGACGGCAAAACAATTTATAAATTAAAATTGGAACTATAGACTAAGCACCATTAAAAGGAATCTGATGATTGGTGTGGAAGCCAAGGAGTTGCAATAATTCCAGCAAAAATGTAATACTCGGTGGTAGCCAATACAAGTGGTTTCTGTGTTGTTCATTCAAAACCTTCAATGTAAAATATAACGGAGCGAAAGCTATGCAGCCTCACTGCAAGTGTTATCACGAGAAAACACCTTTGAATTAAGGAAAATTGTTTTTTTTTGTTCTCGTCAGCGCTCTCTTCATGCCCCAAAAGTACCAATTTTTTTAAGTCTGGAACAGGTTTTGTCAACAATTGTTGTAAATTGCCAGTTTTAGTCAAGGTGGTTGGGAACAGATCTATTATACAGGGTGTCCCTTAATTCCTCAAGAGTATTTTAGGGTATGATTGTGGGGTATATTCTAAGAAAAAAAATGGTTAACAGTAAGGGCCTATCTCCAATTTTGATATCATTTATCGGGAAACCTTCATTTGTAGAAGAAATACCAGCCTTTGTAATTGCGTTCAAATAAATTTGGCATCTTTTCTCAGTCTTAAGATATTCAGTTTTTAGCCTGTTCCATTTTTCCTGCCCATGCTAATTTTTTGACTTTGGGGTCAATTTTCTCCAAAAAATGCGTAATCGACATGCTGTTTTAATAATATTTTTGAATGTATGTAACAATACTAAACATAAAATTCAGCAACAAGTTTGCTTAAAAACCCATAGATTTTATGATAATTTGGAAAAACAGCGGAAGGTAGAATTAAAAAAAAATGTTTCTTTTAGCTTTAAGCTCGAAAAGCTATGAATAAAAATTATTTGTGTGGTTAAAGATAATTTTTTAAATCTGTTTTTTACTAAAACAGGTATAACGGGTGCACTTTGACATTCCTTGGTTTGAATACATGCTTATTTAAGTAACCACTTAAGTTGAATTCTACAAACTATCTGCAATTGTTGCAAAATGATTTATCAGAACTATTGGAAGACATTCCATAGGTTCAACTAGCTTCATCTCATTCATAACTTGATGGTGCTTCCGCCCACTTTGCTCGAGTGGTTAAAAATTGACAAGATGAAGAGTAAGCGGTAATCGTTGGAAAGGAAAAAGTTGGAGCAGTTCAATGGCCTGCAAGATCTCCTGACCCTACAATATTGGATGTTTTTGAATGGGGAATAATGAAATAAATCTTTTATTCAACCAAAATAGCAACTTAAAGTGAATTAGAAGAGCGCATGCTCAAAGCGTTCTCCGAAGTGAGGCAGTAGCTAGGATCATTAATATCAATATCAGTGAAATATGAAAACTGGCTATAGCATGCATACAAAATCAAAGAGGACTAATTTTTACACCTGCTATAATTGTTTTAGTTCACACATAAAACAAAAATTATCGGTAACCACACATATCATTTTTTATTGATAGCTATTCGAGCGTTAAGAAAATAAAAAACCTTTTTATTAAATTTTACCTTTTTTTTTTTTTTTTTTTTTTTTTCGGAAAACTTGTAAGTGACTTTTATTTTTAGTATTGTTATATTGTATACTTTCAAAAAAAATTATTAAAACATCATATTGATTACACATTTTTTGGAGAAAATTGACCCTAAAGTCAAAAAATTAGCATGGGGAAGAAAAATGAAACAGGCTAAAAACTGGATATCTTAACACTGGGACAAGGTATCAAATTTATTTAAACGCAACTACAGAGGCTGCTATTACTTCTAAAAATAAAGGCCTAAACGAAGTTTCTTTCACAAGTACTTACAGTTACCGGTAACATGGATCAGGGTACCCCAAAGTAAGTCTTTTCTTAAATTCCCGATAAATGATATCAAAATTGGAGATAGGCCCTAACTGTTAAACAATTTTTTTCTTAGAATATACCTCAGAATCGTACCCTTAAATACTCTTGACGAATTAAGGGACACCCTGTATTCGAGGTATATCTGGTACTTAATGGAAAAATACAAAATGGGACAACGTGCAGTTTCGTGCTACACCGGGGTTTTCTTGCATCAGGTTTTCCAGAAGAGCATATACACTGCCGGTCATAAGGTTAGAAGCACTCATTTTTGAGAATTGAGTTTGAAATGTCTCGTGTTATACGCCAAAGAGATTGAAATTTTGTATGACACAAAAGAGCCTGTTTAATGTGCCATAGCAAATCCTATGCTTGCACATCAAGAACAAAAATTAACGGCCAGCGAAGAGAATAAATGTTAGCTGAGTCACTTTTTTTAAGTAATTATACCGTTTCATATAAGGTTAGAAGCACATACAAAATTCAAGAAAAACGATGGTTTAAATTTTTTTTGCCGACAAATTTATTTACATTAAGGCTAGTGTTTGCCGCCACCAGCTACAGTGATTTCAGATAGTCAAGTGAAATTTTACTTAAGACCAACTTAAAGGTGTGAATCAGTCATCGCACTGCTTCGCTTGTTTGTAAACGTTTCATGTGAGCCATCTTAATACATTTTCTTTTATTTTTAAGCCCGGTGAATAGAAAGTCAAAGGCAGCAATGGACAATTTCTCCTTAAAACGAGCTGCATCAAAAGAAGCATAATTTTGTTAAAAATCAATGCGGTTTGTCCGAAAAGATCGTTGGTTTGCGGAAACAATGCTTCAGGCAACGTTTTGTTGTACTAATGACTGTAACTTAGTCATATTTGTACTTTAAACTGCCAAGATTATATTTCCCTTATAGAATATTGCGGCAATGCGGCCCATATCATTACGCCTCCTTCGGTGTTATGATGGTTGTAAGGGGGGAGGTAGGAGTTTAGCAATCTGAAAAATTTGCATTGTTAAAATCCAATCACATGAAATATGATTTTAAAGAACTTTTTATCTCTGAGATCTAAAGAGTCCAAAACTGAATAAAGACAACTATCCTATCAAAAGTAGAAGTCCTTTTTATGGATGATGACTTTTTTTTAAGAACAATAAGTTAAATACCCAAAACCATTTGAAATGATAGAAATTTGGAATAAATGCTTCATTTGGCGTGTTTATCAATGTTGATGTTTTATTTGAAGAGGAAATGCAAGTAGTAAGTGTTTATTACAATAACATTCATGAATAAATGTTGACACTCGTATATATCAAGCGCTGTAGCTTGAAGGTATACTTTCTTTGTATCTTTCAACTTTGATGATAGTTCTACGAGCTACAGCTACAACTATACACTAATTTTTAATGTATTAAAGGCATACGTTACATTTATAAACAAATATATGTAGTAAACAAACTCCCATATACCAAACAAAATCTTGTTGAATACTAATATTTGAAAGGAGAATGGGCAAAAATATATGGGAGCTGGTCTATCTAGTACCGAAACGAGGCCTATATGAAAACGATTAGGTACTAAGGAGTGTACCAACGTGCGAGTATATTTTTTGTCCCAAACAATGGGAGCTGGCTAAAATAATCGACCAAAAAAGTAAGAAAATCACTTTGCATATTCGAATAAACATAGACGAATTGTTTTACATTTTGTAATATACTGCCTAAGCCCCATGGTTTACAGTTCTGTGTCCATATTCAAAAATGATGCTCTCGAAATAGGCTTTCTAACGTTGTATACCTCAATTGTGGACACTAGATCCACAATTATTCCCATTCATTAAATTCGCGAAATCGAATAAAAAAAAGTAGAATTTTCATACTGTTAAGCGAATTATTTGCCCATCATGATATTATTCGACATTTTTTCACATTGCTTTAAAAGTTCCTTAATGTTGTGTTCTATTCAGTTTATCGAAAGTATATAACGATATATATGTACATATATATAACGATATATATCTCATTCGTGGGCAATATAGGTATACCAAAATGCCCATTCTCCTCTATGAAACTGATAATCCGGCTCAATTTTTAATTTTTATATTAAACTCGGGTATGGCAATTCACACTCATAAGCTATGAGCAGCTGGCAAATGTGCGCCAAATTAAATTGACTTACGCATCACACGAGTTTTTGATTCTGATGGAATCTCTTTTAATGTGCGCACTTAGTAAATTATCCGGACAAGGCTTATCCAGGCAATTGATTTGAGAGAAAATTACGATACTATTATCATATATAAATAGTTACGTACCTCTATTCAATAATTTCAATTAAATTTAATTCAATTCTTCTATAAATGACTTTGATTTGTCAAATTTTTCTAAACAATAGTTTGTATAACTATTAATTTTATAGCATGGCTTGCGTCACATTGGCCGTGTTCTGCCAGAGTTACAACTTTTGAATAAAAAAAAAAAAATATCTGCTCTGGTTTTGAAGACAGTTAGTAATCAAAGCTGTTTTATAAGCGGGATTAAAATGTTTTTGTTGTTTGTTGTACAAGTTGTGGTTAAGTTTAGAATACGTGAGCCTCTCATTCCAATTTCTTAATTTTAATTTAAGTTCAGCTCTTTTCTTTGCATCAACTGGCCTTTATGGGTTCAATCAATTTTATTTTACAGGAATCCTTACCGTAACCTTAAAGATTAGGTAATGGTCGACATTTTCCGCCAACGCTTACACACTGAAATCCATGAATTTTGCTTCCTGATAACATCACTCATAAATATTTTCTTTGGTAACCTATGTTGTCATCGAGCCTTAGAGTTTTGAGAACATAGTCCACTTGCATTTTTAACGTTGTGATAAGAAAATATGGAAGACCTTTAGAGTTAGGCAGTTTAAAAATTCTCTTCAGAAAGTAATTGCAAGAGTAATTGCTCAACTTCATCAAACTCCTTATGGCCCTCACTCTGTTCGATATGACACTCCTCCAGGTTACTTTTAGTGCGTTTTTCGATTTAGCATGCTTAACTATATATACGTTTTCTTATATTCAACTTCCTTGTTAAAGGTAACCATATCAAAGTAATTGTACTCATTTTAGCTGGAAGCATCCGAACAAATGAGCTTTGACGCATACCCCTACGTAGAACTGTTCACACGATGATTTGTTTGCAAAAAAACATCGAAAACTCGACGTCCTCTTGTCAACAAATCCGTAGGTTTTTAGACGAATTCGTCTCTCAGTAGCGCATAGGTTTAGTCTAACTCAGTGTTTTTCAAACTGTAGGTCACGACCCTTTAGGAGCCAATTAATTTTACCGTTCTAACTTTTTACATACTTATTTTTTTTTTGTAATTTAAAGAATTTCATAGATACAAAACTTATTTTTAAAGTCGTGTGCGAATTGCGTTAAAATGTGTATTAAAACTTCACGTTTGGTTAAATTTTGACACTAGATTGGTGAATAAAATGTGTTAAAATTTAACTAGCTGCGGAGAATGCTAAAATATAACACTAGTGGTTAAAATTGTGATGTTTCTCAAGAGAGCAGAAGAGAGAAGAGAAAATTGGAATATGTACGAATGGAATCGATTGGATGTTTTTTATTTCTATTTTGTTGACAGCAGCTGTGAACTATGAATTAGTGTTTGAAGACTGAGTGAAGTGGGAAATTATCGATAAAAATAAAAAAAATATGTGAAATTGAGAATTTCTTACATTTTCATAATAGAATATTTAACTGGATATTTTTTTCAGCTGGATTTTGTTAAAAAAATAATTAATTGAACATAGCTGAAAAACCATTTTTGAAGGTAATTTTGTTTTATCTTGCGGGAATTTTAGTCAAAGTAGTGTCAAAAAAAGTCCCATTTAACCCATTTTAACCCAATTCCTACAGCAAACAATTAAATTTGATCCCTTTTTTAAACAAACGCCAAAATTTAACCTGGTGGAAAATTTAACCAAAATTTTATTATTATTATTATTATTATTATTATTATTATTATTATTATTATTATTATTATTATTATTATTATTATTATTATTATTATTATTATTATTATTATTATTATTATTATTATTATTATTATTATTATTATTATTATTATTATTATTATTATTATTATTATTATTATTATTATTATTATTATTATTATTATTATTATTATTATTATTATTATTATTATTATTATTATTATTATTATTATTATTATTATTATTATTATTATTATTATTATTATTATTATTATTATTATTATTATTATTATTATTATTATTATTATTATTATTATTATTATTATTATTATTATTATTATTATTATTATTATTATTATTATTATTATTATTATTATTATTATTATTATTATTATTATTATTATTATTATTATTATTATTATTATTATTATTATTATTATTATTATTATTATTATTATTATTATTATTATTATTATTATTATTATTATTATTATTATTATTATTATTATTATTATTATTATTATTATTATTATTATTATTATTATTATTATTATTATTATTATTATTATTATTATTATTATTATTAATATTATTATCCCTCGGGGGTTTTTGTTGTTTTCCCCTAGAGGGCGCGTCCCCAGGTGGTGGATAGGGGAACGCTCCGGGTTGATACTTGCTATTAATCAGGGTAGGTGGGAAATAAAATACCACCCGCGGACCAAAAAAACAACTATTTGAAGGAACACTGAATAATAAACCAAATATGGATAGAACAAGAGAAGTAGAAAACTTTATGGTGCAGGAAGACGGATCCCCAGTACCGGCGTCTGTCGGGAGTGAGCGCGCGGGCTCCGAGACGTCGATATACAACGACCGCAAAGAAAAAAAAAATGAAAACCGTATTCGCCGTAGAAATAGAAAACTGCACAGAAATCTTGAAAGCAATGAAGACTGCCTGTGTAAAACAGAAGAACATCAGCCAGGACATACAAAACGGTATCGCGGCACTTGAAGAGTCACTTGACAAACTCAAGTGGAAGGAACAGGCCAAAAACGTAGAAAGAGCGAAAACCAAATCCTTATGACACTTGGTCGATACACTGACTAAAAAAAAAAACAAATCGATACAAACGGACGGAGAAGAAAACTCTCAAGGAAAACTGAGCACAAACAAGAGGCCACCATCGAGCCCTCTGAAAAATGTGCCAGAAAAAAGAAAAAGAAACTTCGCTAAAAGAAACATCCCAGAGGAAGATCTTCCAACAGCAAAAGCTCCAGAGCAAGAGAGTTACGCGAAAACCTTTAAAGGACAAGTTACAGGCGAAACCATGGAAATCCAAATAGGTAAACCAAACAGAAAGGCAAAAGAAAACCAGAAGAAAAAAAAGAAGCCTAGAGAAAAACAAAACCTGGGAGCTATACTTATAAAACCGAACGGTAAAAAAACTTATTCCGATATTCTCCTAGAAATCCGAAACAAGGTAAACCCAGACGAGACGGAAACAGTTGTGAAAAAGATTCGCGAAACCAAGAAGGGAGATGTCTTGCTAGAGCTCGGGGCGAAAACAAAAAACAAAGCAGCCTTCGGAAACTTACTCAAGGAAATACTAGGAGAAAAAGCTGTTGTCCAAGATCTCGAACCGAAGATGTCACTAGAAATCATGTACCTCGACGAACTTACCACGGTCGAAGAAATACAAGAAGCAATAAACAGGATATTAGTCGACCCCAAAACGGAGATGCAAATAGGAATCACTGGTAAGAACATAAGATCCTTGAAAATGGATATAATCAGGGTAAACGCGCAAGCTGCCCAAGAGTTGCTGAAGGCCAAAAAAATTAAAATTGGCTGGACATACTGCCGAATCAGTCGAAGAACAGAAGCCCCGCGTTGTTTTAAATGCTTCGGATATGGCCACAAGCAACCGTCCTGCAACAGCGAGGATGTATCAACTGCGGGGAAAAAGGTCACAAAAAGGAGGAATGCAAAAACCCGTCGAAATGTTGCCTCTGTGATGGACTAGAAACATCACAATCCCTAAATCACGTGCTGGGCACAGGAATTTGCGAAGTGTTTAGGCAAGCACTTGAACAGGCGAAAAAAGCCACCTCAAAATGACCATAATCCTCCAGGCGAATGTCCACAAAAGCCTTACAGCGGATAGCCTCCTGACAAAACTTATCAGAGAATTGCGAGCTGAAATTGTTATAATCAGTGAACAATACTGCGATAGGGATGGACCAAATTGGATACCCGACCTGCTTAGAACTGCTGCCATCTGGATCCTTGATACAAGTAAATTTCTAATTGAGAGAAAAGAAACAGAAAGAAGCTTCGTATGGGTGAAAAGTGGAAACATGACCATAGTAAGCATCTAATTCAGCCATATAGAAAAGAAGAAACCTATGTAATTTTTAATTAATCAACTAGTTATACCTCCAACTAAATACTGGTAACAAAGTGTAGATCAGGGCCATAGCTACAGCTTGTGGGGCCCCGGGGCGAAACCAAATATGTGGCCCTATTTCTCAATGACTGCCTAAATAATGGTTAAGTAAATTTCAACTAAAAAATCTTAATGTGTTTTACACAGAAATAAAAGGTAAGGTAGTCAGGTAGTAATAATAGAAGCGATTACTTTCTCAAATCTATATTTGCCGTGCTCTTAGATTTTTGATCGATATCAATGATATATTGCTAATTTTTGTTCCAAGGTGTTTTTTATTAATTTCAGCTTTGAAAAATGTTCTTCCACTTTTGCTGTGGTAACAGAAAGAGTTAAAAACATTATAAGAGCGTTGTATATATGTATGTGGATAGCTCGAAGACAGTGAAGAATTTTTAATGATCAAAAGAGTCTCTAATTCTTAAACATTCGATCATGGAACTTATTATGTCGTTCAAAAATGTTGACCTGATAGAAAGTTACTGAGCAGAAGAATCAGATGACACAAACAAAAGATATATATGAGAATATGACGCATATAAAAAATCAACCCTTAATTTTTTTTTAACAAAATGCACTAACTTTTAAGCCTTAGCAATAAGAGAAAAAAGTCACAAAACATAATTTGTAGAAAATTTAATTTGCTACAAATATGGGTATGTCATATATATAACTTCGATTAAAACTACGTAAGATATGTGTGAAAAAGAATTAACCGTTAAAAACAAGATGGCAGCACAACGACACTAGGTACAATTCAGCAAAATGTAGTTTTTGGCTAGTATACTGATAGCGAAAGTAAAAATTTGTGTCGGACTTTTTTTTAATGAAATCTAAATGCACCGTACTAATTCCATCATCTGGCTAGCATGAGCTTTCACTTACCATAAACATGAACACAAATATTTTTAGAGTTTTCTCCCAATTATTTTATTTTAATTTTACAAATGAATATTTCAAGGGTCACATATACACAAAACGAAGCAACAAATAATTGAATATTAGGGGATCAACTTAGAATTGGTGTAATACATCGGTTAATTAAATTCACCACTTAGTGAGCTTATAAGTAGGACTTACAGTTAGAGTAAATTAGGGTTAGATTTTATTTGTCAATTGGATTTTAGTTGCAATGACTCAAAAAGTGGGATTGAGCTTAACGAAACTAACTTAACAAAGTTAATATCCGATTCCGGCGATACAAAGTGAGATATCCGTATGGGGGCCCCCCTAGCCGGGGGCCCCGGGGCATTGCCCCGGCTGCCCCAATGAACGCTACGGGCCTGGTGTAGATTGATATTATTTGTTAATTTTTTAGTTTCCATGAGGCAAAACATAAATTCAAGATAACTTACGTTAAGTTTCAAAAGAAATTTTTGGAAAAAATTATACACACAAATCAAATAAATATAGAGAAACTTAAACCAAGGTAGGCATACTTCAGACTTAAAGGCAGGATAGTCAATTTTAAATCGGCAAAGTGTAACCGGTCATTAATCAATTAAAATTTATATACAATCTGTTTGTAAAATGCTTTCATTTTCTAAAAACGAATGAACTCATTTTCAATTGAAAACTATATCATAAGATATTTACTTTAATCGACAACAATACCTACTTATAATTTATTTCCACCCACAGGCTTAAAGCTGGAGAAACGAATAGAAGAAGCCGTCCCCGCAGGTCAACAACTCCAAGAATTGGGAATGCGATTGCGATGTGATGACACCAGTTCTGAGCATGTAAGTTTGAAAAATCATTTGAAACTAACGCAAACCGACACATTGCATGCGAGCTCATACATCCATGATGCAAAAGTGCATGCACTTATGACTGAGATAAAAAATGCATTGCAATGCAAAAAAAGACAGAGTAGCCCCTGCGTACACCATTTATCTCATTCGTTATATGCTTTTGCATAAATTTATATGCACCGCGTCAAAATAAAGTAGAATCCGCTAAAGGAGAGGAACTATCTACCTACCTACATATATAATATAGGTAGCAGCTTCATTTCCAACGAGGAGGGTGTATCTTTGTATCTTTTGCACAAAAAACACAACGCGGAAGCAAAGTTGCATGTTTTTTTTTTATTATTTTTTAAATTTGTATAATGCGCGTGTTGGATAATAAGTGAATGATGTAGGTACCTACTTTTGATATGATGGTATGTGCTGATGCTCAGTGCTCGTGTGCTCATATTATTATGACTTTTAAATAATTGTTATCATCATGGTTGACTTTGTTGTGTTTTGTTGCAGGACGATTTACTGGAGGAAGATCGTATGATGTTGGACAGGTCACCCGATGAGATGGGCTCGCATGAGAATGATGATGATTTGTTGGAAACCGATTCGGAAGATGATCTCAATTGTGAAACAACGGACGGCGAAAGAATAATTTACCCTTGGATGAAAAAAATTCATGTTGCTGGAGTTGGTAAGTTGCTTTATAGACATAAAATAAAAAATAATAAATTTAAATTTTATACAATAATCTTGAAAGTTGTACCATGATAGAAAGTTCAAAAGAAAAGGTCAAACGAAACATTTAAACAAAATAACTTCACTGAATGACTAAACAGGTTGTTGCTATTCATGTAGTTACCTTTAACCTCGTTTTGCCTTTAAAAGATTGCTATAAGCAAAAAATAGAATGTTCAGGGTTGGAAAAAAAACACACAGATCATGTAGCTATAGTCTTATATGTATGAAGGCCTAGGTACTGAAGATAAAATTGTACCTACATATAGTTTTTATATGTATGAAGGCCTAGGTACTGAAGATAAAACTACACGAATTCTAAGTTTTAAGCAAAACAAATGTTATGTCTCGATCAGTAAGCCGTCTTTTATTAGTATATCTTTTTATCTGATATCTATCTTTTAATTGGCAACTAACAATTCACATAAGTAAAAGTTCTTTAAAACCAACTTGCTTTAAATTCAAGATGGAGGCCAATGTAAAAGCGATAGGAGTTTGAAAATTTATATTTAGGCTCCTTATGGTCCCCTTAATGATTGAAAAAAAACACACTTTACCCTTTTGTTTTTATACATAAATACCCTCTCTTGCGGATAACCTAAAAATAACCGATTACAATCACAGTTCCCGGAAAACTATCAGTCGTAGACAAAAATGTTTTAATGAGAAAGTTGTAGAAAGTTGCGACCAACGCAAAAGAGGAAAGCGGCGGAAAAACACACTGAATAATGTTTATATGAACACCTCTAACGATTAAAAGAAAAAAATCTACTAACTAATTTTTTGAATGTCAAATTACATTCTGACTGACCTTTATCAGTATTCAAACAATATGTATAGTATAGGTTTGGAATGAATTTCGAGTAATTTATTTATATTTGTTACGATTAAGTACAAAAAACGTGTTCAAATTTGATCTGATCTAAGATTTTAAAGGGATCCTTTCAACCTTAACTTAACCGCACAGAATTTTCCCGCTCGGTTTTGTTGCCTCAACGACTTATATGAAGGTTTTAATTGAAAGTCAAACAGAAACCTACAATTTGGGCGATTAGTCTAAGAAAGATAGGTTCGGACCAGGGACAAATTAATTCATGAAATTTTGTTTCTGGTATCGACGCAGAATTCTATCCTCAACAGCATATCCAAAGTCCCCCAATATCCCCGCACTGGCTTTTTGTATAGGCGCATTTTAAGAGGTGGAAAGAGGAAGGAGGCGGGAGTTTGTCAAGCTGAAAAATTTAGTGTGCTTTTCAACGCTGATTCTAAAGAGATCAAAACTGAAAAGATACATCTATACTGTGGAAAGTTAATGTCAGTTTTATGGAATGATCACTTTTTTTAAAGTGCAACAAATAATATATTACCCAAAACCATTTTAAAATAATAGGATTTTAATGAAATTTGGTATAAATGTTTCATTTGGCATGTTTACTAAGAATCAAAAGAGTCCCCAAATATATCTGTGGTGAAAGGGTGTTTTTTGAGGGTGAGATGTTAGTGCGTCATTATTACCATAACATATATGAATAAGTTTTGACACTGATGAAATTTGCTTAAAATATTAAATATTTCATGGTTTCCAAGTATCAAAAGAGTCCATTAAAATAGCTTGATTCAAAGAGTTTTTTTAGAGAGTTTATGTTTGACCTGCCCTATACGGAGCAAAATATTAGGTCTTACGAAAAATTGTAATTTTGTGTAACCGAGACAGTACATATGACATATGATATATGATTTAAAGGTATTTTTTAACGCCAAATCTAGCAAAAGAAAAACCAATATGATACAAGCACCCTAAAAAAGTTTGATTGATTTTGAAACAGAAATTACTGTATTTTCCGAAGCAGGTCAAATATTACACCCCCAAAAAACACACTTGGACATTAGATATTTGTATGGACTTTTTTGATCCTTGGGTGCCAATATAAATTTAATATTTTTAGCAAAGTTCATAAGTGTCAGAATTTGGTCATGGATGTTATGGTAATAATCACTCACTTGCATCTCTCCGTCAAAAAAACACCCTTTAACCACCGATATTTTCGGGGACTCTTTTGATTCTTGGTAAGCATGCTAAATGAAACATTTATACTTAATTTCATTAATATCCCATAATCTTAAAATGGTGTTGGGTAATATATTACTTGTTGTGCTTTAAAAAAAGTGATCATTCCATAAAAATTGAATTAACTTTACACAGGATGAATGTATCATTTCAGTTTTGGTATCTTTAGAATCAGCGTTGAAAAGCACCCTAAAAACATGTGTCATATGATTAGATTGTATTACAATAAATTTTGACAAACTCCCGCCTCCCTCCCATCTCCACCTCTTAAAATACGCCTACGCAAAAAGTCAATTCAGGGATTTTTGAGGACTTTTTTATTTCTGCGGGAAAAAATCGTTTTTGATGAAAGAAAAAAAAACATTTAACAAATTTAATGTCAGTGCCGTCTCTGGGAATGATGCAATAGTAGGATATAAGAAGCAAATTATGTAGTTTTGTAAAAGTCAAGTAAGAGAGAAAAAAAATATAATGTTGTTTAATTATTTAGAAACTTAATTAATTTTGTTTTATTAGATTGAATATATATAACCCCTGAAGAAGTGAGGAATACTCACGAAACGTTGGGAAAATAATGGAATGAGATTGTTTTTATTCGCATTATCTACAAATAGACCAAAAGAGCCTAAGCAATCACAGTGAAAAACAATTTTATAAATGCAGTTTTTATTGATTTTTCACCCAAAAAAGAAGTGTAAGAGACACAAAAAAATGTATTTCTAGTTTGTTTTGATAAAAAATTATTCAGGCATTTACCATTTCTGAAACTTTAAAGAGCGCCTGAAATGTTCGGTGAAAAATTATCTTTCAAAAACATTTTCCAAAGTAATAAAGGAAGAGTTTTTGCTTAAAAAAAGCTTAAGCGCGAGAAAATAGACAAGGACAAGCCCTTCCCATTAAAGAGAGTATGTTTTGTCAAAGCAACCTATACCTTGCGCTCTGGAAGCGTTTTTTCTATAAAATTATATTGCACTTTATTAGAGAACATACACTTTTTTTTTTAATAAAAACGGGCTTTCAACTATTGTATTGTGGTATACCTAGGTACATACGAACAAAATTTTTTAAAGGTTTAAGAAATCACTGTACAAAATTTTAAAAATGTTCAGTTTAAAAAAAAAATAAATAATGTACCAAAAATAACCATTGTTAGAAAAAACAATTTTATCAAACTGCGGCCTTATTCAATAGTAATCAACTTAATTTTAACTTGATCTATAGGGCAAGTATTGATTCAAAAAAATCATTTTTTTTGAAGATTTGAATGAACAACAACCACGATCATGTGACCTTGGTGGTCACTGCGTAGTGCAACGGCTCTGAGGTAGCTTGGTCTAGGTTCAAATGCAGTTGACGGCAAAAACAATTTATAAATTTAAATTGGAAATAGACTAAGCACCACTAAAATGAATCTGATGATTGGTGTGGCAGCCATGAAATTGCAATAATTCCAGCCAAAATGTAATACTCGGTGGAAGCCAACACAAGTGGTTGTTGTTCATTCAATACCTTCAATGTTAAATATGACGGAGCGAAAGCTATGCGCCTAACTGCAAGTGTTATCACGAGAAAACACCTTTTTTTGTTTTCTTCAAAATTTTTAATTTTATAGACAAGTCTATTTGGGTTGTTTTTTAATATTAATATGGGGAAGTAATTTTTGTTTTGAATTCATTAGAGTATTATACAGAAAGCTTAAATCAAAGTTTTCGACCACCAACCCCTTGCAGGGCTGCCTCTATCTTGATTTAAAAAGTGAATTCGTTTTTCATGAAATAAATCCGTATTTTTGACTTTATCGAAAAACTGAAGATACATTTTTGTAGAGAAACATAATGTTCAACAAATTTGTATAATTTAATTTTTTGTTTATATTTTGAGTAGCTATTTAACAAGTTATAACAAGTTAAAAAAAAAAATGGTCTTCACGTTTTTTAAAGTCAAATATATTTTTTCCTTTAGTGTTTCGCAAAAATTGTCTTGTAAAAGTTGTTGGAAGCACTATCACCTATAATTTTTTCCCAAACATGTTTTTTCCGAGCAATTGTTAATTTACTATAAGACTTGAAAGCTGCATAACTGCATCTTCAAACGTAGAATCGGAAATAAGTATTCTGTTACAAAAGTGTATGTGGGTATCGCATGGAACAGTTTTTAAAAATGTATAATGTATGTATTGTATATATCACATGTGCATGTGCAGTTTAAAAAGTATACTTTTATATCTTGTGTGGCGGATCGTATTCCTGTAATTCCCATTATTATAACCCTATTTATCGTGTAAATAACTGAAAAATAACTTTTATGGCTCATAAAGAGCTTGCAGACTATATTCTTTGAAGGAAATCGTGCTGGCAGTTCTGTCACCTTCATCTGAATCATCTTCCATGATTGGTTGTTTCTTGGGGGCATTGTTGCAAGTCGCCCCACAACAATATTGACAAATAGCTGTACACTGAAGACTTGCTTTCACATAGTCACAAGCTTTTTCACAATTGTTGGTATATTTGCAATAAAAAAGCTTGAGGAGTGAACTTGATACCGCATATTCATCGCTGGTTCGAGGCATCCAACCTAACAATGTTTTCTTCCACCCCCAATCACTAGGACTTTTTGCATCTATTCTGTTGTTTAGGAGTGATATTTTGCTGCTCCTTCTGTTGGGGAAGATTAGAAAGTTTTCAAAATCTCTTTTTTGATGACCTTGCAAAGCCCTTGTACCGCATATCATTTAATGAATCCTTACATGGGTTTTCTCTAAAAATTGCTTGCAAAGATCTGTTTCTGCCGTTTACAATGTCTTTGGGATCGATGACGTGATCATTTCTGAATCTAGCAATTACATCTCTGAGCTCAAAACTTTCCTCCAGAGCCGCAATAAACTTAATTCTTCACATACCGAAAGTGCTGACGTACGTCGGCGTTGCGTCGTGTCACATCCATTAAAGGCATATAAGAACAGTATACTTTCATTTGTTAATTTCAAAGGCTTTAATCTGGAACTGGAAGCCGAACACATTTTTGTTTTGGAAATTGACCTTGTTTTGGTTTTCGGAGATAAACGTTGGTTACATTTTCGGGGCACAATCCAGTGAGAAGAACAAGAAAGTCTGTGTATGAAAACGGACTCATTGAAACAATAGTAAGATCCCCATCTTCTTCTGCTGCCATAGCAGTGGATCCGCTATTGTGCAGATGAGGAAGGAAAAAAAAAATTGGGTGGCACAACGGCTCGTGAAGAACCAGGGCCTAGTGATTAACAACTCGCAACCATTCCTGTGTGCGCCTGTCGACAGGAATGGAAGGGACCTACAGTTTTATGCTGAATCCGAACGGTTAGACGAGAAGCACTTATTCGTGACAAGTGTTACTCTTGGAGGATTTGTCAATTCCTCGCACGAGGCAGTAGCCCTGAAAAAAAAACTTTTTAATTTTTTTAGGTGGACGAGGCTGGCAAGCGAACCCAGACCCCCAGCGTGATGAGGAATGAGCAGAAGGATTAAATTCCGTTTGTTCTTGTCATTCTTTGTGGAGTTATTATATACACAAAATCTTTATTATTAGACGCAAGCACTTAGTTTTTATAAGCTAAATTCTAGAAACACTAAAACGTGAATTTTCTGCGCTCATCGATTTGGGGTGAACTGAAGTTTTCATCAAAAATTTAAGTTAATAATCCTCATTATTCTTAAAAATTTCAGATTTTTTAAAACCATCAACTCCAAAAGTTGAGATTTTCAAAACATTACGGCTACAAAAACCAACACACATATTAAAAATTCATCTTACAAGGGTAAAATATTTTTCTGTTACCATTCCAAAAATATAAAATTTCCTAAAACAAAATGTCATCCTAATTTGCATTAAGCAAATTATTTCTAAAACGTCTACTTTCCCGTTTTCGACATTTAAACGATCATATCTCGATGCCTAAATTTTGTTATTGACTTTGTTATTTTTTTTAGTCTATCGATTACAAAAACAAAAACTCCTGTACACACCTCCGTTTATAAAGTAAAAAATAGCGAGTTGAACCTTTAAATCTATATAGCGGCAACCCTTTAAGGGAAACAGTAAACTTTGACTTAAGCTTTTTATAAAGTAATCTTACTATGCCAACAAAAAAATTGCTTCCCCATGTTAATTTTAGATTCCCATAGGAGGCAAGACTAAATAGACTGGACTATTAAACTAGTTTCAAAAAATAAACGTACCTACTCTGCTTGTGATGATTTTTAACTTGTTTTATTTGAATTTAAAGAAACTTGTTTTTAACTAAAAATTCAGGGTGTCGAAAATGGTATATGGCGTTGATATTTTCTGCAAATACAGATGGCCAAGGAAAAAGCACAAAGTCGACAAAATAAAAATTGTATGAGGTTTCTGGATGGCTTAATATAACTACTTCAAAAATACATAATGTAATCGTAAGATTGATAAACCATTGGGTATCAGAAAAATACTCGAGAATTGCATTTTGTATAAAAAGCAACCTTTTTTATTGAAGCTATCGGTTGGTACCCTCTTTTTTAACAGCCGCGATGCAATCAATAGCAATAATCATAGGTTCGCCTCTATTATTGCTAAACACAAAAAAAAAATGTAGTAAGAACAAAATAATTTCTATTAAGGTGCTCGTTGCGTTCTACAAAACGACTCATAGCTCCTATACGCCATGGATTTCGAGGCTGCCACTTTGTCGACGTCACGTCATCGCCGCGCCGCCGCCACCGTCGTATATGCTTAATATAGCTCACAAGTTTGTTGACGGTTTCGGTCTTATCCTTTGTATATGTTCCCGTATTTCTCATTTCTACAAATACATATACATTCAATATTATTATTCAATACTATTATCCCCATTTTACCCACATTCGACTTATACATTCGTGCATTTCATTTTGAAATAATTTTTATTTTAAATTTTCAATAAATTTTTCTGAAAACAAAAAAAATTTTGAAAATCCTTTCTAGCATTTGGATGAAATAAATATGGTGAACAATGAATAATAAATTGTATATAATTTCTCCAGACAAAAACACAACGTCATTTCAGTAAAACCAGTTCATACAGTTTTCTGAATAATCTTTAAATGGTTTTCGTTTATATTGTCTTGATGCCATACCTTAGTCATTATTTTTAAAAGCCCCTAAGAAACACCTTGAGCCTTCCATTGTCGTAGAAACAAGAAACAATGATTATTTTATATTATTATAAACTATCACAAAGCTATTATTGTCAGTATTGATATGATAAGAGAAAACAAATTGATATTACTCCTGGGCTTGAAATTGAAAGTATATAAGCACCATTGTGATATAAAAGAAAGATAAGTATCTATAGGCGGCAATTTATTAAACAGCACGCTCAAACGCACATTCTCACAGTGTTATATAGTTGATTAAAAAAAACAATAACAACACAACCATTATACATAGATTCGAAACAAATTGATGGTAATTCATCACAACCACAAAACAGATCTCCGTTTGATGGTCTTGTCGAACTCTGGCCCTCGATGTGTTCTTCCAATATAAGCGACATCATCGATGAGTATAAATATATAAAGAATAGATTCGAAGACCGCACAGAAACACAAGAGACGACACTGTGCCGTCTGCCGTCAAACATTAGCCCAACCGAACCGAACCGACCGACACACCAGCGACACAGTTACATGATGAATGTCAAAACATTAACTTTGGATGACATGCCTCATCCGTCACCGATGACTACCTCGACTACGGACTCATCATCAGACAGATCTTCCATGTGACCCGCCGAAGGCATTATTCAAAACTCGTCTCTTTGACATTATCCCAGTGGGACTTGATTATAATGGGAACTTGGGAACACCCGAAACTATAAAACTTCTAGCACAAACGTGATGTGACCTTTGAAAGAGAGAAGAAGGATTATTGCAAGGATGATGTTTTAAATTTGTGTTTATTGGCACTTTATTGTCTCCGGCACAGGCACAAGGACGCATTCCATCAATGTCAAGGTTGCTGTTTCGGATCTCATAATTGCACTGACGAACGAGGCCGAAATGATGATGCTTTCTGATGGTTGATGACTCCTTGGCTCTTGGCACACTTTAGTTCCATAAGTGCAGAGAGTGTAGACCGTAATGAGGAGGCTATTTATAATCGAAGAGATGCATGCTTGATGCTTGAATGCGGAGGTATGTCGTGCACTGCATGATTCGTTTGTTATTAATTAGGCCTCTTCAGAGTGACAAAGCCATGTTTATGTCCTGTCAATCAGTGTGGTGTGGATATTTAATGCATCAGTAGGTCGTTGTCGTTTTGTTGGCGTCGCCACTTCGTCGTCATCATCGGTCGGTGTCGGCAATCGGCAATGATGGTGAGAGTTGTTTTGTTTGTTCAAGTACCTACTATCTTGGATGATATGTCGATTCCTGAGAAATCTCAAGGGCACAATCAAATTGAAAGGAATTTTCGGCATTTAAAAGTTTGAGCTATACGCCGAGCTATACTGGGTTGATGTGATTGATTTGATGTGATTTGTATGTTGTCGTATTGATTGGATTTTATGGGAATTATTAAAAATGCATTCGAATCAAAATGCAAAATGTTTACCGTATTTGATAGATTGGATAAGTTTCCATAATGTGTGTGCCGAGTCGATTACAATGATTGATGCAAGCAACATCGAGTTGGATGGTAGGTAGGTATAAAAAAACAGGTTTATTTTTTGTTGCTGTTAAATTATGCTTGCTAATTATAAAGAAAATAAAATATCTAAATTCATACATATGCAAACAAATGTATACCTACTTAAACGAGTAGACATCAGCCAATTATGCCCCACTGTCTTTCAGTATCTAATGGTAGAGCCTTAAGGGATTGATTTAGTGTATTATTCAGGGTGGCCGGTTAATTATGGATAACCATTCAACCGGTTAAAGAAGGCCTAAGCACCTCTCAGAAGATTATAAAGAAAAAATATTACTCTATGATGGGTGTTTGTTTACATTTAAACAGGTGCGAATTTCCTTAAAATGGAAATTCAAAAGTGTTATTAATTTTTTTTTTATTTTTTACATGATGAAGAGATTCGGAAAATATAAAAGTGCTGTTAGTAGGTACAGGTTAAATAGTACGCAAACAATAATAATTCCTACCCTCATGAAATTTGGTTAAAACGATACTTTTACCATAAGAATAAAAAATCAAAAGAGCCTATATAAATATTTAGTAGGGTTAGAGAAAATGTGGGATTTTTAACTGAAATTTTAGTTTGGTATATAATTTCAAGGTATTTTTCAACGTAAAATTGAGTAAAATTGAAATGATACCTATGAAGACATCAAAAAAAGTTATATTCCTTTAAATGTGAAGATTAATTATTAATTTTCGGTAGAACAGGTTAAATACTACCCGCTTTATCTAACCCTAAAAAAAACTACCTTCTCTACTAAATATTTTTATATTTTTGATTCTCGTGATACTCTTAACATTTATACCAAGTTTCATGAGTGTAGTATTTTTTTCACAAGTCTTATAGTAAAGTCCTCTTCCCCTCAAAAAAGGGCCCACTTAGGTACCTAGATATTTTTATGGACTCTTCTAATCTTTGTTTTCCATAAGAAATTGAATATTTATACAATATTTAACTATCGTACTGAAATTATGGTGCAACTTACAGTGTCGGACAAAAAAAAACAAAAGCACTCAATTTCACTTGGTTACATTTTGCTTAATTAAAATTCTAAACTTGAATATATTTAAATGAATTTTATTTGGTTAATGTAGGCTCTTCAATCGCGAAGAAAAAAAAATATATTAGTTACACAGTAAAGTAAATACAACAAAAAATTTAAAAACATATTAAAAGTAATTGCGACAAAACTAAAGCACATAATTAAATTCTGTAGTTGTTTTCCAATATTTTGTGTAGAAGCCACTATTTTTGATAACTGGTGCTTGACAACTACCAGGCACTGACTCAATCAAGTTCTTTATGATTTCCTGGGGGATACTTCCAAGCTATTTCTGTAAGCACAACAAGAAAATCCTTGTTTTTGCAGCTCTCATGTTGAATCTGGCGATCTTCAATCTCCAATAGGGTTTTTTATGGGGATGAGCTCAGCTGACTGTGCCGGTCACTTCAAATCGATGATTTTATTTTCCAAAAACCAATTTTGCACTAATTTAGCGGTATGTTTTGGATCGATGTGATATTGGAATGTCCATTTGAATGGCATTTCAGCATGATGTTTTGAAGGACGTCATCATACACAAAACGATCCATTATACCATCTTTTCTATGAGTTGGGCTGATTCTTTGACTAGAAAAACATCCCCAGGCCAAAAACATTTACTCTTCCGTGGTTTATTGAGCCTTTGTGAAACGTGGGCTTAGCCGTTTGCGTCATTCCATCAGAACATTGCACATTAAACTTGTGGATTCGTCCGAATATAACACTGCTTTATATTTGGCAACAGTCTAAGGCCAATGTTTTACAAAGGCTCAATAAACCCCGGAGGAGTAAATGTTTTGGGCTGGGGATGTTTTTCTAGTCAAAGAATCGGCCCAACTTATAGAACAGATGGTATAATGGATCGTTTAATTATAATTATTTAAAAATAAAAGCGAATATAAAGGGTTTTTCAACAAGGATGCTACAAAAGTAGAGCAACAGGGACAGCAAACGACGCCATATTTCTTGCCGTTCTTTTGACATTTCTCTTCAGTAAGGTTTGCCATTTCATGATGGAAAGATATACGAGCCAACAACGAGTTGAAATTATTAAAATTTACTACCGAAATTCGGAGTCAGTGGCCTCAACGTTAAGAGCGCTACGTCATCTTCGGCGATGAGGCTCCTTTCTGGCTGAATGGCTTCGTCCATAAACAAAATATGCGGTTTTGGTCAGGCAGCAATCCACACGTACTCCATGAGTCATCATTGCATCCCGAAAAAATTACGGTTTGGTTTGGTTTATTTGCCGGCGGCGTCGTACTTCTTCTGTGATGATCAAGACCGGCACGTTACTGTGAGTGGGGATCGCTACCGTTCAATGATAACCGAATATTTTTGGCCTCAATTGGATGATATGGACTTGGAGAACATGTGGTTCCAACAGGACGGCCACACAGCGAATGTCACAATCAATTTATTGGAAACCAAGTTTGGAGAACGTGTTATCTCACGAAATGGTCCAGTCGCTTGGCCGCCTCGGTCCTGCGATTTGACGCCGTTAGACTATTTGCTGTGAGGCTAGTCTATGGTGTATGCCAACAAGCCAGCATTGATTGATGAACTTCGTACGAATATCGAACGTGAAATTGCAGCAGTATCGGCCGATTTATGCTTGAAAACCGTCGAAAATTGGGTTCAGCGTCTGGACTTCTGCAAGCGTGCCCGAGGTGGCCATGCAAAAGAAATCGAATTCCATACATAATGGCATCAAACGTACTTCCACAGGAATAAAGAATTTCATTGATATCCAAAACCATTTTTGATTTATTTAAAAAACTTTTGTAGTGCTCTTATTGAAAAACCCGATATAAAAAATAGCCAACCAATTCATATTTATAGATACCTTACCTATAGGTGAAATAGAAATTTGCGGGGAAATTTAACAAAACTGACCTAAAAAAAAAAAACACTGATTTTAATTTCTTTTTACTAAATTGCTCATAACTTTTTTTTAGCAAAGGTTTGCGCAAAATATATCAGAATGAAACAAAGTGCTCAAGCCTTCAATATGACGGATGGAAAAGTTCTCCTTTAAAATCTCCTTTTAAAAATAACCTTTTTTTTGTATTTTTTTGCAGTTTTTGATCTTCTTGACTTGCAATTCATTGGCAAGTTTCCCATTTTTGAAATAACTTGAAGTCGAGATTTTGATCAAATATTTCATTACGACAATACAGAATTCGAAAATAGTTGGTCCCGCGGTTTATTAGGTCCGTCTGTCAATTTGTAACACCCAGGCCTACAGGCTGAACGGATGGATCAATTTGTATAAAACTTGGTACTTTCTGTTTTTTTGAAAAAAAAATTTGGACACATACAAACAAAAACTTTTTTTTTGTTAAAATTGAACAAACGATTTATCTATCGAATGGGAAGTCAGGAATATTTTGCATGAGCCAACAAATTTAAATTTATAAGAAAAACCGGGCGTTTAAGAATAATTCTTAAGCTTGTTCAAAAGATTTGATACAAATACTAATACATACAACCTTGCCCTACTCGAAAGTAAAAGTGTCAACTTCTTGAAAAATAATTTACCTACAAAAATTTATAAGCGATTTTTTGTTTTTCGAAATGTTTAGCTACGCGTCTCGAAATAAAAAATGGGCACGACTGGATCGCACAAACTTTCTCTCATAGCTAACAGCTTTAACGTAGCTAGAAATTGATGATATCAAGTACATAGGTATTGGTTCCAAAATATTATGATATCAAACAAAAATTATATAAATTATTACTATAAGTAACTATAAATTTATTATTTTAATAGCTTTGAAAGTAAGACCTCAAAATCAGATTTGCTTGATAAATATGAATTTATGAAAAGAATAAATTAAAAATCGTTGGGGGGGTTTCCTTAAAAAGTATTTTTTGTATATATAAAATGTGTCGCTCATTTTCAAAAATAAAAACTGGTATGCCAACATGTAGTATTTAATAAAATATAAGCTTACACAAAATAAGAACAAATGTTCATAAACCCATTTTCAAGATACTGAATTTTCAAAAAAAAATTCAATATTTTTTTTTTAAATGCAAAAATTATTCTTTTTTTTGAAAATTTTATTTGCAAAATTATGAGAATTCTGAAGAAGAAGCTCTGTTATAAAAATTTAAGGTGAAATCGGTGCAGACGTCAGCGAGCAATTTGAAAACGAAAAATTGATGCTATGACAGGTACCGTTATTAACCGTTACCTATTGTTAAAATTTGTTTTCAACAAAATATTGACCATACCTTAAATAGTATTATAGTAATCGAAATTCTTGGAGCAGTTTTCAAAAAAAATAAGTTGTTTCTTAATGGATTTTCAACATTTGCATAAAAGGTACCGTTATTTTTGAATTTAGAAACATGATTTTTTCAAGTATGTTACAAAATAATAAAAAATTATTTTGCACCTACTTTTGAAAATATTGAACAAGTCGTTCTCAGAAAATTTAGTTTTCAAACATTTTTGTTTTTGAATTTTCAAAAAAATAATTTATTTTTATTCTGGTTCACAAAAATGTTTATACTTTATAGAATTTTTCAATAAAAAAATGAAAAATTTAAGAAAGCGTGTGGGCATATAGGGAAGTCAAAAAACACTATGTACCAAGTTTGAAGAAATTGAAAATGTCACACGAAGTTGGTTGAGGTTGTTCTCCACGTGTGCGTGCCACCTGTTATGGGTTCTTGCTCTGCTGCGTATACCATCCGGGTTGGATTCGAAGATTTGTCAGACAGGAACATTATACTGTCCATACGCTCCACGTGTCCTAGCCATCTCCCATCGCCAGCTCGGCGTTGAAGCTTCTCCTCCACACTCCTTCCATACACACCGGACCGAAAATCACACGAAGAATTTTCCTCTCAAAGCAGCCAAGCAGACTTTCATCCGATTTTTCAGTGTCCATGCTTCTGCCCCATAGAGCCAGAATCAAAATGATTAGGGCCTTGTATTAAGTCTCATTGGTACCAAAGGGTACCGTTATCGATCTAAATGTGTGATCGTCCGGGCTTAGTGCACCATGAACTCCTTTCAAAAGCCAGTAATTTGGTTGATTGCAGTGCGAGGGGATCGAGAAGGTGGTACAAGAGAAACCGAACCCAACCCAAATTATTTTCCATAGTTCTAGATATCATAAGAACTCTCTCAAAATACCTATGTACAAGTACAAACATACGTATTCAAGTAAAATGTATTCAATTGACTGGTGCAAATAACTGCGAAGTAAACTGAAGGTTTCAGGAGTCTTGAAAACCTCAAGCTGGATAATCAAACATACACGGATACGCATGTGCAAAAAAAAAACGCATAACCTCATTGCATTGACCATTTTGTATGTATATTTTTTTCTATAATATTTTATGATACACCTAAGAACATATTATTGAAAACTTACAAATGCTTCAGCGATAGTTCTCACATAGAAAATCAGTATCAACTTTTAATTGACATTTATTTCAATATAAGAAACAAAACTAGCAGACCACTGTGAAACCTATACCAATGAAAAAATACCTGCTTAAGGGTTAAGTCCTTTTAATTTCAATTTTTTAAATTAAAATACCTACCTCACACTTAAAAAAAATATAAATGATATTATCTACATACAAATTATTTAACAAGCTAGTGTGTTTCATCCAGTTAAAAGAGGTGCGCAGAAGAAAGGTGTGTCACATTTATGAATAAAACCCGAATTTACTATTGATTGTCGTAGTCGTTTGTTAACTGAGCTGAGGAGACGACATTATTGGGGCTTGGCTGACTGACAGCTACATAAATGGGATTAATATACGAATACCTACAGCTACTCCACAATCCACACCAATTTTTTGATAAGGGAACCTATAATCTGTATCTGTGTGGGTTGATTTTTGAGTCATTCAATATTGTATGCAATATATGGGCTTGACTATGTGTGGATCGTCCATATCTTTATCTTTAATATGCAAATTTAGTGCATGAAATGATTTAAAGTAGGTAAGGTATGTATGTATATGAGTAGATAGCAAATAATATTATAAAAATTCATAATCCATCATTCGTAAAGTTCAGGATATTATAAAATCCTATACTTAAAGTTTAAAGAAAACTAGAGAGTGAACTTCAAAAAATGTGCTCTTTTGTGTTGCATGACAAAAATGCACGTATGAATGCACGTAGGAATGCACGATATACTTAAATAATCGCTTGTGCCATATATGAATGTCTTACTGTTTCTGTTTCTATGTTTGAAAGAATTCCGCATGACGTTTGAGGTTAGTCATGCATTGTTTTGTTTGATTTGGTAATGCATGTCCTTGACAGGGATAAGGAATACGGAGGTGGTACACATCATTGTATTTCAGTTACAGAGAATATTTAAAACTTTGTCACGTAGGAATAAGAATGACAACATATACTCACTGATGAACTTTATGTGAGTAGGAAGAACATTTATAAAAAAAATAAAAGCTGTTTTGAAGAATCAAATTTCATTTAATTTTTTTTTAGCAATGAGTCATTTGACGAAATTCTTGAGGAAATGAAGTACACCACGAGAACCCATTCCACAAACATACCTAATAATAGAGTAAAACTATGTGCTGTATGTATGTGTTCGATTCGAATTTATTTTGTCTTTCGTGAATATATAGGTTAGGCATTTTTAAGTAATTGGAAAAAGGTGTCAGGTCAAACTACGTTTTTGTAAAAAATAAGAATTAAAATAATGTCGAAGTAAACGTAATAAAAATCAAAGAAATAGCTTACTTACAGCGTCCCGTCCGTATCTTGGTTGATTTTTTCGGACAAAAACTTTTTTAAATAAGTCACTTCTTATTATGTAGGCCATTGCCTATACCTATCTCTGCTGAAAAAAGAGTTATAGGTGAATTTGTAAAAAAAAAACAACAAAATCAATTTTTTTAATTTATTTTTTATTTTATCGCATTAAAAATGTGCTAAAATGTGTTAAAAAACCCATTAAAAATGTGTTAACATTTTTTTTTTGAGAAGGCCAATTGTATTAAATTTTATTCTCTACAAAAAATATTTTCTGAATTGTCTCGAAATTAAGCTTGGTTTTTTTTGGGCAAAACCCAAAAGGGTTGCAGTTACTCCCCTTCCTCAGAATTTCACCATCTCATTTAAAAATTTTATCATCTTCAATGACTTGAATGATTTTTACAATAAAAACCCTTGAACGTCTTAGCTCTATTCTGTTTGAAATAATCAATAGCCTATTAGTGACTTTCCGTAATATTTTCAGTGGCGTACGCAGGGGGGGACTAAGGTGGCTTGTGCCCCCCAATCAATATATATTATCGAATAAAGTTTTTTATTATTTTTAAGTTCAAATAGCAGTTTTGTTAATTTTTTACTTTAACAGTATTTTTCCACTATCAAAATGCAATTTCCGCGTTCAAGATCGTATCCAAAGCGATTTGGACAGATTTGTCTTGTTATTCCTCTGAAAAAAGCTATTACAACAGGAAACCAATGTATCTGAAAACTTTTGGATGGGTTGACACCGTCTCGGATAGATTTCTTAACGCAAGGAACGTCAATGGGAAATGTGTGTTTTAAAAAATTCCATTTAATGCAATTGACATATCAAAACCCTTCAATTTTATTCACCCCTATAAAAACGGATCAAATTTCACCAAAATTTTAACGCAATTGACACACAAAAAAGTGAAAGGTATAATTTATGACAAAACGATGGGAACAGAAATTTTATTTTGTTACTGAATTGTTTTTTTTTTTTCGAAATGCGAAGACTTTCTTAAGGATGTAGGATTTTAGGTTCATACTACTTAAAAATATGTTTTTTTTGGTTAGAAGAACTTGGACACCACAAAAATTATGTAAATGACCATTACTTTCGATAAAATCATTTACATAATTGTATAGTATTACGTTACCTATGAAATAAGACAGTAAGTGATGCATTCGAAAAGTCCGTACATGCAAGGTTCGTAAATCAGTGCAGCAAGCTTTGATTTATGATTCTCGCGGTTACTTTCGAGACTTAATTATAACTTATTCCGGTAACATTCACTTTCTTCAGAATGAAACCACACGTCAGAAAATCTGTGCATTTTTATTAAATGATGCATACTTACCAGACAGGTCTAAATCACTTAACTACGACAGAAGCTGAGATTTACTGAAAACCAAAGATACACATTATGTAGTTGCAAATCTTAAACTGCCTACAAACGCATCATTTGAAACGAAACCACAGACTTTAATTGGTGCAAAAAATCCACGAAGCAAATAATCCCCAAGAAACTTGTCTTTATAGGAACCAACATCTATACCTACCCAGTGTACTCCGAACCGTTTTGTATTTTATGATGAATCGTCGAAAAAATAAAAACAATTATTTATATAACTAGCGTGTTCTGATTTGATTCTTCATTTTTTTTTTTTTTTAATTTTACTTTCTCGGGTCCAATCATAACTACCGCATTCCTTCAAAAATGAGAGTGAAAGGAAATCTTTTTTAAACATTTTCTTTTGAATTTTTGTACTAACTCAAATAAGGTGGAATAAAGTTTGCTTCAGGCCATGTCATCTTATAGGATTTAAATTGAAACATGTGTTCATAGGAAAACGTTATATTTAGGGTGGTCGTTATGTGCTGATTTTTTACGTTTAGATGGTTTTATATCGCCTTTTAATAAATCTGTATATTTCTTAGATTTACATTAGCATAATGTTTGAACTGAAATGCATTGAAATTAAAAATACTAATTTTATGATACTATTTTCAATTCTATAACTTTAACTATGGTGCTGTAACTCCCAACGATTTTGAACAATTTTTCTTCTTGAGAAGCTCTTGAGAGTTTAAACTGTTCCCTCTGCAAACAAAGATAACTGCAAACAAAAAGTGCACTTAAAAAGTGTTCAAATGCTCATAAAATTGACCTTAAGACTTCTATTTATATGTTTATGGAGTCGATATTTTTTTTTTATATAAAAGTTTCTTTGTGCATATTGAAATACCAGTCATAAATGTATTTTCAAGGTCTTCATAACACTTTGCCAACCTAAGTACACTCTCGCTTTTATTAATTGAAGTAAATTCAAATAAAATTTTACGCAATTTATAATGTGCATATGCACTTACCGTTGACGAACTTAACTTGTAAGCTTCATGTAGATACGCGAACAACATGATGTATTCATAATAAACCGTTGCGTTGCCACAAGCATTCTTCTGTTTATAGTTTTGTTGCAAAAATGTTTCGCTGCCTTAATTCATACTCAACAGTTGAAAAACACACACACAAACACTACAATTGGATGACTTGCGAAAATCACATCTCTATAAAGTTGTAAAAAAATAAAAAAAAAGGTTTCGTGAACACGCCGAGAAGGAACAGACAGCAAAAAAAAGGTTAAACTTCAAGTTAAGAGGCACGATGATGCATCATGGTCAGTGTCAGTCAAGACTCAAGACTAACAATTCATACAAAAAAAATATTGCAATCGAAGTGAATTACCCCGCAGCTTGAGTAATTAGCGGGCAACCGGTCAACATCAATGGCGATTTATTGGAAATGCTAATTAAAGTCCTCATATATTTTATATACATACATATGTTTTATAATTGCCGTTCTTGGAATTATGATGAATTAAAAGAATTTTGTAAAATAAAAGAGAACATGTCAAGGGTCAAACGGGGGCATATTTTTAAAATTCAACCAAATAATGCATCACAAATTTAGTATACCTAACCTTTACTTACTCAAAAACAGTTGAGTGTAAATGGCCGGAAGCTTATTTGATGAATCTCACACGCTATCCTGTATACACTGAACGATTGAACTGTAAAGTTCACATTATAATTAATATTTTAAAAAGTCTTGTTCAGTTGGCGGTTGGTTTTAATTGGTTGCATTTTTCTTTTTTTTAATTTTACTTTCAAAAAGGACAGTAGTAGCCCGTAGCGTAATGGTTAGTGCGTTCAACTGTCACGCTGGGGGTCTGGGTTCGCTTCCAAGCCTCGTCCACCTAAAAACTAAATCAGGGCTACTGCCTCTTGCGAGGAATTGACAAATCCTCCAAGAGTGTCACTTGTCACGAATAAGTGCTTCTCGTCTAGCCGTTCGGATTCGGCATAAAATTGTAGGTCCCTTCCATTCCTGTCGATAGGCGCACACAGGAATGGTTGCGAGTTGTTAGTGACTAGGCCCTGGTTCTTCATGAGCCGTTGTGCCACCCGATTTATTTATTTTATTCAAAAAGGACAAACACTAAATTAAAATATTTAAACATTTTTAATGAAACAACAACAACTAAAGTGTTCTACCATCAAGTTATTTGGCTGAAGTTATAGCTATTTCACGAGTGCCAACCCGATCAACAGACTTCTTTGTGTGGTGCTGAGTTTTAATATGTTCATTTTTATTTGAAAAGCTTTGCCTGTCATATGGATTGAACTTTAGACATCAACTGTGACTACAATTCGAAAGCCGACGGCCTATCGAAGCCACATGTCAAGCTCCATTTTAGTGCAGGTTTTGTTGCTTATAAAATGCATTTGAACGACTAGCATTTTTATTAGAGCACCAAGCTTGATGTTGTCACATTCGGTTTCTTTTGTTTTTTTTCTGTACCCGATACATATGCCAACAATTCGCTGGTCATATAAATCATAAAGATTTAACTATTTGACTTTATGTAAACAACATTCCCGTAGAATAGTTTGCCTATATTACAGAAATAGGTAATTATGGCACTGCGAAATATATCAATATTATATATTTTTAATAGAATTAACATAATTTTGCAAATCGAACATCGATCTAACTGTCTTTCATTGATTTTAAGGACATTTTTGGAAAGTTGGCAAGTTATATAGCTCATAGAAATTCATAATACTCTTGCATAAAATTTAAGATTAAAATGTTAATGAAATTTGGTATTAGCCCGGTCAATTTAGGTCGAAAAATAGGGGTACACTTGCATAAATTCCCAACAAGCTAAAAATTGGCATGGACGTTAAAAATACCATTATAATGATATTTTCAAAAGTCCCAAACGATCCCATTTATGGAAAAAAATGTATTCAAGTTTGAATTTCGAAAATATCAGTTTTTCGCATATAACTCTGAAACGGTAAATGCTATCGAAAAGTATTTCACACAAACTTTGTAGATCATGTTATCTGCCATAAAAAAGGTCATATCAATTTTGTTCCCAAGGCTCACCGTTATGAAGATACATATCGACATTTCAAAAAACGTACAATGTCGAAAATGTCCGTTTTTCACGTATAACTCCTAAATGGATCAAATTTTGAAAACATCTTAATGCAAAGTTGTGACATTATTATGTTTTTCTTAAAAACAACCGTTTTAAAGATATAATTTTATTAAAAATTTGACAAAAAGTTAAAATTTCTGGTTTTTTGCTTTTTACTCTTTAAAGCACAAGTTGTTGAAAAAAATTCTTGTACTCAGTTTAAATATTATAATTTTTTCATCAAAAAAAATTATGACACTTTTTTCCATACACTCGTATGGAAAAAAGTGTCATAAGTCGTAAGATATTGTGACTTCAATGGTGTCAACTGTCAAGAAACCCCGGTTTTGACATATATCTTTTAAACTTGAAGCTCATTTATGCATTATTTAACCTTCTATTAGCATGCATTAACAGTTTTTTCTAGAAGTCATGTTTATATGAATTACTTTTCGATAGCATTTACCGTTTCAGAGTTATATGCGAAAAACTGATATTTTCGACATTGAACTTTGAATAAAATTTTTTCCATACATGGGATCTTTGGGGACTTTTGAAGATATCATTAAAATGGAATTTTTAACGTCCACGCCAATATTCAACTTGATGGGAATTTGTGCAAGGGTCAATGTCTAATTTGACCGGACTATATCCCCATATAGGTCATACAAAACTAACTACTTGTATCAATGATATTATGTAGAATAGGGCACAGGACCTTTTTTGGTGCAAATTGAGAACTTCAGAAAATTTTGTAATGTCTATTTTCTTTTTATAATTTGAACATGAAAACAAAACATTCGTTCGTTAAAAATATCGTTGAATGAATTAATAGGCTCTAGCGATTTATTTGTTATGTGTGTATACGCAGTTGCATTACTGCGGTTACTATTAATTCGTTGTGTTCCGACAGCAAAACGCCAACACTTCGTCCTACGTTTTTAGAAAACAATTTTTATGTAATCGGTCTGCAACGACGAACCCACTGATTCAAAGATAAAAAAGAGTTTTATCTAAATCTGAGCTTAGTTGTTGTTTTTTCTAAGTTGCAGTTAATCTTGATTAAATGTTTAATCTCTGTCTGATGGTTCAAAGCGTTCATTACATGGATTTAAGCAAATTCTTATGTTGTGTTCTCTTTCGATTTCTTCTGGATCCGAAACATTTCTTTCGGCGTTCAATTCGTTTAGGTGTTAATTCTTGCGCAGTCTATTTGTTTTTTGAACGTATGTGCTTATTTCCGAAAAAATAATAACTGCAGAAATGAAGATTAGCAAATGCATGATTAAATTTTAGAACTGTACAACAAAAAAAAATCAAATAATTATTATAGAAAAAGGCTACTTTTTATTTTTTTTTTTATATTTTTGATACCTATACTACAACCATTTTTGGGTTTTTGAATTTCTAAAAAACGGTTCTGTTGATATATTAATTTTGGTATGGTGAAGGTTATTTAAAAATTATTTTTAACCAAAATATAAAAAAAGGAATACTATTTGAAATTAAAAATTAAAAGTTTTTTTGTAAAGCTTAGTTTGAAGTGTTTTTTTTATTACTTGTACCATTTAAAAAAATACCATACCATAAAAAAATGTTCAAAAACCATAAAGAAAACATTAATTTTTCTTGGAAACGGCTCAAACAATTTTGATAAGATATTAAAACAGTACACTCTGCTTTTAAATTATAAAACATTTTCTTTTGCATTGTAAGTAGTAAATACTTCCCATTGAATCATTTTTCATGTTTTCGACTTTCTCATTATTGAATATTCTGATTAAGACGAGAGCTGGCAGCAGATTTTGGTCGTGAAAGGAAACCAAAAGATTTTAATAGTATAGGTAGTCCTGGTGCCGGTGATAACGAATACGTTCGTCTGCCAGCATGTAGTGGCCCCGTTACCACGTTAAAGTGCATCAAAAGAACAACTTTTCTGAAAATTGAAATCGAGTGTGAAACTCAAAATTTCTTTTTCATATAGTAAAAACCTTTTAATTAGGTAAATTGAAGGAAAAAACAATATAAATATTTGAAGGCGAGTTATTTCGTTAATTTCAATAGTTTGGCATAGCTCAAATCGTCTGTCAGTTAAATTTTCCGACTCAGGGAGTCAAGCCCTATAAATTGAGATGCATTTCAAGAGATTTGTATTGATAATCTTATTGATAAACTAGTAATAATATCCGTGACTTTTATCGCACTTTCCAGCAGTATGGCGTAACTCAAAACGTCTGTCAGATACATTTTGCAACTCAGGGAGTCAAGCCCTTTAAATTGAGATGCATTTCAAGATATTTGTATCTTTAATCTTTTTGATAAACTAGTTATTACATCAGCGACTTTTATCGCGTTTTTCAGCAGTTTTGCGAAACTCAAACGCCTGTAACTTATAAAATCACTTTCTTGAGTCAGAACCTTTTAATTGGTAACAATTTGGAGAAGCTACCACTAATATACAATTAAAAAATAAATAATAACATCCGCGTATTATATCGCGGCTGTCAGTTGTTTGGGGCCACTCAAACGTCTATCACTTACATTTTAATTTTTGTTGGGTCAAGACCTTTTGATTGGGATACGTTTCAAGTGGTTTCCCTCAAAATCCTCTTACTAAAAAAATAAAAGAAAAAATCCGCGGTTTATTTCGCGACTTTCCAGCTGTTGGGTGACACTACAACCTGTTTTTTTGTATACATTAATACTCTGGTAGTCAATACCTTCCGATTGCGATACATTTTGGTAGCAGACATCCATTATCTAAAGATTTCAATAAAAAATCCGCGACTTTAATCGCGTCTGTCGGGAGTTTTGGGGCCACTTAGACGTCTGTCATGTACATATTCGCACTCAGGGGGTCAAGACCTTTCGTTTGTGATACATTTCAAGTGGTTTCCTTTTTGACAAAAAACGCAGAAAAAAACGCATTTTCAGCGACGTCTGTCGGTGGTTTCGGGGCCACTTAGACGTCTGTCACATACATGTTCACACTCAGGGAGTCCATGGCTAAAAGTTGTGATCCATTTCAGGTGGTTTCCCAAAAGCCTAAGAACGCCAAAAAAAAAAAAAATCGCGTTTTCGGGGACGTTTGTCTTGGTTTTGGGGCCACCTACACGTCTGTCGAAACCAGTTTTGTAATCAAGGCGTCAAATTGTATTACATTTGAAATGGTTTCCCACCCGATTTCAATTTTCAGAAAAGTTGTACTTTTGATGCACTTTTACGTGGTAACGCGGCCACAAATGGACTACGTATACTATTCATATCTTTTGGTTTCCTTTCACGACCAAAATCTGCTGCTAGCTCTTAGACTAATTGTATGCAGATGCTTTATTATATTTTCATTTTCAAAAAAAAATATTTCTGATTTCTGAAAATAGTTCTGATTTAAAAAAAAAAAAAATTATTGAAAAATGTGTTTTTCAAAAATTCGAAATTAAATTTGTATGTGTATATAAAAAATTTTTTTAAAAATTTATATATAAAAAATAATTAAAAAAAACTCGTCAATGATTTTCATTTTTTTTTTATAAATTCGTATTTTCTTTCTTTCATAAGCCATTGCGTGTACTTAATTTTATCAGGTGACCGTTAAAGTTTAAATAGTAGGATTTTTCAGACTTAAAAAAAAAAATATTACCTATTAGTTTAACATCAATTTCTCTTGATATTTGTATACCTTTATATAATTTTTAAAAATTGTTTTACAGGAAGTAGTTTTAATGGCACTGATACTTAAATAGTTTTTTGCTTTAAAAAAATATCACACTTATTCCAGAAAACACTTTTAATCAAAATCTTTATATTAATTTTCTAGAAAAATATATGATTTTTGCCACCGTTGTTTTTGGTTCTATGGATAATATTTTTTAATTATTCGCCAAAATCTTTATAAATCGCTAAATTAAAATTAAAAAAGAAATTTGCTTTCAAAACATTGAGTTAAATTTAATTTTTTTTTTAATTCTTGACTTTTATTTTAAAAGGAAATTAACCAAATTATTGGTTCTACTGGAGGTATCCACCAATAAAAATTATTTTTGGAAAAAAAAAGTTTTATTTAAAAGTATCAAAAATCAAAATGGTAGGAGCCGTTTTAGGGAAAAAAATATATACAGTGGTGGCGGCCTAATTAAGAACAATATTTTTATAAAATTTTAAAATGCATAACTGTTGTTTGTGAAATCTCTTGAGGTTGCGTCAAATTTCTTCTTCTGAGGATTTCTTAATTTGTAGGTAAATTTGATGATAGAAGTCCTTAGAACAAGAAATTGAATCAAAAATACACTCATAAGACGGTGCAGAGTACAGAATAAAACTTAATTTAATTTGGGGTGCATTGACTTGTCATATAGTCCGGTGGATAAATAAAAGGCACATACCCCGTTAAATTCGGTCCTACAAATTCAATAATAAACATGAAGAAGGTCCAAAAAATACCGTAGGAAAATCCATCAAGACGTTTAATCTGTAGCCCTGAGGACAGGCAGAGACCCTCTTTTATTTCTTCTTCCTTAATCCTAGTACGCTGCTGATGTGAAACGACGTGACGAAATCATAAACGAAAAATTTCGTTGTGCTTTTCGTTTTGCATTACGCTGTTCGACCAGCGAAATCGATGATTATACCAGATTTTTTTGACAATTCGCCACTCTCTTTTCGCACAGAATTAATTTACCGGACCATTAATTGTGTGCGGATAAATGACATTTAGACTTGTTCGTGTTCTTATTTGTTGTTACTTTCATTACAGCATGTCTTTTGTTTGATTTTTTCGTTAAAATCTGTTTTATTTTTTTGCAATTTGTGAAACACTCCATGCAAATTTTTCCGCTGTGTTTTCGTAATTTCGTTGTCTTTTTGGAGACCACAGGAAAATTTCGTTTCACATCAGCAGCGTACTAGGATTTAAATCATCAGGACAGCAAATAAAGGTATAAAATGTAGTTGTAAATGTAACCATTGTTTTTTTTAATAATTTTGTTTTTTAAAAATGCCCTTGGCATACGATTTATTACTGTATAGCCCCAACCAACAAAAGCTTAAACTTTTTGTCACACCAACAACACGCTAAAAAATAGAACAACAACTTCAATATTTCAGCGATAAATCGTTACACCTGATTCCGATGTTTGTGTTGTCTTCATGAGAAAATTGATGTGCATTTCAGATAACTTCTTAGAAATCTAGAAAATTGTAGCCAGATAAAAATAACTGAGTTAAAAATTGTTGAGTGTGTTAGGCGTTAATTCACTTCAAATTATCACATATTGAATTGAACAAATAAATTTTCCTACTTTAAGGAGTATTTCTAAGAGGAAATTTATTTCGCTCCCTTTCGACTTGTAATGGTTTTAATGATTTTTGGTTTGGTTTCTTTAGTAGTAGCTCGTAGCGTAGTGGGTAGTGCGTTGGTCTGTCATGCTGGAGGTCTGGGTTCACTTCTCAGCGTCGTCCACCTAAAAACTAAAACTAAAAAGTTTTTTTTCAGGGCAACTCCCTCCCGAGGTATTGGCATTGGCAAATCCTCCAAGAGTATCACTTGTCATGAAGAGGTGCTTCTCGTCTAGCCGTTCGGATTCGGCATAAAATTATAGGTCCCTTCCATTCCTGTCAGCACGCGCACACAGAAATGGTTGCGAATTGTTATTCACTAGGCCCTGGTTCTTCTCGAGCTGTTGCGCTACCCAATTTATTTATTTTTCGTTTCTTAAACTGGCATCAGCTTTGCCAACTGCAATTAATTTTTGGTTTTTGGTTTCTATTTACACAAGAGCAGTGAGCAATTTTTAACCTACCTACAATTTCTTCTAGCCTCTAGAGTGAATAACGGTGTTTCTGCAATTCATTTTCAAGCACTCTAATGGAATATTTTTTTACAATGATAAATTTTGTTATAGTCTAGGAAAATAACATATTTATTCACTTCGAAAAATTTCCGACAAAGCTGAATTTTGGTGGAGAGCTTCATTTTTCTGTCGTAAGCATTTCCTTAAAAGTACCTTAAATTTGTTGTGGAACTAAAAGTTTTAGGGAGGGTAAAGGGGGTAAGAACCACTTTCTTTTTTTTTCTAAACTACTGCAGATAGGTACTTTTGAAAAAAGTTGTAGGTACGTACACATTGTAGCTCATGACATTCTACACAAAAAAGTTTTTTTTTTGATCTAAAACATCTTGTAGACAGTAAAATTATCTACAAAATGATATATGTACGTCTTATGTTCTTAAGTTATAGTGGTCCAAAGTTCAATTTTTCTCATATCAATTTAACATTTTGTCTATAAAATTTGGTGCCAATTGTCAATACAGTATTTAAAGATTTTTTAAACAACTACCTATCAATATATACCCAATCGATCCAAGGAATGACATAATCAAACGTAAACCACCAAGTTTCACAGTTATTTAAAAAAAAACAGGGGTTTCAGTTGAAGATGCATCTATATCTCTGCTTTTATAAATTGAACTTTGGGCAGCCATCGCCATAACTTAGAACGGATAGACGTACAGAGGTCGTAAATATGTATATAGTTATTAAAAAAAAAATAGAATAAAATTAAATTAATTCTCTAATAGAAAATATGTTCGCAAACATACAAACATAAAGTAAAAAAAATCTCCATCCAAAAATATAATTAATATCCTCCCATATTACATTTGTTTGACTTAATGTACTGCATCCAAATGTTTTCGACCGTTTTCTCTAAATCTATCAATTTTACATAAAAAAGTGTTATAATCTTTTTTGTGTACAATTTTATGAGCTACAATGTGTACCTACATTTTTTTCAAAAGAACCTATAGTTCTGGAGAAAATTTAGAAAAAAAGAGCATTATACCCACATTACCAACCCCCCCCCCACATAACTCTAAAATTTTGAGCTCAAATCCGAATTTAGGGTACTGTTCAGAAAATGTTAAAGACTAAAAAATGAAGACATTTTTGCATCACCAACATATTTTGTTGTTATATTCCCAAATTTCTCTGAATAATTTACTTGAAATTGACTTTTCAGTGCGACTTACGTATTTGACTGCAAACAATATGTTTCTGAGGCGCATTTAACGCCCTCAATGACTTCACTTTATTACAAATAGACCGATTTTTATTTTTGCTAAATGTAAAACCTTGTTTTTTTTTATTTAAAAAAAAATCCCGAAGAGGAAGCATTCAGTGGAAAAAAAATTGCGAATCATGACTAAATGCTATTCTGTACCTCGTATTTTTTTTTTTCTCCTATATCAGAACATGCGAAAAATAATATAAAATAGAAGCAAGCTGAGCAATGACTTGTAATTTCTGTTTTCCACCATTTATTCGATATTTATTTGAAAATGAAAAGAGAAGCAACATATTGCTGACAGTGTAACTAACAACAACAAGAACACAAAAAAAAAATAATTGCAAGTCATTCAGCAATACCCATAACAACCTACACGTTCTGTAGGTACTGTGAACTAGCACTGCGCATCGCAGTACAAGTCGGTCCATATGATCTCATGTTCCAGCATCATAGCCAGCAGTTTATTTTTCCTGCAAGTCATTGGGCGAACCTAGCTTTACAACCAGCTGAGTTACCATATTCTTGTATCTTGGTAAATACACATTAACTCCATAGAGAAAGAGTCTCCTCTTTTCGACCCCCGTTTGTCCTGAGAATACCTACATTAAAAAAAAAAACACTCACACTCACTTGGAAGGTGTTTGAGCTATTCAATTGAAATTTACACTTTCCGGTTCATAAAATGTGCCAAGGTGAACCGTGATCACGAGTGATGGCGAAGAAAAAGATAGTTTTTGTTGTGTTTTTGTTGTTATGGTAAATAGGGTGTTCTACCACTCACTCCTTGGAGGTACCGGCCAAGTTGTTTTGACTACTGGAGCGATATAGGCACTTCCCGGTGTGCCGATGATGAATTCCTTTTGTCACCGTACTTATCTTATCACGGCTACCAATCGCGGGCTACAAAAATTGTTACTTAGAGAGAAATGTAAAGGACAATTGAACGTCTTCGCGCTTTCAATGGGATGATAATCGGCGGCAGTGCCGGTGGTTGCAGCGGCAGGGTATGAATTGGTATCCGCTCCGGTGAGGTCTGGGCTCCATGGCTGGCTGGTTGGCCTGACAGGTCCACTCATTCAATACCGTGCTATCAGTGGATGGATTTCTGGTGCACTGAGCACATGTCCAATTCCAGCTATAAAATGATTTATAATTCATTTGTGGCTTTTAAGTTTTTCATTGTCGCGCTGTAGTCGCGCCTGATAATCAGGAAAGCCGCTTTGATGGAGCTCTTTGAGATTGTTTGGGTATAGGTAAGGTATATCCAACATCCATATCAGATTAATCATTTTTTCTTGTTTATTCCTGCGCTTTCTGCACTTGGTTGGTGGGCTATCATCCACGCGTGTGCAACACCCTTTTAAATCAGGTTAATTGTTGAACAGTTGAAACCATTCGACTTCCGGGCTTTTAGGTTATCCTTTTATACAACTTTTGATGATAAATTATTTTTTATCTCATTGAAGTGTTATAAAAATGGCACAGATTATGTTCCTGATCTTTTTTTGTCAACTGAGAAAGTTACGTTAGGTATAAAATCTTTCTCTGCAATTTGGTAAAAATAATTAAGATTTCTTCAGTTTTATTAAGTGTTGTACGTTATGTTTATTTTTAATCGCAATATATTCTAGGTAGGTATATGAATGTTTTGGATTCTTTTAGAAGATCGGACTTAGATTTCACCTCAACATGACATTTCGATAGTAAAGTTAAAGAAAGCGTTTAAAAAGTTCCGATTTTGAAGTATTCCGGAAAGTTCTTTCAGAGACCAGTCAAACTATGAAAAGGAAAGTGATTTCTTGCCATGCTCTTATGAGAGTGCGGGCACATGCAGAAGCTATTCAGTCACCGATTGAAGCAACTAAACAATTTGTGTTTTGACACAAACTAAATGATCACCCCAAATGAGTTGCTCTGCTTATGTGGGTTCCAAGTACGTGTACAAAAATCAGTGCCAACTTAGGTGTCCTACTTTGACCACAGCAATGAACATTGAACATTGCTTGTTGCACTTAGTTATTATCATGTTTCTTGCCAAAACTATTTGACCGATTTGGATCGAATTTCGTCTTGTAATACTATAGACTACTTGATTCCAAATATTTAGCAGAATTTAATAATTTTTGACCTAGTTTTTGAGTGCTTCAAAATTACTTAGTTTTTCAGATTTTTTTTTTTAATTCCTGGTTAGATAGCAACACAAATATAACATGCATCAATTTAAAACTAATGCGGTCTTGTAGAAAATTGTATAATAAACAGGTATATAGTGCGGATGGTTTTTTCCTAAGTTGCATATTTTCAAAGTAATAAAGGAAAATGTCGAAAAAAATGGGATGATTTTAGTGCTTTCTTCACTGTTGCATTTTTCCTGCAGCGAGCACAGGTTTTCCGAAGTTGCCCAAGAACATATCAAAAATGCAGAACTACATCGCCCTTTGCGAATTTGGCACTTTTTTTTTGTAACTATTGACTGGGCTGTTTGTTTGATAAATGAATTTATGAAAACAAAAATCGTTACAAAGGTTTTCTTAAAAATTAATTTTTTTACATATAAAAATTCTTGAACATTTTTAAAAATAAATTTTGGTGTGCCAAATTATAGAATTAAATAAAATACAATTTTACACAAAACTAAAAAAAATTATTTATTAACTCGTTTTCAAGATATTGAATTTTCAAACAAAAATTTTAATATTGCTTTAAAAATCTAAAATTTATTTTTTTCGCAAAATTGCTTAAATTGCAAAGGACCTCTTGTATAAAAATGTTTGATGAAATCGGTTTAGCCGTTAACGAAAAATTTGAGAACCAAAAAATCGGTTCTATGACAGTTACCGTTAATAATCGTTATACAAAAAAAATCTACCAAACTATTAATTGTAGTAATTATAGTAGCTCGTTATTTGTTTTTCAGGTACCGTTAATTTTTGAGGTAAAAAAAATTTCAATTTCCCCTCTAGGGAATCCCATAAGAACCTTAAGTCCAAAGTTTGAAAAAAATCGCTTCAGCCGTTAAGGTTGCAGTTGCAGGTCTAGGTACAGACAGACCGACGGACAGACGGACAGATAGACGGACAGACAGAAACACAGACAGATAGACAGAATTGCAAGACCCTTTTTTCGCGTTCGTAATGTTAGGAAAATTATTATCTCGATATTTTTTTTTTTCGCACGAATCCTAAACTTGCCCTATATAAATATCGCAAGTAAAAATGATGAACTTGGGCTAAGATATCCACTGATACACATACCTATATCTCATTTGTGGCAATAGGTAGACTAAAATGCCCATTTTCCTTTGAAAAATCAAAATAAAAAAAATTGATTTTTTCTTTGATTTAATTTTTTCGTAAAAAAAAATAATATTCACACAAATATTAAATGCAATGAAGAATGAAGAGGTACCAAATCCTAAAATAATGATAAAATCAATGAAGCTAATAACGCGAAATGCGGGAATGTACATAAACAAGTATACAAAAATGCAATTTTTTCAAAAAAAAATATGTAATAATAATTTCGATTTATTCGATTTATTTCTTGCGAAAACGTGGTATGCAGTGGTATTAAAACTATGATTTAGAAATTGTGTGCATGATGTTTTTGACAAAACTTGATAAAACCGAAATTGTTTAATGGCAAAAAATGAATTTTTCCTTCACATCAAATTTGAAGCAAATCTGATAAATCGTTTTCATCAGGATGCACAAACAGACCGACGCACGCTTCATTTAATTATTTCATCCTCTTGAACTTTCTTAATATTCATGGCAGGAACTATTTTAACTGGTTGTTGTTATGTTTTCTGGTAGTTGTTATTTGAAATTGGTAGTTCTAAATCACGTTTCTGGCAGTTGTTATTTATCACTTCGCCCTTTCTTAGACCAGTTTAACACAAATAACGAATGCCAATTTTCAATCACTGTGTAGGTTCGAATATTTACTCCCTCTTTTGATTTCGAATGATTTATTGTACGATTCATATTTGTTAGGATTAGGTATCTAAGAAGAGAAAAGCTGTTCAACTTTTATCTCATCTCAAGATTTTAAAAGGATAAACCTATTACCCGCACAGAATTGGCGCACTTGGTATTGTTGCCAACGGCTTCACATGGAAATTCAATTGAAAATCAAACAAAAACTAATTTTTTGAGCGACGACGCACAGTGGGCCAAAAAAAAATTATAAGAGATGTAAATGAAAACTGGTTTTCCCGTTAGCACACACTCTAAGCTTTCATTAGCTTAAACAGTTATATTTTTAAGTAATTTTTTTACTCCGTAAGGCTAAATTGTAAGTCACATTTCATTCACTTTTAAGACAAGTGTTAAATAAGTAGTGTTATCAGTTGGCTTTTGTTTATATATTATATTCTAATAACGTGAAAACTAAAAAACAATATGGAATCAATAGTTTCAAGTATGTACTTTATTTCTAAATATATTTTAAGGTTCTATTTTTCCTTTTTCAATATAAATGGAATATAAATAATGTGATATTTATAATTAAGGGCCTATTTTACGTATAGTTAGAGCAAAAGTAGATTTCTAGACGTTTCTATGTCGAGATTTTTATTTGTAAAAATAGTTTAATGCCTCTTGTATTCTGCGGAAAAAGAAATTGGTGCTGAGATTTCTTTAGTAGAGTACCTCAGAATATTATGAATGGCCTAAAATCCACCATTTTGAAATATTCAGGTACCCCGTGTTACACGTGCCGTCAAGCCGAATTCAATGCCGTATCATTTGTTAAAATCGGTTCAGTGGTTGAGGAGTTACGTGCGGACAAAAATAGATACATAGATATCTACAAAAACACCATTTACGCAGTCGGTAATAAGCATCAAAACATAATTCTAAAACTCAATTTTGGTTTTTCTATTAAGTTTAATAGTACTTAAACTAAAAAAAATGTTTTCAGTAAACCAGACCCATCTCCTGAATTAATTCCGGTTATTGGGGTATCTTGCCCCAGTGTGCGTAGTAGCCCGTAGCGTAATGGTTAGTGCGTTCGACTGTCACGCTGGAGGTCTGGGTTCGCTTCCCAGCCTCGTTCACCTAAAAACCAAAAAGTTTTTTTTTTCAGGGCTACTGCCTCTTGCGAGGAATTGACAAATCCTCCAAGAGTATCACTTGCCACGAATAAGTGCTTCTCGTCTAGCCGTTCGGATTCGGCATAAAATTGTAGGTCCCTTCCTGTCGAAAGGCGCACACAGGAATGGTTGCGAATTGTTAGTCACTAGGCCCTGGTTCTTCATGAGCCGTTTTGTGCCACACGATTTTTTTTTTTTTTTGCCCCAGTGTGCGACGGCGACGTACTTATGATTTTTCGACAATTTTTTTAAATTAATTAACTGCCACAAAACATAATGTATGTAGTTGAGCAAGCAAATCAAACAAATTTCAGCATCAACTTTTTGAGAGCAAAAGTGGGGAATTTGTTGAAAAAGATCAAATTTTAATTACAAAAAATATGGCTTTGGCAATTTTTCATTTTTTTTAATTCATATTTGGTGCGTTTTATTGGCAAGTATTTCAGGTAGCGCGGTAAAATTACGCTAGGTAAGAACAACAAAATTAAGAAAGTCTCGATAAAAAAATCCAACCGATAAACGGGCTACGTCAAAAAAAAAAGAATTTAAATTATAACGAAAATTAAATTGTCTGTTTAATTTTGTTCAATAATGATTATTGGTAGTTTTGATTTTTTCTTAAAACTGGCCCTGATTCATGGTCCAATTTTTGAGATAATTTAAATACACCACAAAATATATTTGCTTTTAAAATATGTACTTAAATGTAATTCCTCGTTAATATCACTTATTTCTAAAACGATGTTTTAGCTTTTAGAAAAGCTTTATGTGAAGAAACTTTTACTATCTGCAATTTATAGCTCACCATACCTTTAAACATAACATATACCTACACATTGGCGCATATTCATAGTCGCCGATAAATTCAGGTTTTACTAAACTACAGTTTAAGACAATTTTAGCTCAATGAATACAGACCGATTTTACTTACAAATTTTTGCTTTTATATTTTTATAAGATTATTAACTTAACTACACAAATGGCGTCAAATGTTTTGAAATGATAAACTTAAAAAAATAGAATCAACGTCCGAAAATTCAACTAAACCCAGGTTTAACTTAGACACAGCTTAAAAATGAATCAATACACCCCATAAAGTTAAATTTTCTTCTTTCAAAGAAGTTTTCTGATAAGTGTGCTATTTTAGGTCATTATCAGTTTCATTATTTGTTTTGATTTAAGACAAAAATCTCTCTTAAATCGCCTTCTATAACTAAAAGTAAACGAACTACACCATCTCCTCCCACCATTGGATTGTCATAATACTTTAAAAGAAGTTCAAAAACTTTATTGAGATAAGGCGAAGAAATTTCCTACAACTTGAAATATGATGTCCTGTCAGTTTTCTCCGTAACAAACTCAATCGCTTTTGGGTTTCGCAAAACTCACTGACATCCGCGACTATGAATGAATATTATTAATCGCTTTCCCGGACGACACACTATTTATAGCGAAGTATCTTCTTGTTTTTAAAACAGCTCATTGGTAGATAACACTCGCCTCTTCGCAACTCTTTTGTCGGACAAACTATATTTATCTAGAAGGAAAAATTTATATTACAATTAAAACGAGGAATTGTAATCACATCGCAATGTCAAACCGTCAATGTCAGAATGAAGAAACGCACAGAAGGGACTTTTTACAGGTCCTGCAGATGTTGCGACTTCAGGAGTTTTCCGTTTTTATTTTTAGGTATACTGGGGCGGTTGGGGTCGTTTCATGTTCCTTTATTTGAGTGTTGGTATCGAAGGAAAGTCAACTTGTTGTTTGTTTTTCTTCTTCTTGTTTTTTTTTTTCGTCCCGAAAGGGTTATTCCAGAATCGATTGAATTTTAACCGCCGCGCTTACACGTCGTGTACCCATCAGAAGATAGGAAAGGGTGACTGATGTTTAAACTGCTCAAAGGAGATAATTAATCAAACTCAAAATGAAAATGTTGATAACTAGATGTATGAGAGGAAGAGATGAGGAGAGGGTTAGTTTGGCCGAATTGACGATGGTGACGGCGAGTGACGGCGAAGGCAGTTCTAACTTTTCCAAAAGTATATTAATTTAAAAGCGAACTCTTTAACTGGAACACCAACACCTGGTCCTCGAACAATATTTTTCAAGTTTCGCATGTTTCGCCAAAATATCATAGAGAAAAATAAAATATCCTTTACAAATAGAATATGCCCATGCCATCAGCCACTCCTGATGGGTGGACACAGTCTGTAGTGTACTGTGTTTTTTTTTAGATTAATGGACTTCTCAAACTGATGATGACAGTTCATTCAGGCTGAATAACATTGTTTCTTTGATTGTGTCTACGTGAAATTGAATTTATATCCTTCCCCACTCAACTCAGAGAAACTTTTATAGATGTAGCCCCAGTCAGCATCCAATATTTCAATCAGAATAGAAAAATCAATCTATTTCAGTGTCGAAAGCATTGAGACACAGAAGGAAATATTAAATAAAAAAATAAAACTCGGACAATGGAAATGTTTATAAAAATTAATGATGTGTATGTTGTTTTCTTGTTGTTTATTTGCAGCAAATGGATCGTATCAGCCGGGCATGGAACCGAAACGTCAACGTACCGCCTACACGCGCCATCAGATCCTTGAATTGGAAAAGGAATTCCATTACAATCGATATTTGACAAGACGGAGGCGGATAGAAATTGCTCATACATTGGTCCTGTCCGAGAGGCAGATCAAAATCTGGTTCCAAAATCGACGAATGAAATGGAAAAAGGATAATAAATTGCCAAACACAAAGAATGTTCGTAAGAAAAACACAACCGATGCGAATGGCCAACCGGTGGCAAAGAAACCAAAAAGGACGAGCAATGCTAAGAAACAACAAACAGTGCAAAATGAGGTGAGTGTTTTTTTCGGGGTATATGTGGGGAAGTAAAAGAAAATGGTGATTTTCTAAATCATTGCTAATCATTTTTATTTAGCATTTTCTCGCATTTTATATTTCTTAAAAACGTTTTTAAAGTCAAATGAGTATATATAAGACAGTCGAAATATTTAGTTATCCAAAATATGTTTTGCATTCTTATTTGTACAAATAACTGGAAACAAGTAAAGAATGCTGAGAAAAGATTGAAGCGATTTATTTATTTTTTTAATAATTTTATGTATGTATACCTATAGAATAAAAACGAAGATGATAAAATTTAGATATTAAAATTACTTCTGTGTTAGGTAGAGTGATTCAATTAAAAAAGTTCAAGTGACTCCAGAAAGAAATGCCTTTCGCCCAGATGTGGACATAGGGCTGCCAGATTTAATTTGGTGAATATCGGGACGCCAGGGCCCAAAAACCGGGACAAATCGGGACATTAAAAAATATATAATATAAAAATATCTTAAATGCCATGGCGTAAAATTTTAGTCGATTTGGTACGATGTTAAATCATTTTTAATTAATAAATTTAAAACGAGTTTAGCATAGTACTATCTCACAACATAATACTTTAGTTAAATAAAAATATATTGGGGCGTATTCATAGTCATTTTAGACCTGGATCTAAGTTAAACATAGGTTTAGTTGAATTTTCGGACGTTGATTCTATTTTTTTTAAGTTTATCATTTCAAAATATTTGAAGCTATTTGTGTAGTACTGTGTAGAACACCAAGTTAATTATCTTATAAAAATATAAAACCAACAATTTGTAATTAAAATCGGTCTGTATTCATTAAGCCAACGTTGTCTTAAACTGTAGTTTAGTTAAACCTGGGTCTATATCTGCGACTATGAATATGCCCCATTTTGTTTATTTAGTATCGTACTGGATCCATATGACACCTCTTAAATTTTCTAAATGTCATAATGAGGTATGCTTGCTCATTTTTTGCTTTTTTGGACGTGTACTACAAGTTGAAAAATATTTAAAATTTAAAAAAATTTACTCAATTGTTTTAACATTAAAAAAATGTTAAGTAGTATCATGCTTAACCCTTAAATTTAGGCCATTTAAAATGTTGGCCAATATTTTTTAACTAATTTAGAAGTACATACCTACCGAATTGCAAAATTATGAAAAAAGACTATAAAGATATATTCGGGAATATCTCAAAACAAGTAACAAACCGGTAATTTGCACAAAAAGCCCAAACATGTATTTCAGTTCTTCGATTTGTGGTTGGCTAAAACGTATGCAGTGTTATAAGAACTGTTCCAAGGGATTTTTACATGTACGAAGTTTTATCAGAACCATTAAAACCGTTTTTCTTAAAAAACTTAATAAAACCGAAATGTTTGTATGACCTTTCTATCCAGATACCTATGCTAAAACAAAAAATTGAATCTCACTCCTAGGGAATAACATAGAATGTTTCACATCAAATCCACCGATTTGCTTATGCTCTACCTCGATATAAATCGGGACGCAAACAAACCGACGGACGTCTTTTGTCGAAAATTAGTTTTTGGACTTCTACATTATCGTAATGTTAGTTTTGATTAAAACCTCGAATTTCGGGTTGGACACAAAACCAATAATTATTGCTCTATATAGCAAGTAAAAGTGGAATGTCGGGACAAAATCGGGACATTTTATAAATCGGGACAGATATCGGGACAGGGTTCAAATATCGGGACTGCCCCGCCAAAATCGGGACGTCTGGCAGCCCTATGTGGACCGTAGAACTATATGACAGTTGCGGGAGTTATTAAAAAAAAAAATTATTTACAATTAGCTTAACGCTAAAAATTTTAAAGTATACATTGATTATTTTAATATGTTGGCACAAAAGGGGGCCTAATTTGGATGTCTTGGCTGTTTTACAACTCCTCGTATCAGAGTGCTCAGGTGTTTGACTAGATTCGGCAGACACCGTTGCGTTGGCTGGATTTGATGAGGTATCTGTCAAGTTGTTGAATTTTGGCTTCTTAAATAGAGTATCTTGTTGCTGATGTGTTTCTTACTTATCCTGTCAAAATGCATCCCTGTACAGATCCGCAAGATCTTCCTCTCGAATATTGTCAGCTTGTTCATGTAAGTTTTTGTCGTCGTAAACCAAATGGGAAAACAGTACGTGATGACCGGCCTGATGAGCTGCTTATAAAGAAGAAGCTGGTCTTCGGCTGAGTCCGTTTTGTTTTCGCATCAGTGGATGACTGCGGTGAAACCCAAAATTTGCTTTCTTCAGTACAGCTGCTGCGTGTGGGTTAAACCGGTATAGTTTGTTGAAATGTATTGCCAGGTATTTCACATTACTTTTGGCTGAAAGTTGAGTTCCTTCGGGAAGAGTGATCTTGGTGTTACTGCAGTTTGCGGCTGATGGTCCTCTTTTACTTCCAGAGGATCTTGGTCGTCTAAAGCAGATCAGTTCAGATTTCGTCGAGTTAATTTTAAAACCACAGAGCTGGTAGTATTCGTAGAGTCGTCTGATATGAGTTTCTAATCTTTAAGCAGCAAATATTGGTGAAATAGACTTGGCGTATGTAAGGGAGTCATCAGCAAACAGGAGAGTCTGAACATGTTTCGGCTGTGGTTGGTCTGAAGTGTATATGTTAAAGAGGAACGGTCCTTGGGAAACTCTGGCTCGTGCTGTCCTTGATGTTGATTGGCGAAAAACTTCTTGACTTCTCCCGCGTTAGTGAAATCAGGGTTGTCTGTGGGGTAACTGGCGGGATTGGTGTCGCTGAAGTGTATGGAGTCTAGGATTGTTTCAACACGTTGTACTGAAGAGTGGACTTCATTAAGGAACTCAGGATCTGACGGTGGATTTGGTTTGAAGTATTATTCAAAGAAGTTAGCAAACGCCTTTGCTTTACCTTTGTTTGTAGTAACCTCCTCAAGTGCTGTTGTGATGACTTCTGGCAAAGGCGGTCTTTTACCTATGATGCTATTGATTTTCTTAAAGGTGTCGGGTCCCGGCGTTATTGTTTGTAGTCTCCTCTGTAGTTGAATGTCATTGTGATGTTTCACTGAGTTCCTAAACATTATGTTCACACAGTTGAGTTCGCTTGAAACGGCCTGGTAGTTGCTGTTGCTGTTGCTAGTGTTTTGTTCTCGTTGTTGGATTCTTTGAAGCAATTTCCTTAGGCGCTGCTGTCTGTGTTGGTAGAGGTTTTGGATATATACGGGCAGATGTTGGTAACTGTCCTGTGAAGCCTTCTGTTGTTTCTGGTTCTCCAGAGAGCTGCTGATGACATCTTCAAGGGTATCTATAGCAGCATCTTTTTCAACGTCTCGGAGGTTTCTATTTTCTAACGTCTCTTTGGAGTCGAACTACGTCTAGCTTTGATTATTTGATAAACCCCACCTCCGGTTGGTTCAAGCAGATGATCTGATGTTGAAAATTAATTAATAGTAGAACAGCTTCATGAGCTGAGTCAATGGTGATTGCCGTGCAGACGCAGTTTTGCAGCTCAGGTAGGATGCAGACCAGGTTAAATGAAGCATGAAAGAAATCCAGCGTAGATGGTGTCCTCTGGAAGGCTGGTCTAGGTTGAATCTTGAGTGTCCATTTATCGGGAATGCCTTGCGTTAAAGTTTCCACCGATGAGTCCGTAAGTGCTTTTGGTCATGGTTCTGTTGATAGTCTGGAGATCGTCTCTGATGTCTGCTGCCCTTGCAGAGCACTTGTTGTAGATGCTTACGATGGTCAGGTTATTCATCTATTCCAAGTTGGATGGTGATGGAGGTAGCTTCGAAGCATTTCAGGCCAGAAATAATTACTTCATTGGCACAGCTAGAGAACTTGTTGCGCCAGGTAGAGAGCAGTTCCTCTAGTTCCTTCTATAGTCTTGTCTCTTCGTCCTTTTTTCCAGGCTACATAACGAGTTAACGTTATAAGCTACTATAGTTGCGGGAGTGCTTTTTGTTTTTCCCAGTCGAAGTTTTACTCGTGGGCCTTGCCAGAAGAAAAGCACTTAATTTCTGTAGAACGGGTCCTTATAACGAAATCTTAAAATAACAATTCAAATCGGTTTATTCGAACATATTTTCAATTTTTGAGTGGTAATTTAGTTATCTGGTATTATGGTCACCTGATGGTTATCTGGTTTTCTGGTACTCGAATTATCTGTTATTCTGGCGTATCTGGTATTCAGGTTATAAATACAATTCTAGCATTTACATGTATTGCCTCTAATGACATCAGTTCAGCAAGTACTACGCCCCTGGTGGTTTTCAGGGCTACTGCCTCTTGCTTCAAAAAATTCAATTAATATATTAATTTCTTCATCTTCTTGTTGTTTAAAAAATTCTATCGATTAAAAAAAAATCATTTCACTATTACTTTCGGGTTAGAAATGAAACCCTCGGCCTTTTTTTCGTTCAGTTTAATTTCCCATCTGAGATACAAAAAATATCAAAATTCTTTTATTTTAAATTTAAAATTTAAATTTCCTTAAATAATTACAATTGTTTTTGTATATTTTTCAGAATTATTATGTATATAAGCTGACTAAGATAATGGAATGAACGTTAAAATTGACTTTTTAAGCGTGGCAATAAGCCTTGACAATATTTCTCGAGGAACCCCATGAGCAAATTGTTTTTTAGACACTCTCAAAAACTGTCCATCTCTCATTTGGCTAAACGATGTGGGAAGATTGCCCTATGGTAGGCACGTAGCCAGAGGGGGGGGGGCTTGAAGAGCTGCCCCAAAATCGAATATTTCCCGAACGAAAAACTAAATCCCAAACAAAATCGGGATCTTAAGAGATTTTTGAATTCATCTAATCATAGCCGTCATTTTTGGAAATGTTTAAATTTCTTAGTTCCGCTTCCCCTTACAAGTTGTGGTAGAAAGAATATTTAATTCAAAAATCTTCACCAACGGCTATCAAGATCGCTTTATATACGAGTCTGAACTAGTCGACTTGCTTCTCTACTGGCTTCACAACTACTACTGGCTTCGAAAAAGGGAAGCCAGTTATGCCTGATCTACACGAGTGGCACAATGTCATTATTTAATTTTGAAATAAAAGAATTAAAATTATTATGTTCTTAGTTTTATATTATTTGATTATAGAATTGCACGTTAGTTCTTTAGAGCAAGCTCCCCCCCCCCCATCCCCGAAATAAAATGCTGGCTACTTATACTATTATATAAATATTAACGCAAAAATTAACAACATTTAGGTCATCAACATGGAGATACATTTTAACATTCTTCTCTTCTATCAGACTTGGTCAGTAACACATATTGCCCACAGGGTAAATCTACCCTTCATATTGTACAATACATAATACATGTACCACTACACAAATATTATTTTCAAATCATTCTCTCACTTTCCTTAGGGAATCACCCTGGGCTAATCTCATTCATAGTTTTTGATTTCCTGTATCTACCTAACATTACCTACCAACCTACGCATTTTTTATTGATTCAATATTCTGATTTCTTTATTTTCAGTGCATCCGTTCGGATAGTTTAGAAAGCATAGGCGACGTCAGTTCATCTCTAGGGAATCCACCATACATACCGGCTGCTGGCGAAGCTGCCAATTTAATTGCACAGCAGCAACAACATCCTACCTATCAAGGATCTCAGCATCAGACAAACCATCCTAGCAACAATAACAACAATAATACCAGCACAGCGAACAACAACAATAATCTAGCGCTACATAATCAAATGCACACGGGAATGCATCAACATCCTGTGCTGACCAATCTCAGTCATATAAAACAGGACTACGACCTGACGGCTCTGTAGGACGATGTCAAATTCATTGGGGACAGTTTTATGAGTAATTTCTAGCATTGTACACTAAAAGATGTTTGTCTACTTTTTTATTTTTTTCTATTAACTTTTGTAACCGTGTTGTAAATTTTATATAAAAAAAATCAAACATTTTATTTTGGGTAAATACAAGATGTTACGAAAAATAAAAATAATGATTGATGATGTTTTTTTTTTTTAAAGAATAGAAACGTAAATATTGTATTTATATAGGTGTTTATGGTTTTAAGTTTTTTTTTTTTAATTAGTTAATATTGTCTGAACTCAAAATAGAAAATAAGTTGTAAAATTTGTAATTGTAGTTGTAATATAATAAGAAATGAGGAAAAAAACCAAGTGATTTTTGGAGTAAGGGTGTTCAGGATAGATTTTAAGATATATATTTCTCTTTTGTTTGTTTTAAAAATTATTATACCTATACTTACACACTTATGTTAAGTGCCATACCAAATAATTAGTTTATTTTATTATTTGAAGATTGAGACAAAATATAGCTACCTATAAATATTATTAATAAAATGTAAAATTTCTTGTTTTATTCAAATTCAATTTAAAGACTCTGTCACAAAAACTTCTTCAACAATTTGTAAGAATGAACTCTGTATTGAAGGTCGCATCAGGAAGATTAAAATTAATTTAATTCACCTTTTGAGCAATCAATTTTGAACGCATGGTGAACTTTGATTAATTTGTGAAATATTGGTATGTATAGGCATGTTCATCATTTGGGCACATTATAACACATTTAGTAAAGCAATAAAGCTGGAAGTGCAAACAAAAAACACAAATTTTAATTTTATATTTTCCATTTAGGGGGCGTGGCGTCCGCCTATTTTCACAAAGTTGATATTAATTATAAAGAGAACTTCGGATTGTTGCAGAATGATAAAATTTTGTAGAATGGTAGATCATGTGGTCAATACAAAAGAGATATTGGAAATTTGAAATTTTCCATTCAGGTGCGTGGCACCCGCCCATTATTTTCTCAGAATTTATATCAACTTTGTGGAGAACTTCTGATTGTCGAAGAATTATGAAATTTGGTAGAGCGATAGGACCTGACATGGAGGCAAAGGGAAATTAAAAATTTGAGATTTCACATTCAGTATCATTAATATTAAATACATTGAAAATACTTCCGATTGGTGCAGAATTATGAAATTTGGTAAATGGTTTGGTTTTCATGTGTGATGTACAGAGAAAAAGAAATGAAATTATGTAATATTTCACGCAGGGGCGGGCGGGCGTGGCATCCACCCACTTCTTAGCAATTGCTAACATTTCAATGGACTACTTCTGAATTATGAAAATTGGTAGAAGGTTAGGACTTGAAGTACATAAAAAAGGAATTGAAATTATAAAAACTTAATTTTCCTTATAAAGCTCTCATTGGGAGTTTTCCGCCCACTTTTCCTGATAAAAACAAAAATCTTTGAAAAAAGAAGTGAAATCACACATAAATGTTAAAAACTCATAAATGTTAAAAAAGAAGCCAACTTCTTCTCTAAACAAAAACCTTTGCGTAACCAGTCAGCCGTAAAAAGTAGTGAGATCTAAAAGTAAGCCAAGTTTTTTTAATGTTAGCTATCAAATATTAAAAAAAAAAACAGGAAATCTTTTATTTAATGGTTACTGACTTAAATTGAGTTGGATTATTTGGCAAGTTTTCCTTTATTACCTAATTATAATATCATTAAATAGAAAGCACTACTCTCACAGAAATGACGATTTAGATAGACAAATACCAACATTTTAACTTGAAATATTACACAGTACATAGTACTTCACAAGTGTCTAAGGTTATTTTCATATTGAGTTAATACATCCCACGGTGAAACAGAACAAATGTTGTATCTTTTGAACCCTATGTAAGTATATTCAGTTAAACCCGAATAAGTGCCTCACCATAAATGCTCTGTTGTATGAGAGTTACTTATGCGGGTTGGGCAGTTATAAAAAACCCGCTTAAGTGCTCGGAAGCACTTATCTGTTATATGATCTCAAAATCTATATATAAATAGCCTTAATAAAATTTTGTGGTTTTTTGTGGTATTTTTGAAAAGCTATAGTTGCGGGGATGTGCAGAATATACCTTAGACACGCACTTACAAACTATGGTTAATTTTTGTTTTTACACTGCCAATCACTGTGTATATTTAAAAAAAAATAATTTAAAAAGTAAACAAAAATGTGTGTGATTTATTTTTCAAAAAAAATTATTTCACTCTAGAGTATTCCAATGTGAGGTTTTGAGGGTCAAATTTGGTTCGGTAGGCGATACTAGTAAAATCAAACACGCTTAATTGACAACAGAAAGTAAGTGACAGAAATACAGTCATTTGAGTCATTGGTATTCAGACTCACCATTGTACTAGATTAATGGTATCTTTTTATATGTTATGTTGTAAAGGATGAAAGATTAGGCGATAGCAAAAGAAAATAACTTTAAACTTTTCAGAGACTTAAAGTGTATTAAAGTATTAAATGGTGTTTTTACCCATAAATAAGCCATTTATGTTTACAAACGGAAAACCAATTTCACTCACTCAAATATAAGTTTGCAAAACCGTAAAATAATTTTTTTAATTGTTCTTAAGACATTATACATAAAAGTCAATTAAATTAAGTCCGTTTAAAATAAAAATTAAAAATACAAAATTGTTGTATGGTTTGAATTTGAAACACCGCTTTAGAAAATTGTATCATAGGTAGCATATAGATATGCTCTGTTTTAAATTTCAAGCAAATCCTTTCATCTGTTTAGGATCGTAAGCTCGATAATGTACACGAATGACCTAAAAATGTGTTGTACTTATCATCGTAATGTTAGTTTTGAGTAAAATCAAGATTTTTTTGAAAGCCTAGGACCTACGCTTCTAATGCAAACAGAACAAATCCCATACAGACATGACTTGACGAAATCGTAAACTAAAAAATTCGTTTTTCCTGTTTGACAACTATATATAACTATACAAGATTGTTTTGGGAAGTATTCTTCCTTTTTTCGAAAAAAAAATTATTTGCTGGAGCCAGTTGGTGAAGGTTTTCCTTTCTTTTTGGATACCACCGAAAAAATTCATTTCGGACTAACTTGGCTAAAATACGATTTTAATGTTTGCAACACAGGTATACCTACCTACTAAAATTCAAAACACTTAATATAATTATAAAACTTCTTTTAAAGAAATTATCTGTAGTTTAGCATGTCTTACAGCTCCATAAAAGTTCAATGCTTTAGACGGATTCCATCGTCAAAAACAAAAAAAAAAACTTGAAAACCGCTGAACAAAATAAAAATTACATCGAGTTTGAAGCTCAGCTCTTTTATTTGAAAATAAGATTATGGTAAGCAAAGTTAATTCTATTTTTCTACAGTATAAAACAGGGTGGGCCAAATAAGACGTACTGATGTAAAACAAGAATAACTTTATTTATTTTCAAATATAATTGTTTTTTTTTTTCTTTTTGCAAGTTATAATTGAGTTCTTGGAAATTTATAATGGATGCATAGTATACAGTACAAAGCAAGGCATTAAAATTATTGATTTTTTCTATTCTTGTCAACGATCAATTGTTATGACTTTCTAGATAATGTTTTGATGTCTGATAAAGCGCATTTCCATTTAAGTGGTTATTTTAACAAGCAAAACTGTAGATTGTGGGGCTCCAAGGGCAACACACCAGCGTCCAGTTATACCCATTAAGATGCATTTTTTGGTGTGGTGTTATGGCCAAAAAATTTATCGGGCCATATTTCTTCGAGAATGAGGATGAAACCTAAGAAACGATTTCCGGGACTTCTTACAGAACAATGATCGACAACTTTTTGCGGCCAATGGCGGAGCAACCTCCAAGTCTGCTGTTCGAGCAAGATGGAGCGACGGCACACACTACTAGGCAAACTATGGGCCTGCTTGGAGAGTTTATTTCAATAAACCCAATACTATTACACACTTAAGCAGAATATTAGAGACGAAATACGGAGCTTGCAACCAGAGCTATTACGTGGTGTAATGAAAAACGCGGTAAAAAGAGCACATATCTGTATCGAACAAAATAGTGGACATTTGTTTGATGTCAATTTTCATACTTAATTTCCATAAATTGTATTTCATACGTAAGTATGTAAAAAAAATTAAATAAATCAAATGAGTATTACAAGACTTATACGTGATTATTTGCTCCACCCTATATAAGGATATAATTCCCCTAGTAAGAATTGAAAGAGGTTTACAAAAAAAAATGATGAATATTATATAAAAAAAAAAAATAGGAGCAAAATTGTAAACGCAGTTTATTTGCAATGATAAAAGATAGATACATTCATTTGACTTTATTTGTTATGTAAGTTTATTTTATAAACATTAGAAGTTTTTTAATGTTGTCCTAAATTTGTAGTAGTTTTATAGCATTTCTGTTTAAAGTTAAAAATACATGAAAAACAGTTCGTAAACTGCTTTAAAATAAGAAAATTCACAATTGTTTCGTGATCATACAGATCAAGATCATACTATACCTACACATTTAATTAATTTAAACTTCATATGATGCTATGGCGCTACAGCCAGTCATGGCCCTCATCGAATAAGCTGTTCTTCCAGTCAACTCGGTCCTTAGCTGTATCCAGTTTCGCCCGCCAATTCGGTTGGGTCTCTCTTCGAATTTTGGATGCCCCTTGATTTGCAGTTCGTCGGACGTAGATTCAAAGTCTTTCCATGTTGCTCGCTCAAAATGACTTTGGGTCCTTAGACTTTAGCTTTTGACATTTTTGACTAATGTCGTTTTCGATTGGAGTTCGGAACAGTACTACTCCTTCTTGTTTCCAATCGAATTATTTTCTGTTGTTCCACGACTAATTTGCGAAAAATTATGTGTGTGTGAGTAAATTGTCCGATATTTACATATGTATATTTTGCATTTTCAGTCGAGTAAAATTAATTTGACAAGTTATCCGATGAAAGAGCTTATATGTATATGTGTGTTCTGGGTCTACTACTTTATAAAATCTGGAACAGAAAATAACTTCGAAAACATTACTCGGAACAGCCAATCAAATTATTTTGGAGTAAGTGGAGTCAAAAAGGACTAACTTCGAACCTCCAACCGAAAGCGACAAAAGATGATTTCGTTATTATTTTGTTGATGTTTCGAAGTTGTAAGAAGAATTACGGGTGGCAATGGCACAGTGGATATAGTGTTTGACTGCTAACCTGGACGTGGGGATTCGATCCCTAGTCTAGGTAGCACTCTTTTCTATATTCCCCAGTTTCAACTGGATGCCACCCGAGGAATTTGATGAGAGAATTAACATCCAATTCTCAATCCACTGTGCCAACAAAAATCTTTCCTTTCCTTCTATTCTTTCTAACTAGTGCCGTAAATTGCATTTAAAAGACATGAGGTCTTACAAACATATAGTTAAAATTATTATTAATATCATTATTATTATTATTATTATTATTATTATTATTATTATTATTATTATTATTATTATTATTATTATTATTATTATTATTATTATTATTATTATTATTATTATTATTATTATTATTATTATTATTATTATTATTATTATTATTATTATCATAGTTAACACCATGCATTTCCCACGACAGTGCTGACAGTGCATTTAAGTTAGAAAGGTAAATGCACTTGCACGACCGAAGGCCACACCCGAATATGATCCCCATCCGCTGTTCCCACAGTTGGGAAATGCTGCATCGACAATTACCCTTGCACGAGCTTAGGCTATGCATAAGCTAGGTAGTAAATTTTAGCTTTAAGAATATTTAGTTCATTCTGGACATTAGAATAAAGCGTTTCGTAAATAAAACTCTTCGAATCTTTTAATAGTATTTTCCGTAAGTCGAACTGTTGGGCCGACCCCTCTGGGGTCGGCGTTCGCGTTTTTTTTAGGATATCTCTGCGGAGAATCCTTAACTGGCGCCCGAGCAGGGACCGGTAATAAATCGTATCCTTTACGCCAAAGGATCTGTGCCAAGGCCAATACGTTCTATGTGAGCGAACGTCACTGTACCCATGGGAACACAGTTGACCATTTTGACACCTTGAGTACAAACCTTCTGCATACCCATTGGAACATGCAGATATCCTACACAGCTAAAGGATGCGACGGTGGAGTTGTGCGTGCCATTAGTAGGTTTATTGAGTTAAACCAAACGGGATAAATACGGCAACCCCCGAGAATACCGGTTCCCTATCTTTTTCGGTTAAGATAACCAATTCTTTTATTTTTTAGAAATCGCCTACGAGTTTATCTAATAAAAAAATTAAATAAAAGAAAACTAAAAGAAGAACAAAAAAAACCTAGAAAAAAGAATGATAAAAAAAGAACTCGTGTAAGTGTAAGATTTTCATTTTTTATAAGTGCTGCTGCATATAGAATATTACAGCTAATAACTGAGAAAAAAAAAAAGTGCATTTGTAAATTTCAAAAAAAAATGTAAAATTGTATATCTCAAAGAGAAAAATTCTATGTTATAAAAAGGTGCTGGTGCATATAAAAATTAAAGCAAATAGCTGAAAAAAAAGGTGCATTTGTAAATTTCAAAAAGTGTTAAATTGTATATCTCAAAGAGAAAAATTCTCTGTTTTAAAAAAGTGCTGGTGCATATAAAAATTAAAGCAAAAAGCTGGAAAAAAGGTGCATTTGTTATATAAAAAAAAAGGTGCAAAATTTTATTCTTTTTAGTTTTAAACCACAATAATCTCAGAAAGAGAAATTTTTGTATTTCAAAAAATTGCAGAAAACTATATGGTAAGAAGCTTGTTGTAAAAATATATTGCCTTTTAAGAATTATATTGCTATACAAAACCAAGAAACAATTTTATTAATGGAGCAATTGAATGAATCCGTTACTCAACTCAACGGGGCAGTAAATAATATTTTAGCCCAGTTGAGAGAATTTAAAACAAAGGTAGAATCGATTGAGAGGAGGGTGGCAAATCCATCCTCAACTGTCAGTGAAGCCTTTGTAAAACAATTAGAGTCTCGCTTGCTTTCGATCGAAGCGAGATCACAAGGCACTTCACGACCTGAGGGGAGTCAAGCCCCTGCGGTTCAACTTCAACCTCCACAAAATGAGGCTGAACTAAAGGAGATCAGTCGTCTTCCCGACTGTGTGAAGGAGCTCCAAGTGTTTAACGGGGACCCTACCCAGTATGTATCGTGGATACATGCTGTGGAGGGAATATTGAAGGACTTCGAAATAGTTAAGACTAAGCCTATCTATCGAGCAATCCTTCAACACATTCGTGGGAAGGTTAGGGGCTCGGCTGATAGCGCCTTAGTGTCGTATAATATCTTTGATGGAGACTGGGCTGAGTTGAAGCAATGTCTTTCTCTGCACTATGCAGATAAAAGAGACATACGAACTCTAGAACACCAGCTGAATCAACTCGCCCAAAAGGGTAGTAGAGTTGATGAGTTCTATGCAGCTGTAAACCATCAGCTGTCACTGATGGTTAACAAGCTTAAAACAGAGTCCTTCAGTGAGGAAACTGTCAGGGCGCTTGTAGAAACATACAGGAATAGGGCTTTAGATGTATTTATTCGTGGCCTGAACGGCGATATATCACGCATGTTAATAATACAAAGACCTAGAACACTTCCGGAGGCCTACTCCGCTTGCTTAGAAATTCAGAATTTGAATTTCAGAAGCAACAGTATTCACTCTGCAATCGGTAGTAATACAATAACAGCTCCTGTGAATCAGACTTATAAGAGTCATGAAGTTAGGGCATATTTTCCTCCAAAGAAGTCTTTCCAAGCACCTCCTGAGAGGTTTCAAAATCCCTCCTGGAATGCTCCACGCGGAAGTGGCCCTCCACCCAGACCTGGACCTAAGCCACAAGAAAAAATGGACGCCGACAGAAGTGGTCAAACCCGCCAAGTAAATTACATGAACCGACCCAATGCGGGAAATAACCCGAATCCGTTTAACCGATTCAAGCGCAAGGCAAGGTCGGAAAACTACCCTAGTAAACAACAACGAGTTTACCAGGTAGAGGTGGCTGACGACGAAGATTATAACGACTATAATATCACTGCAGAGGAAGAAATTTCGGATGAGGTAAATTTTATGACGGGCGGCCATCCAGCGTACCATATATAGAATATGTTGCGGGGGATGGGTCTATCTTGAAGTTCCTTGTTGATACGGGTGCCAACAAGAACTTTATAAGCCCTAAAATAAATCAAACCACAGTACCCATTAAAAAACCTTTTATTGTCCGTTCAGCGGGCGGTGAATTGAATATTACGGAATCTGTCGAAGGGAAGTTTTTTGAAAAATCTGGGAACAACTCGGTACTAAAGTTTTATGTCCTGCCGGGTCTCAATTCCTTTGACGGGATCATCGGGGATGACACGTTAAAAGCATTAGAGGCCGTAATTGATAGGAAGAGAAACATTTTAAAATTAAGAAATAATATTGAAATTCCACTAAAAGAAAAAATCTCAAGAGAAGTAAATTTCACTCTTGACCCCTTACTTCCTGATATAATTAAGGACAAGTTAAATAGCCTCATTAAAAGACATGAATATATTTTCGGACCAATTGATTCTAGAAAAGTAGTTAAAACCTCAGTCCTAGCGGAAATTAGGACTAACACAAATGATCCAATATATTCGAAAAGCTATCCTTATCCAGCTTGCCTCAGGGGAGAAGTTGAAAAAGAAATAGCTAACCTTTTAGAAGAAGGGACAATAAGACCATCTCGAAGCCCGTACAACTCACCCATATGGGTTGTGCCGAAAAAACCCAAACCCAATGGTGAAAAACAATATCGAATGGTTGTCGATTATAAAAGACTCAATAGTGTCACTATCGGGGACGCTTATCCTATTCCCGACATTAATTCGACGTTAGCTAGTCTTGGGGAAGCAAAGTACTTCACAACGCTTGACTTGACGTCTGGATTCCATCAAATACGCATGAGGCCATCCGACATTCCAAAAACAGCATTTTCCACCATGAACGGGAAATTCGAGTTCTTAAAATTACCCTTTGGGCTCAAGAATGCACCTGCTATATTTCAGAGAATGATCGACGATGTTCTGAAGCCTTTCATTGGAAAGACATGTTATGTCTATATTGATGACATAATAGTCTTTGGAAAGGAGCAGGACGATCATCTTAAAAATTTGGATGCGGTGCTAACTCGACTTGGTGAGGCAGGTTTAAGGGTCAATCTTGAAAAAACTCATTTCATGCGGCAACAGGTAGAATTCCTAGGGTATGTCGTCACACCTGAAGGTATTCGACCTGATTCAAAGAAAATTGTTGCAATCCAGAACATAGAGCCACCACAAAACTTGAAGGAACTTAAATCATTCCTTGGCTTAACGTAATATTACAGAAAATTTATCCGTGATTATGCTAAAGTTGCTAAGCCCTTAACGAATCTTACGAGGGGAGAAAATGCCCAAATAAGAGCCAACCAATCCAAGCGTGTTGCAATCAAATTGGGTGATGTCGAGCTGGGAGCCTTCAATGACTTAAAGATTTTGTTAACATCTTCTGAAGTTTTAGCTTTTCCCGACTTCGAAAAGCCTTTTATTCTAACAACTGATGCATCTAACTATGCGATTGGTGCTGTTTTATCCCAAGATGTAGAAGGAAAAGACAGACCAATTGCGTTTATTTCTAGGTCATTGAACAAAAGTGAAGAGGGTTTTGCTACAAACGAGAAAGAAATGTTGGCCATCGTCTGGGCTCTTGATAACCTTCGATCATACCTTTACGGAGCCAAAAAAATTAAAATTCTAACAGATCATCAGCCTCTTACTTTTGCGTTAGGCAATAGAAATTATAACGCAAAGTTAAAAAGATGGAAAGCCAGAATTGAAGAGTATAACTACGAATTGGTTTACAAACCTGGTAAATCAAATTACGTGGCTGATGCTCTTTCAAGGCTCAGAACGCAGGTTAACCACTTGCAGGACTCACCTGTTTCAATTGAAACTATGGAAAATGCACAATCTGAGTCTAGTTCGGCAAATAATGGTTCTTCCACAGAAGACGCTCCCTCTCAATGTGGATCCACAACTGAAACGGCAGAATCAGGAAGTGAATCCACTACAGAAACTGCTCATAGTGCTCAACAAGATGCATCAGACCTTATACCCCATGTGCTAGTGCCCATCAACGTCTTTCGCAATCAGATTTGTTTCAAGGACGGGAAAGGCTTGGAAATTTGTGAAGAACCACATCCGGGATATCAGCGACATTATGTTGCAATTGATGAACCTGAAAAGGAAACTCTCATACAGTTGCTCAAATCTAAATTAAACCCTTACGTAGTCAATGGTATTAAAATGCCAGAACGTTATTTAGGCATGCTTCAAGGGATCTTCATAGAACACTTCACAAAATACAAAATCAGAATCACACAGAGAGTGGTTGAAGATGTGAAGAATGAAGACCGTAAATGTGAACTCATCATGAAGGAACACAAGAGAGCACACAGGAATGCCCGTGAGAATAAAGAGCAACTACTAGAGAGATACTATTTTCCAAGCATGAATAGCTTAATAAGAAAGTATGTAAAGGCGTGTGAAATCTGCAACACTAATAAATATGATAGGCATCCTATCCACCCTGAGTTCCAACCTACACCTATCCCGAGTTATCCTTGTGAGATACTTCATCTGGACATAATAGAGGTCCAGAATGAGAAGTTTATAAGTTGCATTGACAAATTCTCTAAATTCGGAAAACTTTTCCACATCAAAAATAGGTCTGTCCTTCATCTCAGAGACAAAATTATAAAAGTACTCCACTATTTCACAGTCCCAAAAATACTTGTTACCGACAATGAGTGTAGTTTCGTGAGTCCAATAATCGCAAATTTTATCGAGTTACTAGGGGTACAATTATACCGAACCCCTGTACATCGATCAGAAGTAAATGGACAGGTCGAAAGATTTCACTCTACAATCCTTGAAATTTATCGATGTATCAAAATCGAGTATAAAGATTTGCGTCTCAAGGAAATTCTGAACATTGCCGTTGACAGGTATAACAATAGCATCCATTCAGTTACCAAACTGAAACCTACCGACGTATTCTTCGACAGATCTCCAAGAATCAATTATCAACATTTTACAGACTTTAGAAAGAAAATAAATCATGATCTCAGAGCAGAGATCAGAAGAAAGCAAAGAGAGACGAACAAGTATAGGAACAAAAAACGAACTTCTCCCAAGAAATATAAAAAAGGGGATGTCATTTACACGGCATCAAAAGGAATAAAGGCAAAAAATAAACCTTTATTCCAGAAAAATATCGTAGCAAAAAACAACCGGGTGACCGTTACAACCAATACGGGTAAGAAAATCCATAAGACCCACATTAAGAACTTAGGTCAAGGTCACAATTAAAGGCTTCTCGATAGTATAGTGGTCAGTACACCTGCTTTGAAAGTGGGAGGCTGGGGTTCAATTCCCCATCGGAGAGCAATAAAAGAAGCTTAAGCAACAATTGAGTGTATATAAAAAAAAAAAAAAAAAAAAAAAAAAAGGGCAATGGCAATGGCACCTAGTACGCACAATTAATAGTTTTTACACCTTTAAAGCACCAATTATAATATAAAGCACTAATTAATTAAATTGTTCACTAAGCACACAAAGCACCAGACATAAGATAAAGCACTTATTAAACAAATAAAAAATAGAAAATAGAAACCTAATAAGATTAAAAGATAAGTAGAAATAAAATAAAATCATGTAAAGTTTCATTTGTTTCATAAAAAAATCCTATTGACTTATAGACTAACTTATTCAAAATATGTTACTTAACATTGCATAAACTGATTCATAAGAAAATCTTAATAAGAAAACTAATTTCATTTTTAGACTTAACAATTAATACATATATATTTCTTTTTATTAATTAAATAAAACAGTTTTTTATTAATAACGGCCGTGCAAGGGTTCAGTATATTTGAATACTTGTCCCCAATGGTTACTATTAAGGAAGGACAAGGCTGGATCATTGATGGACATTTCAACCTAATACACATCATTCGCTTGGACAAACTTGAAGAATTAATTAATAAAATGACAGCAACAGTGGAGGTGCAGATTACGCAGCCTGAGAGGAAAATTGTCGCACGTCATCATCTTATTCAAATTCACGAACGTCTCGATTCACTAAAAGGGAAGGCTCATAGAAGACAAAGATCAATTAACTGGATCGGGTCAGCATGGAAATGGCTGGCAGGCAACCCTGACGCAGCAGACTGGGATAAGTTGCTCAAAAACGAAGAAGATATAGTCTCCAATAACAACCAGCAGTACAAGATAAACGAGCGCGTCCTGAGAATAACCGAAGATATCACACAAAAGATAAATTGGGTTATCAACAGCACTGCAAATCAAGTAGCTTCGTCCGGCAGGTCTATCCAAGAGCAGAGTATTATAGACGAGATCTTGGTCATCAAAGAAGAAGTCAACGAAGTTATTCGTGCGTGCCAAATGGCGAAAAGTGGAATAGTTAATACTAACCTCCTGGACCATGAAGAAATCAACAGGGTCATCAGCGAAGTTGAAACCTTACCTTATGCAAACCTGGTAGAAGCATTACAATTTGGTAAGCCAGCGGTTTTTACCAACGATACCATATTGCTGTATGTCCTTTCAATGCCTAAAGTTAGCGGGACTGAATATAACCTACTACTGACCAGGGCATCAATTATTGAAGGAAAACAGGTAGACCTACCTTTCTCCAAAATTTTGGCGAACCATGAAGAGACCTACGGAATAGCATCTAATTGCCTAAACATGGGAAATATGACAGTTTGCGACGAAAGTTCTCTAGAAAAGCTTGAGGAAGATGGGTGCATTGTTCGATTATTAAAGGGAGGACATGCTAGTTACACTATACGTTCTAACACTGCTTCGATAGTAGAACTCATCAAAGAAGATACAATATTCGTTACAAACTTCAATGGAGAGTTGACGAGTAAAGGGATGTCTAAAGAGCTTTCTGGCACATATTTGATTCAACTTTACAACGAATCAATTCAGCTCAGTAACAGGACTTTTGCCAGTATTACAACTACCTCACTTCAAGCGTTACCACCAGTACTCACTAACACCACCACGATTGAGCACAAAGTCGACGTCGAATACCTCCATAATGTGAGCATGAACAACATTAAAATCCTCAACAGTCTGACGAGCAAGCTGAACACATATACGGCTACTGATGTGACGATCCTTCTTATATTTGCGGCTGTAATCCTGAAAATATGGCGTACGATATATAAAAAAGTTGACTTACCCAAGATACAACTACCACCACCGGCAATAGCATCTCCTAGCATTTCATCTTAAAGCAAAGATCTACGGGACGTAGATTTT